>LPNX010158956.1:303663-409038 GCA_001517045.1 Pseudotsuga menziesii | reverse complement strand
CATTATTTGATTTTTTCCTTCAAAATCAAATAATATGAATTTTTGACTTAAGGAAATTAATTAATTCCCTAGGAAAAATAGACCTTGCTTAGACAAAAATGGTTTATCTACTCAACCCCTTATCAGAAAGACATGGGACTCGAAGCAGTGGCTTAGGGGGTTTCATAGAAATTTTACTTTGCATTCATAGCCCCTATTACAAAATGTCAGTACTTGAGCAATTACATTATTACATCAAAACTGAGTTAATTAACCACCAAGGGGTGAAGTTAATTAATTAGAAGAAAAAAAAAATACAACAACATAACGAAACTCCGCAAGACTCTATACAAATGTCTAGCATGGTCATGAATAACATTTTGAACCCTTAGCCACCCCATGGACTTGACCATTAGAACGCTCGTCACCACTTTGGAGGATTTTGAGTGAAAAACCAAACCAATTAAAATCGTTTACACAACAAGATTAATTGGAAAGGGAAAAAACACTCGATGAGGGGACTTCCCTAACAACCAGTTCCATGGTGTGGCATCCATATCATATGACCCACACTAGCACATATAATTACATTAATTTTCCCATGCAGGGGAGCGGACATTTCGTTTTACAAAGGGGCAATTGCCCTGCAGAAGTGAAAAATCCTCATATTTTTCCATGGTACAATTTATACAACTATGTACATCTTCATGTACATGGAGTTTCCACCCAGTTGAAATAGGTGGGTAACATCTGGCTCCAACTTGGGGACGTGTGTTCGATCATCGGAGAGCATACGAGAACGCCAGACTCTGCAACCACAAATTCCTCACCAATAACCAACATAAGTCCTCATGTAGAAACCAATAAATAATCAATAATGAATAAATGAAATGACTACACAATGATCATACATACATGCATAAATAATTTCAAAGAATGAAATAACACAAAATTGTTAAAAGAATGGAAGGAAAAGGGTTAGAGATACATTACAAAGAGTGTCCCTTAAGACACTAAGTATTTATCTTTTTGAAGAAAAACCTGATTTGTGGCTCGTTTGACCTTCTCTTGTTTTTTGCGACTTTGATAGTGCCTCACATATTTGAAGATTTTCCAAAAGTCCACACTATCAAAAAACTGCTCATGCCATATTTTGTTAACTTCCTTAATCCTGATTCCATCCTTTATATTTTTCGGGAAGCTAACAAAAATAACATGATCCTTTACACTATGTACACTGTCCACATTCTCAAAAAACAATGATTCATTCTGGCATGCCTCGACTGTTTTTTCTTCTAAAAGATTCTGAAAATGATCAGACACTTTACTGACTTGAGGAGAACTTACTAAAGCCTTGAGTGGCTTATCCTTTTGGGCTGGAACCTTTACATTCTCTGCTACAGGAACCGATACCTTTACATTACTGATCCAACCCCCTAAATTCATACTCAAATTATTATTTGAAAATACACTTTGTTTAGGGGTAAGTTCATGGTCACATGTTTCTTCTACTTTGTCCATATTTCTAGTCATGCAAACCATGTCCTTTCTATCTTCTATTGATTTCAACAAATCCTCATTATTGTCAAACACACATTCATGACCAACCATATTACCCTGTTCCATTCTTTCTCTAGCTGCTAACTTTTCCTTTATAATCTGAAAGAAAATGGTACAAGTCCCTTCCTCATGTGAATCATCATAAGCCCTACAATAAGGGATTACTGGATCATCAAACCAATTGTTTGCTTCCATAGGCTCTGGAGGTCTTTCTTGTTCTTGATAAGGGGGTCCTTTAGGGAAACCCTTTTGCCATCTATCATTTGGCTTATGATTATTACCTTTATCTTTTTCCATGGCAACTATCTTATTATGCAATGCTGTCTGGTTTGCCTGCATGGCAGCTAGCTTATTAGCATGATTTAATTCTATTTGTTTAATCAATTGGGTGAGCTTATCTATGGATTCACCTTGAGGTTCTTGGTTTTGAACTTTCCTAACTTCCTTTGAAAACCCAAGAACATTTGATTTTCCTGAATCCTACATATTGTTATCTATTTTAATAGCTTTGTCTTGTGCCTCCCTAACATTTGTAGGCTCTTTATCTCTTAGCTGGTACCTCATTTCCCCTTCAAAAGCTTGAATGTAGAAAATTAAGATGGCATTTTCAGGAGGCTTAATATCTTGAGGGAGACTCTTAACTAATTCATTAAATCTTTTGTTAAATCCTTCCATTGTTTCATTATCTTCCTTATGGCTAGAGTGCAAAGCAGTTAACAAAGAATGGTGATCCATTTTATCTCCCCATTTATCATTGAAAGCTTCAATGATTCCCTTAAGGTCTTTAAACGTGTTATTATCATGTTCCATAAACCAATCAATGGCCTCTTCCTTTAAGGACAAAACAAAGAGTTTCATCTTCACATCCTCATGGTTGTGTGCCATACACCATCTTGTAATACATAAATTGAAATTTCTGATGTGGGATTTAGCACTTGTAACATTGTCTCCTTGAAAAGAAGGCAACTTATGAATAGCTTTCTCTGGAACTTCATGAGGGTAACCAACAATGTTAGAGAAATCACATGGTCTATAATAATTATTCATTGTTCAGGTTGGTTTACTTAGATAAACACAAAGGCATATTAGAAATTGGCTTCTTCTCCAAGACTTGTAAAGATTCTACAGGGAGCAAGTTTGTTTAGCTTCATCCTAAAGCTTTTTTCAGGATCTAAGAGGGAGCTAGACAAACCAAATGGCTCAAAGTAGAATACCTTACTATATATTTTTGAAGTGAGTCGCCACTTGGAGAACAAGTAAACTTCCAATATGGACAAAAGAAAGAAAAAAAAAGAAGAAGGTTATTTCAAAATTTTTATTAACACTTTAAAAACAAATTAAAATGAAGAATTAAAGAATTAGATCTAAAATTATTTAATTAATGTCAAGACCAAGGACAAAAGACTTGTCCCCGGCAACGGCGCCAAAGATGTTGCCGCCTAATACACACTTTATGATACGGGAAAGTCTCCAACTCGCTTTGTGTGTCCTTGGGGGCAAGTTAGAGCTGGGGACCACTGTCACCACAGTCCACAACTCCTCCGTTTAGGCTAGATCCCAACAGAGCCAAGGGGGGTAGTCCCTGCGGAATACTAAGTTCCAGATTTATTAATTAATTACAAATTAATTAAAGGGATCCTTTTAAGGTTACAAAATTACAAGACCAGTGTCTAGATTAAATGGAGACAAAAGATTACAAGTTACAAACTTACAAAGAATAAGAATGATTATCCACAGTTGTCTAAGCTAAGAAAGATTTACAATATTAACAATATGAACTAGTGCTAAAGAATGATTAAACAAATATACAATGATACCTGAAAAGAAACAAGACACACACTGGATGAACAAGTTATTATGTCAAAGATCAAACAACAGACTACTTTCAAGTTATTAGACTTAACAATATTTTACTCAAGCATGCCACAGTACTTGAAAGATATTATACTTGAAAGTGCAAAGTACTGAAATGAAATTTAAATGCTTGGAAGATATACTTGTAAAATGAAAGCTTTAAAAAGCAAGGACTTTGAAGCAAATACATAAACTGAAATGTGGGTAAGATGTTTTGCAATGTCTCTTGGTTTGTTTTAATAGATTTTATTAAAGTTGAAGTCTTTGATTAAGTTTTAGATCCGGTGGTGTGACTACCCCAATCTAGTACTTCTTAAGTCAAAGAGGGAGTGCTGTTGCGCTCAACAAAGTGGGAGCAAAACCCACCCAGGTCAAACCCCAATGGCCTGGTGTTCAACAAGGAGGACGTCAAAGCGCCTAGAGACCCCCCACGGTCTACTACCCTAAGTCGCCTCCGAGGTCACTGTTTTTAATTAACTTAAAAAATAACAAGATGGATGCCTATTAAACTAGGACTTCTCTATCCCCTGTCGTATCTCGTGAGTACCCCGAAGGGTGATAATCGAGTAGAGGAGCAGGAAATAAAAAAGCTTTTGTTGGTAAATTTTAGGGGTTAATTTTAAGTCTTGGTGGTTAATATGCAAGGTAAATTTTAAGCTGTCAACAAGATCAACCAAGCGATATCCCTTATGGGAGGTGCTGGTACTTGATCTTGGACTGAAAATAAATAAATAAATGTGTGATTGTAACAGAAAAAGAAAAGTTGTTTTAACTAACTAAGCCCCCACTTCTCCTGCTTTTCATATCCAACTTGAAGTCCCTAAAGGGAGATGACAAGTGGATAGATGATACACAGGATGGGTGAGTTGTATGGTTACCTTTAACTAAAAATAAAACAATTACTGAAACTCAAAAGAAACTGTAAATAGCTAAAGCAATTCCTAACCGCACAACAATCTCTGTGACAGAGATGGTGGTCTATCAGAGAGATAGGTAGATGAACAGCAAAAATAAAACTGATTATACTAACCTCACAACAATCTCTGTTACAGAGATGATGGTCTGTAACAGAGATAGGTGGGTGAACAGAAAATAAAACTAGGAAGGAAAATACAACTAGCTAAAATAATAAACTGACCTCACTTCAATCTCTGTGACAGAGATGGTGGTCTGTCACAAAGATAGGTGGGTAAACTGAATAAAACTTGTAAATGAAAAAACTAACTCTAAGCAACTACTTCTACAAATTTACAGCAGAGAAATATCCTAAAGAGAACTTTTCATTTCGGGTTTACAATGTAATAGAAGAGAGAGGAAGTGTAGTTTAGGGCCTCTTTTGGACCAAATTTTTTGCTGGGTTTTCTAGGCAATTTAGGGCAGCATAACCCCCTCTTTCTGTGCATAAAACCTGCAAAAAATCAGCAACTTACTTGCTGGAAATTACTGCAGAAAATTGAATAGAAAGTTAGAACAATTTAGTGAAAAACCCAGAAATTTTACAGAAAAATCTGAACTTTAAAATTTTAAGAAAATGAAATATCAGCACTTAAAAATGAGAGTTTTGGGGGTGCAAATGATACATAAACAGCAGATTTATAAGCCTATACTAATATAATATGGATGGGGGCCCTAAAACAAGGGTTATATTCACTATACAGTGAATAAAACCCAGTTTTATGAAGGAAAACAGAAAATGGCCGAATTGAAAATCTTGAAAAATGAACACTTGGAGGAGCCCTTCTTGGCTTGAAAAAACTGTAAATAAACTTGAGAGAGCTGCAAATGTAAGCAAAGAGGTGAGTACCCAATAAATCTATCAAAATACTTTGATAAATATTATTGAAAAAATTCACAAATGGAAGTAGAAATACTTCTACTTACAGATCCCTCCACAAAATACTTTGTGGAGAGCTATTTAAGCTAGTACAAATGCAAATAAAAAAAATATGATACAAGTTACCTTACTAAAAATATATGGAATGTAGCATGACGGCATAATGTTCCTCCAAAGTATTCTTCTATTACAGCCCAACCAGGGTAAGATTCAATACAAAAGAGCAAGAGGCTTGGGCCAAATGCTTGAGAACATATGAGAAGAGAGTAGAGAAAAATTCCAACAGCATAACAATAGCATGAGAGAAGTTGTGAAATGAGGGAGTGAGACCCTCATTATATAGTTGAGGAAGACCCTAACCCCTTGAAGATCAATGGCCAAGATTAGATCTAGATTTATGTTAAATCTCCACCACTAGATCTATGTATTTGACTTTGCATCCTCCTCAATCATTCTACATCCTTAAAGTACTTTTCAATCCATGGCCTAGGTGCTTGATCCATGTCTTAAGTGGGGCCTCCTTTGACTCAATCTACACCTTTAGATCTAGGGTTTCCATGACTCAAGTGGGGCCTCCTTTGACTCAATTTTTAATTTTATTATTTTTAATTTTATCTTTATTTTTTTAATCTTTTAATCTTTTATTTTATCTTTTACTTTTACTTTTTATCTTTTTATTTTTAAATCTTTTAATCTTTTTATTTTATCTTTTACTTTTTATAATTTCTATCTTTTTATTCCTTCATTTATTTATTTATTTTATATATTTAATCTTTTACTTTAATTTTAATTTTTAATCTATTATTTAATTTTTTTATTTTTTAATTCTTGATCTTTAATATTTTAATCTTTTTTTAAGACGAGGGAGGCCCCACTTAGGAGATCTTCAGACATATTTTGACAATGGGGGGCGGAAAAATTTGAAACAAATTTTCCTAGGCTTGGCAACCCCCAAACAAAATTACCGTGGCATTATTTGATTTTTTCCTTCAAAATCAAATAATATGAATTTTTGACTATAGGAAATTAATTAATTCCTTAGGAAAAATAGACCTTGCTTAAATAAAAATGGTCTATCTCCTCAACCCCTTATCAGAAAGATATGGGACTCGAAGTAGTGGCTTAGGGGGTTTCATAGAAATTTTACTTTGCATTCATAGCCCCTATTACAAAATGCCAGTGCTTGAGCAATTACATTATTACATCAAAACTGAGTTAATTAACCACCAAGGGGTGAAGTTAATTAACTAGAAGAAAAAAAAATACAACAACATAACGAAACTTCGCAAGACTCTATACAAATGTATAGCATGGTCATGAATAACATTTTGAACCCTTAGCCACCCCATGGACTTGACCATTAGAACGCTCGTCACCACTTTGGAGGATTTTGAGTGAAAAACCAAACCATTTAAAATCGTTTACACAACAAGATTAATTGTAAAGGGAAAAAACACTCGATGAGGGGACTTCCCTAACAACCAGTTCCATGGTGTGGTATCCATATCATATGACCCACACTAGCACATATAATTACATTAATTTTCCCACGCAGGGGAGCGGACATTTCGTTTTACAAAGGGGCAATTGCCTTGCAGAAGTGAAAAATCCTCAGATTTTTCCATGGTACAATTTAGACAACTATGTACATCATCGTGTACATGGAGTTGCCACCTAGTCGAAATAGGTGGGCAACACACCCCTCTAGAGGAGGTTTTTCTGGGTTAATGCAAGCCTTTTCTGGCAATTCTTTGGTGAAATTCTTTGCTAGGTGATGTTTTGATTTGTTTGTTAAACATGAGCACAAGGAGGTCAGGCTTCTTATCTCTTTGTTTGAATGATGCATGTTCGAGTCTAAGTGGTAGCCATAGTGCTACATTTTCTCCTAGAATAGGCCATTGCCATCCTTCTTCTCACCTTAGCTGGTTGAGGCACGTCTCCTTGTGAGGGTCCTCTAGGGTTTTTACCTTAGTTTATCTAGGCTGGTTGTCGGGCCTAGGAAATCTTCCTCTCTAGGTTAGCCATTCTCCCTGTTACCAACTATTTTGTACAATAGTTGAACTTCCTATTAAGCCGCCATTTGCTGAGCATGGTTAATGTTAATGTTCAGTGCAGTAGAAGTTCAGAATGTTTTGCCTAGCCAATTTTGGCTAGTCATTTTTATTTTTATGTCGAAATGACCATGCCCCATTGGGTTTTTGTAATAAAGTGCGCTAGTAGGAGTTTTGAGTGGCTCGGTCTCCTAAGACGTAAAATTTCAACTAAGGTATTCCAGGGAATTTTTTTCCTTGTTAATTATGCTTTGCCTATAGCCGAGTATAATCGATGAGGTTTTTTCCCGCTTTCTCCAAAGCTGGATTGTCCGATTTTGAATTTCGGGCCTTGGGGAGTTATTAGAGTCCAACTAGTAAATATGAACCTACTAGGCACTATTGGTATGTTCCATGGTCATTTCTTAAGCCCCGAGATACATTAAAACAATGTCTAAATTTTTTTTTCTCGGACGCGTGGTGATTTTTATTATTTTTTATTCTTTGACTATAGAGAGTTAATTAAAATTTTCAATTAATTAAACCATTTTGACCATGGTTTGATTGAAAATTTTCAATTAGTAATAATTAAATGGTCCGAGGAGTGTTTTTGGCAAATAAACATTTATTTTTTAAGCCAAAACATTCATTAAGCCCCTAGACACACTTATCCTAAGTTTCAGACTATCATTTGGCCTTATAATTAAGATTTTTTCAAAAAATTCAAATAATGAGAAATATTAATTAAAATAATAAAAAATAATAAATTGGAGAAAATCAAAATATCTCCTAAAAAGGTCAAATTGAATAAAATAAAGGGCTAATTAGCTCGGCACAGAGCATTTCTGCTGATTCCAATCAATATAGGTCAGTTTCAGATCAAGTATCGGAGTGTAGTAGTTGAACTATCAGTTAGAAATTTGCCCTCTTTGGTCAAATTCGTTGTTGGTTGAAGTGTGGGTTATCTATTGGTTGGGTGATCATTACGAGGGAGGATGCGCCACCTCACCTCCCCCATTACTCCAACGCTCAGTTACAACTCAGTTGCAGCTCAGTTCAACTCCAAATCATCATGTTGAACTCATTCAATTACTCCGGTATTACTCTTAGTCTGGATTTAGGGATTTGAGCCCTATTTTCTTTCATTTTTGTATAAATAGAGGTGCTTTGCACTCTCTTAAAAGGGAGAGTTTTGGCATAGAAACTCTGTTGGATTTTGTAAGCTTCTTTTGTTAATAAAATATTGAGACTTTGGAGGTCATTTGATGGGATTTTGACGTTGTGTCTTCATCCTATGTGAAGTAATATCTCTCTCACCCTACCCTTGTATTGCAATTTGATTGTTATGTTTATTGAAGACTAACAATCTAATACTTAGGCTTCTAATCAAATTTGCGTTGAGTGTTTGTGTATTTAGGGATTGCATCTCATAGGAGCTCTCGACATCTAATACCTTCACTATACAAATGTTCCATTATTAATATATTTTGTTTGCAGGGTTGCAAGTGGTTTCGAATCTTTCATGCCTTTTCCAGCATGCTCCTAAAAAACTCTTTTCGGTTACTGGTTACTAGTCCTGCCCATCTCTAAGCTCTGGAAGATCCAAGTCATACCTTTCTCCAAGCCTAGAATCTCCCACCAAGCTTGCCATCTTGCTTTTTTGGCTTGTCTTGGTCTCTTGCTTTCGTTCCTCTCTTTTGTTGCCCCTTTTTTGTCTTCTTTTCCTCCTTTTTGCAGCCCTCCTTCGCTATCCTCTCAGGCCTCTTTCGTTGTCTTTTTTTTTTTGTCTTTTAGGCAACTCTCTTTCGCTGCCCTCTTTGCACTCTTTCGCTGCCCCATTTCTCATTTTTTTTTGCAGCCAATTATACTTCTGTTCGCTGCCCCATTTCTCACTTTTTTTTGCAGCCAACTATACTGCTGTTCGCTGCCCCATTTCTCATTTTTTTTGCAGCCAACTATACTGTTGTTCGCTGCCCTTTTCATCCTTCTTTATCTTAGGGTTTTTTATATAAAGTTTGTGCATTGTTAGATTTCATTCTAGTTTCATTTTCTAGCTTGCATTTTAGATTTAAGTTTGTAGATCTTAATCTTATATTAGTTTCAAGTTTGATTTATTTTGCTAATGACTAATGGGTGTATGAGTTGTTTGGATTTTTGTTTGTTGTAGGTATTGAGAGGAAAATAAAGTGCAAAGGTGAAGCAAAGAGAGACTTGAACCTAAGACACTTGGAGATTACCCAAAGAAAAAGATAAACACATCAAGAGACCATAAGGAAGATCCAAAACCCAATGAAGATGGTGTTAAACAAGAAGATCTAAAGCTTCTCACTCTCCTTTTTGTAAAAGAAGTCATAAAACTTCTTGTTCCAAGTTTTTGCTTACTTTCAGTTCTCGACAGGTTGAAAATCCTCAATGTTGTACTTGATTAATAAAAAGGAAAGTGGGATAAGGCCTCCCACACTTCGTGTTTTCCTTTCCCCATTTGGGGAAGAGCCTTGGGTTGTTCTTTTGTTTGGTTATTAGCATGCTTAGATTAGTTTAATTTTATGCTTAGAACACTAGTTGCTAGTTCAACTTATTTTTGCTAAGTTAGTTTATTTCAAGTCATTGTTTATTAATCTTTTTGAACTATCATTTGGTTTCCATATTTACAATCTGTTTGTCTTTTAAAAAGAAACCAAAATCTCTTGAACTTGCCATAACCCAAGTCAAGAGCACTCTCTGTCGGAGAGCATAGTTACATTGCATTTTTCTTGCATTAGGCGTATAGATTAATTAAAGTCTTTTGAACTTCTGTCATAATACAAAGTCAAGAGCACTCTCTGTCGGAGAGTTAACTGTAAGCTCATAATAATAAAACCATTCCAACTCACATTTCCCCACTTAAAATTTACTTCGTTGCTATCCCTCACCTAGTATGTTTTGCCGACCCTAAAAAGTTGGACTTGTACTCAGAACGGCGATCGGATTTGTTAATCTTACAAGTGATTAACATAATAAAATCTTCAACCCCACAACCAACGCATCAGCGTTGTCAAAAACATTCAAGTTGTTCTCAGTAAGGGCGTCAGAATCCCCTGTTGTCTAAGTTTCTTGGCTTGCTGGTTAAATTCTCCGAACACCTAGCCCGAGATACTTGATGGGCTGATAGGTCTCGAATGAAACGACTTAGAATAATTTTCCGGTTGGACTTTGATACCTTGTTCTCTCAGCCATAATAATCAAAGATCACTAAAACTTGATAAAATTTACAAAGAGCATTTGCAAAACGATCTCACAAACATTGAACTCTTGTATCAAGCATCCCAACACTACAATTTGTGACTCCATATCCATTGGATAAGACACTGGTCTGTTATTATTTTATATCTCAAGTGTATTGTTCAATATCTTATCATTATGGATGCTTTTGTTTAATTCAATCAGTGTTGTATTTTATTTAAATGTCGCAAATATATCTTTGTAATTCTCTAAAAAGTTGAAACTGTGATCTTCCCATTAGAAGACTCCTAAACAACACCCATCAACATCCACAACCACCAAAAAACATTTAAAACATTGAGCCATAGAAACTCTTTGTAGGGACTACCCCCCTCGGCTTCATTAGGAGTTAGCCTAAACGGAGGAGCTAGGAGTAGGTGACAGTACCTAGCTCCGTGCTTGCCCACAAGGCCACACCTCTCCCACTTTCTCAAGTGAGGAGACAACTTTCATTAGATTTATGCTGCTAGTGTGCATTTGGCGGACAACACTTCCTAGATGCCCTAGGTTGTGGTAGGGATTTTTGCTAGGGTTAGTTCCTTTGGTTTTCACACTTTCTCTCTTCTAAAAAACCCTAGTTCTAGGGTTAGTTTAGGATTAGTTTTATGTTAAATTTAGGTCTGCAATTTTATGTTAGAAGCCCTAAAACTCAAAAATTTATTTTTTTGCACTTCTGGGCTTTCCTAAAATTTCGGCCACTTTCCCTACAAATTCACCCCAACCTCTAAAGTTCTAAAAACCCTAAGGTGGAATTATAGGGAACCCCAAACTTACAAAAAATCGCAAAAATATCATAATCTACCCTAAAAGGCCCTAAAACAATTATAATTCTGCCCTAAAAGCCCAACTGCCTTTTCTCCACTTACCCTTGGCCCTACTTCTTTCACTCACGATTGTCCCTAAACTCGGGCCTACAACTATAGCAACATCCTCGTTCCTCCCTCTTTCTACACCTTGGTCAACCCACTATGCAGCTGCTAGTAAGTCTGCCCTATCCTTAGGAGAGCCTTCCCTTCAATCCTTCCACCTTCGTTGGCCTCCCAAGTGTCATTTCCTAAACTTGGTTCTTATTACTAAGGTTGCTTCAGTCCACGGTCACCTTTGGTGACAATCCTCTTCTTATCCTACATGGCTTCCCTTTGTAGTGGCAACCCTCCTTTTTGTCCATGCACCTTGTCCTTGCATCAACCTCTGCACACAACAAACTAAATAATGGTTAGATAATCTTATGTCGTAGCTTTCATTTGACACCAAAAGTGGACTCTTAACACCCTTGTATTCACTCACACAATCTGCACATGCACATTAAGGTTAGTATTTTAAAGCACAATTACATTTATGTTGAATGAAGGACTGATATAATTAGATTGCTTGCATCTTTGCACATAAACATTAATTTTAATATTTCAAATATGCATTCTAACACTATAATGCATCTATAAACATGACTTTGGGTAAATGATTGCATACATACTATTGTACATGCTGCACACACACAAAAGTCATGTTTTAACTCATAATGAATGATTATTATTGCTTAGATATGGTAATTCATACTGCTCTCACAAATATATTAGTGAAGGACTGATATATGATGTAGCTGCTGGGTGGAATTGTTTGGAATACCATTTAGAGTGGGCTAAGGTGAATACATTGTTCCTCACACACATTTACTTCATACTTGGTTGTCGGTTAGTCAATGCAAAGTTGGTTAAATGAACATAATGAAATCTTGTTAAACTTTCTAATGCTGGAGTAAATGACTAAATACTTACATGTTGTACTGAAATGGTGTCATAACTATTTAATTCACTCTTGTATTGTTGTACTTATGTTTTTGTGCAACAACTAATGCTTATACTAGAATAATACTGCATTTGTGTAGTGGGATAAGATTGATCTTTGGGATGACATATTGTTGCAATAATACTAGTACACTCCATATACACACATATCCAAACTCATTCTCTAGACTCCATAAGGCACTGGTTACTAACATCCACGAAAGATATATATTTGATGTTTAGTGTCTTTTCAGAGTCTTAATAGGGCTCTCCCCTAGGAGGATTAGGCTTCTGAAGTAGTTGAGAAAAGTTGACTAAGGTGACAGAGGTTACTTCATCCTCGCATGCTTACCGGTGTCTTGGTTTTCCATTTCAACCGGTAACATTTTGATGCCATTGTTTAGGACTTCAAATTTGTTGAGGTGACTTATCAGGGAAAAAATGACATTTTTGGTAAGTATTGATTCCTCGTTGTATATAATTTCATATATTTTTCTAGAAAGCACTAACCCGCAAGCTTATTTGATGACTCCACGAAGAAGTCAACCTACTCCATCAATAAGGTACGCCCTTGTTTTATCTTGTACTTTGGTGAGATTTGTTTAACTAACTTGGCAAGTCTCACCTGGCGACTCCATAGTGAAGGAAAATAAAAGAAGTGCTTTATAAAGACAAGGAAGCCATACGAGATGGTGTCCAATTACGAATTGTGGATGGATATATTGGATTTTTTGTGCATCCCAGGACTTCCACACAAATATGCCAGTCAAGATGGTGGGAAGGCAATTTTCCCATTATTCCATTAGTATAAGTACCATGCAGCAACACATGTGCAGGCATTCATGCAATTCCTCCAGAAAAACAACATCGTACATCAAGACATTAGAATGAGGCTCTTTCTGCTATCTCTTCACTTGGAAGACAACTTGCGTGTTAGGAATTGGTATGAGCGTTTTCCTCGCAAAAGTTTTTCTTCACTCAGGCAGTTCATCAATGCGTTCAACATGGATTGGGATTATGATATCGAAGAATAGGAAAGAAAGGCCATGATTGACAGTGTATGGGTAGAAACTCTGGGAATCAACCAGACACAAGATTATTCAAGCGAAGGAATCAAAGATGATATTTCATTTGAGTTTAAATCCCCTGATAATCCGACTGCTACAGAAATGGAAAAAGGTTTCATTCCTTTTGATTTATCAATCTTCCCAAGATATTTAGATGAGTTACCAGATGTATTCTGGCATGCCTTCAAGGGTGACCATGATAATGCTGTGCATCATGTGGAATGGTTTATGACTTTAGATTCAGAATATGGTATTAAAGAAGAAGATGTTTACATGCAATCATTTGTCCTTTGCTTGGGAGGAAATGCCCTTGCTTTTTTTGTGGGCCTAGATAAATTAACGATATCATCATTTGTAGAATTGGTGGAAACATTTTGTAGCCATTGGGATTTAGGGCGATGTGACGAATGGATACTGTTATCACCAACCTTGTAGTTGCCTATGTAAGATGGATCCAGGATGGACGGTAGAGGGACAAGAAACTAAGGAGGTGGAACCAAGATTGCCTCGACTCCAAAATGGATGGTTGTCACGCCAATCGAGGCAGTCTTCACTTGATGTTGTCTTAGCCCAAGACAACAATGGGGGAGACCCAGATCTACTCCCTATAGGAGAGATCAGACTCTAGACACTAGATCAAATGAAATGGACTTGAGGTACGTAAGGTGTAAGGTGATGGAAACCCTAGATCTATGGATGACGTCACTAGATGAACCGAGGCTCTGGATCAAGGTTTAGGAAATATGAAGTTTGATCCAGGTTGGGACACAAGTGATCTATGAGGCAAATAATAGATCTGGGATTTAGGTACTGGCAAAAGATGAAGATATTCGCTACCTTGGGAAACGTAACCAATGTAGGGAGGGAAAGAATAGGATTGGGGCTATCTAGTACCGAGGGATAGACTTGAAAGAAGGTATGACAGTAACAAAGCACCCGAGCCACAAGGAAAAAAGTCAAATCGCAGGAGAAAAAGGCAAAAGGAAGGGTAGCGCTAAGGTTTGAAGATCAGTGCCTTGGGATCTAGTCCAATGGAGTCACTTTTAGCCCAATGTTGAAAAAGACCCACTTAGGTTTGCACTCGATCTACAAAACCCAGAATCGGTTTGCCAAAAAATATTAGATCGCAAGAAAAGAAGGAAACATGAAGGGTAGCGCTAGAGTTTGGAGAAACAGTGCTTTGGGATTTGGGCCAATGGAGTCACTTTCAACCCAACATTGAGGAATACCCAATGAGGGTTTGGCCTGATCTACACAACCCAAAAATGGTTTGCCGAGAACTCAAGCGGTTTGAGCCATAATATTTTTTGGTTTTTTAATATTTAGGGTTTTAAGAATAAAATTAAGAGGCCAATGGATTAAGATCTAGAAAGAAATACTAACCTGTAGATCTTACATGAAAAACCTTGTAGATGCCTTGATAGTGATGATCTATGATGTCTTGATCAATTTGAGAAGATTTGATGAAGTTCTATGTCCAACATTTTGTCCAAAGAAGCCACTGTGCCCTTTCTCCTGCACAACAAACATCAACCATATCAGATTTGCTGTGTCATTAGAAAAGAACAAATTCTACACAAAAAGAACAAGATGAAATCATATATCACATTGATGCTAATGAAAACCCCCTGATACAAAACACATCCAAACCAAGCGAGTTGAGAAACCCCTGCAAAAATGCCCAAGTTGGAGTCTCCCTTCTATAGACAAGACAATGTTTCCTGAAAAATATAGATCTCACAACAAATACTCAAATGCTAGGAATAATAGATTTTCCAATCACCATCTAAGAACAACAGATGCAAAGGAGATCCAAAAAATTTCCACAAGATTTTNCAAATGAGAAGCTCTCTCCTTTAAATAGGAATGAGAGAACCAAAATCTTAACCACTTTTCAAATGGGTGGCTAAGATTAAAAGATCCAAAAGTTCTAATCAACAGTTGAGATGAGCTCAATGTAAAGTACATGGATCAATACAATAATATAATATAAAAATGGACCAAATCACCCTAGGAGAGGGGATCCCGCTAAATAAAAATCAATGAAGCTCATGGTGGGTCTAGGGAGTGTTAACTAACTCCCCTAGGGTGTACCCATGGCATAATAAAAATAATATAATTTTTAAACTGCAAAATAGTGCCTTTCTAAGGAAATCGTGCGCCTCCAAAAGCTCTAGAAACTGATTAAATATGCCCGAAAAATGGATACGGGCCCATCCAAGTGCTGCAAATGCTGGAGGAGTGGAAGACATCACACTCATCATCAGAACTCATCCCATTCCATTTCCTTGCCTCAATAGCCCAAATCGAATTCTTGAGTAGCCATTTTAATTATTTTTTATCTGCCTCGGAAAACATGATATGCCAAAACTGCCTCCTAGGGTTCTTTCATTATCCAACTGAGCCCACTAGGATTTTTGGGTGGGGTAATATGGTACAATCAAGTGTCTGGACCCCCTATTTCCCATACAACGCCCTAGGAGATCCAAGAAAAATATCGTTATGCTCATACAGGCCATCCAATATGGTAAAACTGTACAAGAAAGGCAAACTGAGCCAAATCATCTCTGCAAGTGCCCGAAACTGAAAACAAGCCGTCTCACTGAACTCAGAGACTCAAAATCCATCTAAGGTGTATACTCATACACTCTATAGGTATCTGCATGATCATCTACAATATCCAATATATCCATATAGACAAAATAATTATTTGTAAATGACCATATAATATAACCGAGGCTGACATCCATTCGCTGCAAGTGTTCAAAGGTCAAGACATGCTCTACAAGTCATTCAACTAATAATCATAACAAGTAGCAATCATTTCATTGGCAGTCTATCAACCAAATATATAAGGTTTACGTTTATTAACTATAACTCAGTCTAGACTGTTAAGATCATACTCATTTCATAGTTGTAGTCAATTTGCTCGTGAAGGGTGAAGGCTAAAAATTTAGAAGGCTAGGGAAAATGATGACCACCAACTCGACATTGTGACACTTCGGATATGAAAAGGGAATACTCACTCTAGCCTATGACGGACAAGCAACAACATAGGGGATGGCAATGTCTCACACATGGGTAAGTTACTTTCATAAATGCTTATTCACCTTGACAAATGCTTACAATCCAAATCAATCCACGTAAGACCAACAATCTTTAGATATAAATTTTAAGAACTATTGCTTTTTTGGGCCTTTGATTTTCCATAGCCTTGGTCCATGTATTTATTACATGGATTTTTATTATTGAGGCTTCATGCATTCATGTATTGTTAAAAACACTACTTTTCATGAATGTTTTAAGATATTCATTTCATTATACCTCAAAGCCAATTTCATTAGGCTTGCCTTTCATTCATGTATGTTAAAAAACACTACTTTCATGAATGAGATTTTTCACAAGATATTCATTCATTTCCAAATACATTGTATTGATGGTAGCACTACTTGTTTCAGGTTTAGTCAACACAACTTAGGCAACTCAAAGCCGAGACACAAAGAAACAAGGAAGCTTGTCCAACAAAGAGGCTCTAGTGGCGGAAGGTCCTCCATGCCACAAGTCAAGTAGTAGGTCGGGTTGGAAACAATAACTGGAGGGTAATGGATGGGTGAAGACAATGAATAATGAAACCAACACTAGCAATCCAAAGTATGGTGGGAATGGCTACCTCTATTCTCCATAAGGAGGGTAAAACCAATGAGTATAGATCAAGAACTTCTAGGTCTGAGTAGGGACATCAATACATACTATCAATACATTCAAGTCCACATATTTATATGACCGCCAGATCATGACACTATATGGTAATACATGTCACAAGAAGGAGTATAAGAGCGATGATAACCATAACACAAGATAATATAAGATGACTCATAACATGTAAATAATCCATCTGAACCAATCATCTATCCAATGAGAAAACACTAATGCAAATCTGGGCACTACTAAATTCTCTACAACTAGCTAAATGGCTACATTAGTCCTCAAATCTGAGTGTCTTGAGACTTAGTCATGGCATGGGATAGTATTATAATCAATTAATCAAATAATGATCCATCATAAATGCTCATCTCAGCATCTCATATGTAGGGGAACTGACTGAAAAGTGAACTGGAATCTGAAAAATAGAATATGGTAGCCCGACTACTATATATGTGATAACAGATACCTCATGTCAAGCATGCAAGGGACTTGTTCAGTTAGGAAACCCAAAACAAGGATCGGGTTGAAGCAACCATTGTTCAAGGTCTAAATGATAATATCTCAAGCATGATAGATGAAGCTTCCCAAGTAGACGAATATGATGATGGTCCTATATATGAAGATCCAAAATTCCTAGCCAAAGAAGTTGGAGAAGAGAAGGATAGGGAAAGTTCTCACTTCCAACATACAGTGACTCTATAACATATCAGATCTCTGGGAACATAGTAACGAAAATTCTGAGGACGATGGTTATTGGACATTTATGGGTCCACCTTTCTATGATTCCTCGAGACCAGGTAGCATTCTCTCCATACGTTGCAACGAGAAAGAACAACTTGATGAAGTTACTCAGGTTGAGCCCTAATTTGGCACTATTTGGGACGAGGAACTTTCAGTCTCCTCCAACATGGATATTGAAGACATAACTTATGAAGACCCTGTTGAAACAGATATGATCATTCCTTCTCCTTATGAGGCTAATGACAAAGAATGGCTCAACCCTTTTTCCACCATAATTGAAGATGAAACATCTCCAGACTTTGCAGATAGTTGTCATATGCAGATGGCCCATTACGATGAAAAGTTCGAAGATTTGGGATTCTGTATCTCTAGTGATTCTTCCATTATGTCTCCTTCATACTCATAGTGCAGTAGGGAAGCATGTTGCACATGGGATTCTTTTGCAGATATTCAACATATGATGAGCCTAGGTTATAACTCAGTTGTGCTCCTCAAGAAGCGTCGGAGAAATTGTTCAGTCCACTCTATCTTATATTGGTAAGTCCTTAATGACTCATTTCAACAAGATCGACGCAGGAAGTGGACATGTATGATTTTTATCCCTCAGTTTCATAATATTTATTGTTTATCTTTTCATATGAAGCATGAAGGTATGAATTATATAACTGCCAATTTCAAAAGTTCAAGGATTATTGGGGTTACTAACATGATTGTGAAAATGATAAGCAATGTACTTGTATATCCAAAGAAATGCTTGAGTAAATGCGGAGATAGGTTGTGGCTCACATATGAAGATTTGTGAGGTCCAACTCTATGAATAGCCTCCCAAGTTCAGGATTTATGGGCGAGTTTCAAGCAATTTTTTTTTTTAGATGACATATATGATGGAGGTGATCCATACATTAGTCTGTTAGAAGCATGGATCAACGAAGCTTGTCAAAGCAATGCTTTTTCGTGGCACCAATTTCAAGTATTCCAGGTTCTTAAGAAGGTTTAGTTTCCTGCACTCATCCATGTAACACCCTGGTTTTGACCCCGTTTGCATTAAAAATGTATATGATGTTATATTGTATTTAATCGTGGTGTGGAGTTAAGGGCAAAAGCCCCACCATCGATTTAGCGTTTTTATGTTTCGACGATTAAAATCGTTGCCAATGGTATTTCGTGCTAGCTGACACATTATAATTTTGGACATCATGTAAATTATGCAATTTAAATAAAAACCCACAACCAGCTATATCAATGCCAACATTAAAAGAGATGGGGCATGATTTCTTAAAGATAATTGGGGGTAGAATATTTAACCTTTGAGCCAATGGGAAAAATAGAAGTGTCAAAAGGAGAACCCATTAACTTCTAACCACTTTTTCTTGTCTTATTCTTAAACCAATTAAATTCTCCAAAAGTTAGTTGGGCAGTTATTGCCTTGGGGGCTTGGGGAGTATGGGAAACTATCGATTCTGGCAGGGTTGTCAGCCTTGACCACACGCTTTCCCAAGGGGAATATTTTTGCCCATTTTCCATCACGTGGAAGGAGGCAACCACATTCCACGCACGCACAGACATTTTTCTCTCATGCACTCACGCAGTTGATTTTCCTCATGCGGGAGCTTTATTTCCTTGGTCGTTTTTCTTCATTTTTCTAGGCACGTTTTTGCAGCCAGCTCCATTTTCCCCAGGATAGGAAATTCGTTTTGGTAATGATCATTGGTTGGGTTGCCTTCCCCATAATTTTGCACTAGAGAGGAAGGCATTGCCCGAGGGACTATGTAGCAGAGAAGGGGATCCTTCCTTGTGTTGGGTATGTGGATGTTCTAGAAGCCAGGCTAGATCTTTTGCAGGTGTCCATAGCTCTGTGGTTGAGCTCACTAGCTTAGCAGTCAGCCTTTTCAGCTCCTTTGTAGCCTGCTAAACCCAACTGTGTTGACTTGGTTGAGTTTTGTTGTATCCTTGGCTATGTGTGAGCTTGCTAGTGTTCCTTATTCCTTGTGGGAATCATGCCCAGCTCGGGGGTGGCCGTGTTGCTGAGAGATTGAGGAGCACACTGGCCTATGGTTGGGTGGAACATTGTAGCGACATAGCTAGTTGCGAGACGAGCTTCTTTCCAAGATAAGTCTCTCTTATGTTAATCTCTGCATTGTATTTGTTTAATGAAAATGATGAACATGTGTATGCTTCCGATGGATGTTGAATATTTATGCATCTGTGCATGTATTAGTTCAATGCATTTCATTTTATGTTCATGGGGCTAGTTTTTACAGATTAGATAGCGGTAATGTCGTGTCCTCTCCGCTGGGATGAGGGGTGGGGACGTGACAATCCAGATGAAGATCCTAGTACAAACTCAACATATCATCAATGAGGTATTGTCAATCATTACACTAAAGGACAAAGGTAAGATATAAGGTATGAATTGCTTACTCAGATGGTTACATTGGTGGTATGATTTCACCTAACCTACTTTGATTGACAGGTTTAGGTTAGGTATGGTTAGATGCATTAGTCATATTTCTGTGCATTGCATTTGATGCCTTTTCATTGTCTAGTTAGTTTTCATTGTTCTTAGTTTTTTTCCCTCATTTTGCGAACAAGGCAGAACGAAAGTGTCTGCCCTTAGATGCTTTTAATCCTCTAAGACATTTGATATGTGTGTAGGTCTACAGGTACCAGTAGATTCATAGGTTCTCAAACATTCCCAGGAAGAGCACTCGTCCCACAGCTGGATCCAGTGTTACGTTGCACCTGTACCCAGTGCACCTTTAGGTGTACCCCAGGGAGAGAGGGCCAATTTTTTTGACTGGGAGGGGTGTTATCGAGCAATGGTTGTCATGGATGGGCCCTTTGGTCATCCTCTAGGGGTAGTATGGCTTAATGGCACTGTTGACTGCCCTTTATTGGGGTTTTTAAACTCAAGGTTGGTGTTCGGTGCTCCTAAGGGTTGATCACGAGCTCACATGGATCCATACCCTGTCTATGTCCTTTGGTGGCCTTTGCTTCAGCTGTGAGACATTCTTATCCATTTACAACCACTAATGACACCCTCATGACCTCTTAGATTGCCGATACTTTCTCTCCCTGGCCTTATCTCCTTAGAGGAAAATATCCTCCACACTAGGACTGTTTTATACTGAGGAGGGCGTTGAGAGATTTTACAACTTCTATGGGTTAGATGGGGTATAACGCCCTCCCTCCAGCTCACTCCAACCTTTCGTTTAGAGTGCTTCACTTATTTGAGCGTATTTTAACACACGGGAGTACAAATATTCAAGGTAATCTACCTTGAGCCTACGTTAGGCTATATTTTATTATTATCTTCTTTTATTTTTCAGTTGATATTTTATAATTTCAAGTTGACTTATTTTAAGTGAGTGTGATATCATAGAAATAGATCTCCTCACTTTCATTTTAAAGACAAGACTGATGGGATAATACACTATGCATTTGTTTAACCCTTGCTAGGGCTCTTTGAAGAGATGTGCCCCTTTAAAGGAGGTTTTTCTGGGTTAATGCAAGCATTTTTTGGCAATTCTTTTGTGAAATTCTTTGCTAGGTGATATTTTGATTTGTTGGATAAGCACGAGCACAAGGAGGCCAGGCTTCTTATCTCTTTGTTTGAATGGTGGTTGATGATGCATGTTCGAGTCTCAGGTGGTAGCCATAGTGCTGCATTTTCTCCTAGAATAGGCCATTGCCATCATTTTTGTCACCTTAGCTGGTTGAGGCACGTCTCCTTGTGAGGGTCCTCTAGGTTTTTTACCTTAGTTTTTCTAGGCTGGTTGTTTGACCTAAGAACTCTTCCTCTCTAGGTTAGCCATCCTCCCTAGATGCCCTAGGTTGTGGTAGGGATTTTTACTAGGGTTAGTTCCCTTGGTTTTCACACCTTTTCTCTTCTTAAAAACCTATTTCTAGGGTTAGTTTAGGATTAGTTTTATGTTAAATTTAGGTACGGAATTTTATGTTAGAAACCCTAAAAGTCAAAAAATTAATTTTTTTGCACTTTTGGGCCTCCTTAAAATTCCGGCCACCTTCCCTACAAATTTGCCCTGGCCTCTAAAGCCCTAAAAACACGAAGATGGAATTATAGAGAACCATTAAAATACCAAAAATTGCAAAAATCTCAAAATCTGCCTCAAAAGGCCCTAAAACAATCATAATTTTTCCCTAAAAGCCCTAGCTGCCTTTTCACCACTTACCCTCGGCCTTACTCCTTTCACTCATGAATGACCCTAAACTCAGGCCTGCTGCTATAGAAGCAACCTCGTTCCTCCCTCTTTCTACCCCTCGGTCAGCCCATTATAGGCTAGTAGTAAGTCTGCCCTATCCTTAGGAGAGCCTCCCCTTCTGTTGTCGCCTTTCACGCACCTGGGGGGGAACGTGGCAAAAATCGTCAAGCCACTTGGTGTGTCCTTGGGGGAAAGTATCGAGTCAAGGTTGTCACCTTGTTCTTGTCTCCTCCGTCTAGGCCACCTCCTAATCGAAGCCAAGGGAGGTAAACCCTATGAGTTACTAAGGCTGGTTAAGCTTTAGATGGTAGTTTATGATTGAGTAATTTTTTTAGGATTTTTTATGAAAGTGACACAAGAGATTGCAATAGTGATTAAGACAACAACATGGAATACAAATTAATCTATCCACATAATATTCACTTTAAGCAAAATGATTGTATGATGTAGACCAGTGCTGAAAATGGAGTCTGAAATGGAGTGTTGTTGGAGTGCTTAATGTATTGCAATTGTTCTTGGTGGATTTTAGTTTATTGTGGAAGATGAATGAATTAGATTAGGAGGAAGGGAACTCCAAATATACCTGAAGGTACGAGGAGCATGTCTAAAACCATTATCCGATGCGGTTCCACGTGAGGAATATGTGGGCTGGATCGAAGTCTCTGAGATGTGTCCAACACTACACCAACAAGAGTGTAGCCTGACGGTGTCCCGAGGTCACTGTCCAGTTGTTTTCGCTTCCTCTGTGAACTTTCCCCGCAATGGATTAAATCGAGGTGTTGGATTTTCTCCTTGGAAGGTTAATTCAAAAGCTACCCTAATTAAACTTGTCACCCACGTTGCTTTTGATGATGGCAACTCTTTGGTTGAACCGCAACGGTGCATAGCATACACAACAGAGCGTTGGTAAAGTTCTAAGAATTTTATGTGCAATGTGTTTGCTTTTTTATTATATACCTAATAATCTTTTTCATGCTAAAAGCCCTAATTGAGAGAACAATGGGTGTAAATTGTACAAAAAAAGTAAAGAACAACACAAAGGAATTTTTTTTATAATTAGTCCTACCACACATGTCTTTCCCCTTTTGGGTAAGTCAAGAAGTCGTGGGATTAGTATTTGTATTACTTTGAAGAATAGATGATATGAAAAAAATAATTATTATCAAAGCATACTAACCTGCATAAAAAAACTAAACTAAAAACAAGAAAATCTCAAAAATTGACAAAGACGCAGATCCCCCTTTGGGGAATGGGATATGAAGAGCCTACTCAAGAAATTTCTTACTCTCGGTTACAATGTTGGAAGATAAATGTTCTTTGGTCATTTTTATATGTGATCCAAAGGCTTACAAAATCTTGAAAATGAAACCATGGAAGCAGGGGTAACCCCTGGGAAGCTCTAGAAGGCCCAAAAATCAAATTTTGGGCAGTGCTTCCTTTTTTTTTTTGGTGGACCTGCTAAAAACCAGCAAACATATGTTAGTCAAATGTGCCAAAAAATACTTTGGAAGTGCCTTTGGACAACCTACAAAAATTTGGTAAGAAAGTACTATGTTAAACTACGAAAAAATGCAAAAATTTAACTAAGGAAAGCAAGCTTTCCTTGGGATCTTGGCTTGTTTTTTTTGGGGCAGCCAATAACATTAAACACTGAGATTGCAAGATTTTACTGTAGACTTTAAAGAAAGACTATTTTATGCAAGCTATAAATTTTTCTTTAAAATGCTTTACGAAAAATAAACTTTCTTATGCAAGATCTACTCAGAATAAAGCTTTAAGATTAGTATCTAGCAATGTTCTTAAATAAATAAGCCTTTGAATAATCTTTTAAAAGAAACTAATTTACCTAAACGTTTACAAAGTAACTAGAACCAAAGATAAAGTTTAGTTTTAAAGGTGAAGGAAATAAGGAAGAAGGAAGTGCTCAAGCGGAGTGTCCAGATCTAAGGAATCCAGCGGGGGGAAGCGGAGAGACTATGTCTTTCTTAAAAGTGTTTGAAGAATGATAGATTCAACCGAGATCATCCACTCCAATTAAGCTTGGAAACCTGCATGACTAACAATACTTGCACAAAAGGGATCAGATCTGGTATTTCAACAAATGAAGATTGAGAGAGCATAAGTACAACCTAATATAGTTTGCTACTCCTAGATCTTTATAAGCAGAGAATAGTAAATGAAATCAAACTATAATCATTTACCCTATATGTTAAAAACAATCTTAAGGCCAGATAGATCACCACATTAAGCAAATTTTTTTCCTCATATGCCAGTGACAATATTCATCCACACACTAATGCAACACACCATGGACCTCCAAAGTCTTTCTATTAATAAAGAAAATATTTACAGTACAAAGCTTCATAGCTTGAGCGAAGCCTCCAGTGCTCTAACCATGAGAAACAATGAACCGGGAGCCCACTTAAATAGCCAAATGAGAGGGAGGGGAAATCCATAAGTTCCAGTGAAATGGAGTTCACGTTGAGTTGCATGGGATGATTTAGGATCTTGAAGTTGAATCGGAGTTTGATGGAAGGAGAGTGGCGCCACATCTCTATGAGGAGATGTGCCCTCTCTTGGATGCCACCGCTACTCCTATGCGAACCATCAAAGAGATAGCACATATCAATTTGGATATGAACTAGATGTGGGAGCCTTGATTTGTGGGTGATTCACCCTTCTCATAACTCCAATCCAATTTACCTACTCATTTGCCAACTCACACACCAATTCATATGGGCCCATACGACTTCAATGAAAGTGGGAAAATAATAGCGTGAGGGTGAGGTGAAATGAGTTGATTGTGGTGGGGTTCCAAATCGATGTTTAAACTTAATATTTTATCCATAGTCTCAAATCCCCCTTCACTATTTGGAATGAAGCCACTTTAATATAATGCATACTTGCATCATTCATTGTGGTTGGTGTTTTTAACATATGGTTGACGTCATCCTCACTTTAAACCATATGATATACCACAAGTTAACCAAAGTTTTAAAATCCTTTCACATTTTTATGAAGTCCCTAACCATGGGAAGTCCACTCGCCATGTCACCCACTCACCATTTGAGTTATTTTTTACTTCTAATTTTTTACCTTTAGAGCTTTTTTGTTGCACTTTTAACATTAAAGTGTCAATTTGATGCTCTGTTGGCTAAATAATGCTCCACAGAATGTTTTAGCCCCCTGAAACATACGAAAAGTGGCCTCTAAGATAAAGAGGACGCTCTGAATGTGTAAACGAGCATCCCCACGCCAAAAACAGACTCTGAACCCATCCTTTATTACATTTTAAAGTTTTTTAATTAAACCGTTAAAAAATGTCTTAAAACACTAAAAAACAAATATTTTTCTATGAATCAGACGAAACTCTAGGGGGACCTAGCATATGTCCATACAAATCAATTTGAATTCCCAGCATGTTTAAAAACACTGTGACAGAGGCTCTAATAACCTCCTAAGGCCTAACCACCAAGACGACTACCCCAACTTTGGAGGTGTGAGTGAAAAGCTCAGAAATTATTAGTCGTTTGTTCAACAACCAATAATTACCGAGGGAAAATACACTTTGGGCTAGTAGGATTGATGCTTAAGTCTAGGAAGCCGAGACTTTTATAAAAATTGATCATGCAAGCACATTTTTTACAATTTTCCTAAGGATGCATGGACATGTGTTACAAAAATTTTAATTGACTCCCAGAAAAATCTTGACAAACTTCCGAACAATGAAGAATGAACAAGTATACTTGTTCTACTTTGTCGTCGCTTGAAAAATCCATGAAGTACAAATTAGGTGGTAACACCTTCCATCCTTCCACCTTCGTTGGCCTCCCAAGTGTCCTTTTCTAAACTTGGTTCTGATTACTAGGGTTGCCTCAGTCCATGGTCACCTTTAGTGACAATCCTCTTCTTATCCTTTAGGATTGCCCTTTACAATGGCAACCCTCCATTTTGTCCGTGCACCTTGTCCTTGCATCAACCCCTGCACACAAAAACTAAATAGTGGTTAGATAAACTTATGTCATAGCTTTCATTTGAAACCAAAAGTGGACTGTTAACACCCTTGTAGTCACTCACACGGTCTGCACATGCACATTAAGGTTAGTATTTCAAAGCAGAATTACATTTATGTTGAATGAAGTATGATATAATTAGATTGCTTGCATCTTTGCACACAAACATTAATGTTAGTATTTCAAATATGCAATCTAACACTATAAACATGACTGTGGGTAATTGATTGAATACATACTATTGTACATCCTACGCACACACAGAAGTCATGTTTTAAGTCATAACGAATGGTTATTATTTATTGGATACGGTAATTCATACTGTTGTCACAAATATCTTAGTGAAGGAATGATACATGATATAGGTGCTGCTTGGAATTGTTTGGAATGCCATTTAGAGTGGGCTAAGGTGAATACATTGTTCCTCCACACACATTTACTTCAGACTTGGTTGTTGGTTGGTCAATACAAAGTTGGTTAAATGAACATTATAAAATCTTGTTAAACTTTCTAATGTTGGAGTAAATGACTGAATACTTAAATGTTGTACTGAAATGGTGTCATAACTATTTGATTCACTCTTGTACTGTTGTACTTATGTTTTTGTGCAACGATTAATGCTTATACTAGAATAATACTTCCCTTTGTGTAGTGGGATAAGAATGATCTTTGGATTGACATATTGTTGCAATAATACTAGTACACTCCGATTTACACACATATCTAAACTCATTCTCCAGACTCCATAAGGAACTCGTTATTAACATCCACGAAAGAGATATATTTGGTGTTTTAGTGTCTTTTTGGGGTCTTAATAGGGCTATCTCCTAGGAGGCTTAGGCTTCCAAAGAAGTTGGGAGAAGTTGACTAAGGTGACAGTGGTCACTTTATCCTCACATGCTTACCAGTGGTTTGGTTTGCCATTTCAACTGGTAACAAAGTCTACATAAACAATAAAAGAAAATAAAAGAATAAATAATACCAAGTAAAGAATGTTTATTGGCTAATTTTCAACCTTTTAATTGTTGTATTCAATGTTTAAGATTGCACTTGACAAACCCTAGTTTAGTTAAATTTTGGGTTAATTAATTCCATTTTTTTTGGACTTTATGTACTCGAAAAATTTGGAATTATGTTTCCAATGAGAAGTGAATAGCGAGTCTTTAAAGCTCAAGACTACATTCAATAGAGTTTTTCCACCAAACCCTTAGCATATATGACATGATATTGCATAAAAAGAAAAGAAGAGATATACAAAAACAACTTATAAGAATTCAAGAATGAAAAAAATGATGCATATCAACATTTTCGTTTATAGTTGTGATTGCGGTAATGATGCAAAACAATCTTAATTACATCATGAAATCTTGGAGTTCTTGAATGATTGTCTAAAGAGTATTATCCTTAGGGAAATATTGCTCAATATTGTTCGGGTACATAGGGTACTCCCAAAATCCCGAACACCTAGAGCAACCACTTCATACAAATGAATCACAAATCAATACACCGATGTTTGTCACATGGTTAAAACCCTCGAGAGGGAAACAGTCCATGGCCCCAGCTAAATAGCTACTTGGAGTAATTTATTATGCAAAAGAAAGAAAGTTACATGAGTTTCTCATAATCGATCAATTAGCAAAGGACCCTCCATGCTCTTTAAATAGAGATCATGGACCAATCGGGTGTTAAGCCACAGATCAATGGTAGGTATAATCTAAGAGAAGTTGAACTATCGGATCACTTTATGTCTAGAACATATCGTGATCGTCGGATTAGAATATTTACAAATGCATACTAATGCATACTAGAGAAACACACTTTACCTAATGGACATATTACACAAGTTAATCTTAACTAACTCCTAAGTGTCTAAATATCGTAACATCCCCCTTTAAGAACAACTTGGGATATGATTGAAGGATTTGTAAAAGTGACACTATTAGGAGAAGGAAGGATGCATTAAAGCCTATCCACCCTTAAGGACACATTCCTGAACTCCTAACATAGATCGAAGTTTAGAAAACTTCGCTTATGTAAGAGACTTGGTGAAGATGTCTGCAACTTGATCATCTGTAGGGCAATAGAGCATTTCAAGAACATGATCATGAACAAGATTTCTAATGAAGTGCATGTGTAGCTCAATGTGTTTGCTGCGTTGATGTAAAACTGGATCTTTGGCAAGCTTGATGGCACTTTGATTGTCGCACCAAAGTGGAGTAGGCTGCTGCTGCTCGAATCCAAACTCTGAAAGGATCTGTTGAAGCCATAAAGCTTCTTGACTGGCATTAACTACGGCTCGATATTCTGCTTCTGCTGAAGAAAGAGCAAGAGCTTGTTGTTTTTTACAAGCCCAAATGACAGGTTTAGATCCTAGACTGAAAACATAACCTGTAGTATATTTTCGATCATCAGGATCGCTAGCCCAATTTGAATCAGTCAAACCAACCAACAAAGGTGCCCCCCCTGTACTATAATGAATCCCAAACTGAATTGTACCTCGAATATATAGAAGTATTCTTTTTGCTGCTTTCCAGTGAATTTCATGAGGAGTTTGCATATAACAGGCAACACGATCAACGACAAAGGAAAGGTCAGGACAGGAATGAGTTAAGTATAAAAGACTACCAACAAGCTGACGATACAAGGTGGCATCTACTTCAGGGGAAGTACAAGTGGCATAAAGTTTGACTCTAGATTGGAAGGGAGAAGGGGCTGGTTTACAATCTTCCATGTGAAAGCGACGAAGAAGGTCACAAGCATACTTAGACTGGGAAAGAAATATTCCTTCTTTGGTTTGAAAGACTTGGAGACCAAGAAAATAATGCAAATGTCCTAAGTCCGACATTTCAAAATTTTGCTTAAGACTGGATTTTACATGGGTTAAAAGTTTAGGGTCACTACCAGTAAGGATAAGATCATCAACATAAAGAACAAGTATGATGAGATGGTTTCCTACTTTCTTGGTATAGACATTGGGGTTAGAATGGCATTTAGAAAAACCAGTGTCAAGAAAAAAGCTATCCATTTTGGCATACCAAGCTCTAGGAGCTTGCTTAAGGCCATATAAAGATTTCTTAAGGAGACAAACAATGCTAGAGTTATCCTGAACATATCCAGGAAATTGTTCCATGTAAATTTTCTCCTGTAAATCACCGTGTAAAAAGGAAGACTTGACATCCATTTGATGGACTTCCCATTTATGTAAGGTTGCAAGGGAAAGAACGAGGCGGATGGAGTTCATTTTTGCGATAGGAGCAAAGGTTTCATTGTAGTCAATCCCTTCAACCTGGGAAAAACCTTCGGCAACTAACATTTCCTTAAGTCTTTCAATACTTCCATCTAATGCATACTTAGTTCTGTAGACCCATTTATATCTGACAAGTTTTCTTCCTTTTGGAAGAGGAACAAGATCCCAAGTATCGTTCACCGTTAAGGAACGATATTCTTCATCCATAGCTGCATCCCAATCTGGATTTCCTGAAGCTTCTGCAAAAGTTTCTGGATCATGATTCGAGGACACTTGAGCCAAAAGAGAAGAGGCTCGCTGAAACTAAGAACGTGTTCGACGTTGATCTCTAGCATCACCGATAAGATCACCAACTGCTTCACATGTTGAACGGACCGATCGAGGAAGCATTGGTGCTGGTGCAATTGGAGGAACGTGAGCAGGCGAAGGTGGATTTTCATCCTCACTGTCATCATCAGAAAATAGAGTTGGAAACCTGTCAAGGAAGTTGGAAGAAGAAGAAGGCATAATCGTCGAATCAGGATCGCAGGCCAAAGATGGCACACCCGCCAAGTTAGGCTCATAGGCCAAGAGATTTTCATCAAATTTAACATCTCTTCTAATGATTATATCATGAGAATGTGGCTGAAGAAGTCTATAACCTTTTACATCTTCTGAATATCCAACAAATATGCACTTTTCACTTTTAGGCTGCAAGGCTTTCCGTTTTTCATCTGGAATGTGAGCCCATGCTTCACAACCAAACACACGAAAGTGACTTACATCTGGTTTAATTTTACTCCATGCTTCTTTCGGTGTTACACCCTGTAAAACTTTAGTTGGTGTGCGATTAACTATGTAATTTGCACAATTTATGGCCTCAGCCCAATATTGAAGATTTAGTCCCTTAGATTGGATCATACAATTAGCCAATTCTTTTAAAGTGCGGTTCTTCCATTCAGCTATACCATTTTGTTGTGGTGTATATGGAACAATGTGTTGTTGTTGGATTCCTTGTTTAGTGCAGAAAGTAGTGAATTTTTTGTTAACATATTCTCCTCCATTGTCAAATCTTAACTTAATAATTTGATGACCAGATTGTTTTTCAACAAGGGCCTTGTAGGCCAATAACATGTTAAATAATTCGCTCTTAAGTTTTAGGAGGTAAACCCAAGTGCGTCTGGAGTAGTCATCAATGAAAGTTAAGAAGAGCCGCTTCCGGTTTTGATCAAGATCTGAAACCACTGTTGCTGAAACTTTGAAAGGGTTTTTGATTATGGAGTTTCTATGCATTTGTGGCCTATGGGAGCTATTCCATTGCATTCGGAGCACCGTTTAAATAGTTTTCGTTTCATCAAAAATCGTTTTTGTTTGATCCAAAAACACCCATTTCGACAAATCTAAAGGTATAATGTTACAGGGACGGATTTGTTTAATTTTTTTTTTAAATCTCTCATATTTTATCAGTTTTATTATTAGATCTTTATTGTTTTAGTATCGGACTGTTGCTTTCCCTAGTTGCGTATGCTCTTTGCCGTGCACCTTGTGTGATCATGGTGAATCAAAAACAGAAAGGGAAAGTTTTTTGTTCTTGTCTTCTCAGTTACGTATGCTCTTTCCCGTGCACCTTGTGTGATCACGGCAAATAAAAAACAACGAGAAAACTTGAAAACGTAGACTTTCCGGGTAAGCTAACTAAGATCTAACCCCATTGTGTGGAAAAGTATTTTTTGTTTTTGTTTTTTAGTTTTTTTTTGTGATTTGCAGAAAAAAAAGGCAAGCATGGAGAACGAGAGAGAAGAGTAAAAAAAAAAAGCACCCTCCCTCTTTCCATTCTTTAACGTACCTTTTAAACTTAGCTCACTTGGTCCAAAGTTGTTTTATTCTTTAATAGGTCTTGAGTTCAAGTCGTATTAAGCTACTTTTTAGTGCATTCAATTTCTACTTTCAAGTTACTTTATTGTAAAAGTGCATCTCACTCAAATAAAATAAAATAAAAAGTGAGTCACTTAAGTCTTTTAATTTATTGTCCCACTATTTAAAGTAACATTATTGTAAAAGTGAACATTACTTATTCTACAAAAATGATTCACTTAAAAGCAACTTTATTGTAAAGTGATTGTCAAGGGTTGATCTTGGGAAGAGGCGGGTTCTTTTTTTTTAGTTGGTCAAGTGAATATATGTCACGTCACAATTGGGGACAACTTCAACATTTTCTTTGATCAAGCATAACTTCATCATTCAAAATCTTTTTTTGGTGCCATTTTTTTTTCTTCTAAACAGCCTAATTTTTCAAGCTCTTTGCATCCAGGAAATTGATTTTGTTCTTTTAACGATTATTTTCAAGTATGGCCGCCCCTTGTGATATTATACTTACTAGTTCTAACTATTTCTCATAGAGATTCCGTAGGGAGGATGCTCTACGAGGTAGGGGACTTTTCAAAATTACCTCAGGGAAATAAACAGAACCCACTGATGATGATAAGAAAATAAAATTGGCAAATAGATGTGATGAAGCTCGAGGATTGATTGGGATGTCAATCTCTACTGATTTGCGATTCCACATATCTGGAATTGATGAAATTGATAAAGCTTGGAAAAATTTAGAATTTGTGTTTGGTAAACACAATGAAATTCAAGGTCATCAAATTGAGAATGAGTTGATTTCTTTGAATTCAAGTGATTTTTCATGCATTCAAGACTATTTATCTAAGTATAAAACTCTTAGACTCTTATGTGAAGAATGCAAGATTAAGAAAAAAGACAAACAATGTATTTATCATATTCTTTCCAAACTTGGACCTGCATATTCTATTTTTGTATCTACATTCTACTCCATGAAAGATTCTTTGACTGCAGCTAGCTATCAAGAACCTAGTCTTGAATCCTTTTGTGATTCTTTAATTAGAGAGCAAGATAAGTTCATTCATCTTGGAATAATTAACAATGCAGATACATCTGGGAAAACCTTATTGTCCCAACAGAAAGAAAAGTCTAAGCCTCCAAATAAACAGAATTTTCGCAATAATAAGCCAAACAACAAGGGTCCCAAACCCTCTCAGTCAGCTCCTTTAAAAAATGACAAAGGATCCAAGCCAAAAGGAAAGAAGATTGAGCGTCATTGCAATTTTTGTGGGAAAGATAATCATGATGAATCTAAGTGTTTCAAGAAGATGGCAGCCTTGAAAGAAACAATGAAGAAGCACCACATCAGCCTAGATTCATCTTTAGAATCTACCTCTGATGGACATGCACTTTATGCTTTTGGTTACTCTTATACTTCATCTTCTTCTTCTAATTCAAATGAATGGCTCATTGATTCTGGAGCATCTTATCATATGGCTAAAGGATCAAGCCATCTTCTCTACTACGCATGAATGTAACACCAAACAAATATTTGTTGGTGATGATAGATCTCTAAGTGTTGTAGGATTTGGAACAGTTCCAGTAGAAAATGGTCATTTCAGTGATGTACTATGTGTTCCAAAAATTTCTTGCAATTTGTTATCAGTCTATCAAATTACTCATTCAGGTGAAGGTAACACTGTGACGTTTACACCTCACCAAGTTGTAATCAAGGATTTTAAAATCCTCAAAGTGTCCTTGCTACTGGAACTGTTGATGATATTACCAAATTGTACAAATTTAATAACTTTGGGTCATCACCTTTTCCTTCAGTTTTTGTTGCTCATAGTGATAACTTGAGCAAACTTTGGCATGAGTGATTTGGTGACTTAAATTATTGCTCATTGCAACAACTATATAAAAACAATATGGTGACTGATCTTTCGATGGTATCTTGTAAGGATGGTGTTTGTTCCGGTTGTGTACTCGAAAAACATCATCGGGATAGTTTTGACAAATGTGCCTCTTGGCACGCCTCGGTTCCCTTGGAGCTAGTGCATAGTGACTTGTGTGGTCCTCTTCCATTTGCTTCCTTTTCTGGTTTCTAATATTTCTTAACTTTCATTGATGACTACTCCAGGTGCACTTGGGTTTACTTCCTAAAACTTAAGAGCGAAGTATTTAACATGTTCTTGGCCTACACGACCCTTGTTGAAAAACAATTTGGTCATCAAATTATTAAGTTAAGATCTGACAATGGAGGAGAATATGTAAACAAAAAGTTCACTACTTTCTGCATTGAACAAGGAATCCAACAACAACACACTGTTCCATATACACCACAACAAAATGGTGTAGTTGAACGAAAGAACCACACTTTAAAAGAAATTGCTAATTGTATGATCCAATCTAAGGGACTAAGTCTTCAATATTGGGCCGAGGCCATAAATTGTGCAAATTACATAGTTAATCACACAACAACTAAAGTTTTACAAGGTATAACATCGGAAGAAGCATGGAGTAAAATTAAACCATATGTAAGTCACTTCCGTGTGTTTGGTTGTGAAGCATGGGCGCACATTGCGGATGAAAAATGGAAAGAATTGCAGCCTAAAAGTGAAACGTTCATATTTGTTGGATATTCAGAAGATGTAAAAGGTGATATACTTCTTCAGCCACATTCTCATGATATAATCATTAGAAGAGATGTTAAATTTGATGAAAATCTCTTGGCCTACGAGCCTAACTTGGCGGGTGTGCCATCTTTGGCCTGCAAGCTTGATTCGACGATTGTGCCTTCTTCTTCTTCCAACTTCCTTGACAGGTTTCCAACTCCAGTTTCTGATGATGACAGTGAGGATGAAAATCCACCTCCTCCTACTCACGTTCCTCCAATTGCACCAGCATCAATGCTTCCTTGATGGGTCCGTTCAACATGTGAAGCAACCGGTGATCTTGCCAGTGATCCGAGAGATCAATGTTGAACACATTCTCAGTTTCAACGAGCCTCTTCTCTTTTGGCTCAAGTTTCCAAGAATCATGATCCAAAAACTTTTGTAGAAGCTCCAGGAAATCCATATTGGGATGCAACTATGGATGAAGAATATCATTCCTTAATGGCGAATGATACTGGGATCTTGTCCCTCTTCCAAAAGGAAGAAAACTTATCAGATGTAAGTGGGTCTACATAACTAAGTATGCATCAAATGGAAGTACTGAAAGACTTAAGGCAAGGTTAGTGGCCAAAGGTTTTTCCCAAGTTGAAGGGATTGACTACAATGAAACCTTTGCTCCTGTCGCAAAAAATAACTCCATCCGCCTTGTTCTTTCCCTTGCAGCCTTACATAAATGGGAAGTCCATCAAATGGATGTCAAGTCTTCCTTTTTACATGGTGATTTACAGGAGAAAATTTACATGGAACAACCTCCTGGATATGTTCAGGATAACTCTAGCCTTGTCTGTCTCCTTAAGAAATTTGTATATGGCCTTAAGCAAGCTCTTAGAGCTTGGTATGCCAAAATGGATAGCTTTCCCCTTGACACTGGTTTTTTTAGATGCCATTCTGACCCCATTGTCTATACCAAGAAATTAGGAAACCATCTCATCATACTTGTTATTTATGTTAATGATCTTATCCTTACTGGTAGTGACCCTAAACTTTTAACCCATGTGAAATCCAGTCTTAAGCAAAATTTTGAAATGTCAAACCAAAGAAGGAATCTTTCTTTCCTAGTCTAAGTATGCTTGTGACCTTCTTCGTTGCTTTCACATGGAAGATTGTAAACCATCCCCTTCTCCCTTCTAGTTTGGAGTCAAACTTTTTGCCACTTGTACTTTCCCTGAAGTAGATGCCACCTTGTATCGTCAGCTTGTTGGTAGTCTTTTATGCTTGACTCATTCCCGTCCTGACCTTTCCTTTTTCATTGGTCATGTTTCCTGTTATATGCAAACTCCTCATGAAAGTCACTGGAAAGCAGCAAAAAGAATACTTCGATATATTCGATGTACAATTTAGTTTGGGATTCATTACAGTACAGGGGGGACACCTTTGTTGGTTGGTTTCACTGATTTAGATTGGGTCGGCGATCCTGATGATCGAAAGTCTACTGCAGGTTATGTTTTCAGTCTGGGATCTAGACCTGTCACTTGGGCTTGTAAGAAACAACAAGCTCTTTCTCTTTCTTCAGCAGAAGCAGAATATCGAGCCGCAGTTAATGTTAGTCAGGAAGCTTTATGGCTTTGACAGATCCTTTTAGAATTTGGATTCAAGCAGCAGCAGCCTACTCCACTTTGGTGTGACAATCAAAGTGCCATCAAGCTTGCCAAAGATTCAGTTCTACTTCAACGCAACAAACACATTGAGCTACACATGCACTTCATTAGAATCCTTGTTCATGATCATGTTCTTGAAATGCTCTATTTCCCTACAGATGATCAAGTTGTAGACATCTTCACCAAGTCTCTTACATAAGCAAAGTTTTCTAAACTTCGATCTATGTTAGGAGTTCTTGAATGTGTCCTTAAGGGGGGATAAGCTCTAATGCTTCTTCCTTCTCCTAATAGTGTCACTTTTACAAATCCTTCAATCCTATCCCAAATTGTTCTTAAGGGGGCATGTTAGGATATTTAGACACTTAGGAGTTAGTTAAGATCAACTTTTGTAATATATCCGTTAGGTAAAGTGTGTTTCTTTAGTATGCATTAGTATGCATTTGTAAATATTCTAATCCGACGGTCACGATATGTTTTAGACATAAAGTGATCTGAAGGTTCAAATTATCTTAGATCATACCTACCATTGATCGGTGGCTTAACACTCGATTGGTCCATGATCTCTATTTAAAGAGCATGGAGGGTCCTTGGCTAGTTGATCGATTATGAGAAACTCATGTAACTTTCTTTATTTTGCATAATAAATTGCTCCAAGTAGCTATTTGGCTGGGGCCATGGACTGTTTCCCTCTCGAGGGTTTTAACCACGTGACAAACATCAGTGTATTGATTTGTGATTCATTTGTGTGAAGTGGTTGCTCTAAGTGTTTGGTTTTTTGGGAGTGCCCTGTGTACCCTAACATGGTATCTAGGTGTTCGGTCTTTTGGGAGTACCCTGTGTACCCAAACATGATATCAAAGCAACCACTTCACACAAATGAATCACAAATCAATACATCGATGTTTGTCACGTGGTTAAAACCCTCGAGATGGAAACAGTCCATGGCCCTAGCCAAATAGGTACTTGGAGCAATTTATTATGCAAAAGAAAGAAATTTACATGAATTTCTCACAATCGATCAACTAGCCAAGGACCCTCCATGCTCTTTAAATAGAGATCATGGACCAATCGGGTGTTAAGCCACGGATCAATGGTAGGTATGATCTAAGAGAAGTTGAACCGTCGGATCACTTTATGTCTAAAACATATCGTGACTATTGGATTAGAATATTTACAAATGCATACTAATGCATACTAAAGAAACACACTTTACCTAATGGATATATTACACAAGTTAATCTTAACTAACTCCTAAGTGTCTAAAGATCCTAACAAATATAGTTAAACTTGTTTATTTTCATCTTTAAATATGCATGGAAGCTTAGAGCATAAATAATTCTTGATTTTAGATAGTACCTAGCAAAATGCAAGGCATATGGAGTTGATTTGTACCTCTATTATCAATGATCTATGAAAAAGGCAAGCATTTGGCCTCTATCGTATCCATGGATTCATAAAGGTTTCCCATCATAAGGCTCCTACCATCCACCATATTGATGATTTTTGTTAGTGGTTTATAAAATCTCACCACCTTATTATCCTTTCAAAAGAAACCATTATAGATAATGTTATAACATAAATGTCTTTTGAGGTTTTGGAATATTTTGAATTTTCCCACTTAGTGTACACAACCATCATATTCAAAACTAGGTTTTCTGAAAAATTACTTTCCAAGGAGATGAAATTGGTGGCAATAATGTATCAATGTGGATTTCCTCATTAGGATAAATACCCCAGTATGATTGTAAATGTATGGGTTAGAGACTACCTTTTCTATAATTTTTTTTAAACTCTCAAGCTTTTCAATTTTATCTCGCATGTCACTAGGATACAGTGCCAAGGATGAGATTGTTGATATGACAAGAGTCCTACAATTGGTGACATGGTGGGAGGAGGTAGCAATTGGTTTGTGCTCCATTATTAGGATTCATGACAATGCATGAGAATGATTTCAAGAGATAATGCAGGCACCCAAACCAGGTTGGCTTAGTGGAGGACAACACAATGATGTTACTTCCATGCTTCTCAACTGAAGTCATTCTATGACAAGGAGTTGACAAAGCAACAAAGGCAAGGGAATCATGGGTTTAGAAAAAATTCGAATTGTGCTCACAAGGTTGGCCTCTCTTCCATGCTCTAGATATTTTTATTATTATTATTTGATATCCTTTATGTATATGGGGAAAGTGCATCTATTGACCAAGAGGTTGAGTGTTTGGTTCAATAGGTGGATGCTCTATATCTTGGTTCAAGAGGTGGACATTCTATCTTCTAGGATTTTAAGTTACAAGAGAGCCTCAATTCAACCTCTTCAATTCTATGTTTCCTCAAGTTGACATACAATGGGTGAATTGCTATAAGTTCTACATGGAAGAAGAGGACATTTCAACTCTCTGGATGGAAGAGATCATATTTTGGCAGGAATTGGGAGTTCATGGAAACAATGGAAGGAAGTATACCCTCTAATCATAAATTTGAAGGGAAACATGAAGATTAAGAGGATGAGGTTTGTCTTAGGCATACTAGATGAGGTAGGCCTATGAACAACTCCATTCCATGTAAACTTGAGATGAGGAAAAGAACCAAAGCTTAATGGAATCTATTGTTGCAGATAATAAGTACTTTCAATCCCAACCTAACTCAATCAAGACATAGATCAACAAATTGGAAGAGAAGGAGATTACTAGACGAGGAATGACATCTTCAGAATAGGTCGATAGGGAGGCCCTTCAGTGGACGTTTGCTGCTAAATTTTTCATAAGCAAAGATACCAAAGTTTCCAAGATGACAAATATTTATTGGTTGGTCAAATTGCTCATTGCTCAAGCACTAGAAGAAAGTAAATCTCAACTTTACTCAGATATTCTAAGGAAGTTAGAATTCATGGAAACCAAGTAGATTGTGTTGATTAGAGTCCATCGAGGCCTTAAGGCTAGATTAGTATAAGAAGACAAAAAAATGAGGGAAAGAGGCCAAGGAGATGCAAATGGAGGACCCACAGTACCTCTTCTAGCCAAACTTCATCATTCTTGACTTGGACTTTGACGATGACCAGTAATATTGTTTCTCTTGTCACCAGGTTCTCTTCTTCTTCAATTGATTTGCTTACCAGTTCTAAGGGTATACATAGACCATTAAGGATTATATTCCTCAAACATATGGTTGAAGTCAATATGGATTCCCTCTCTTTTGTTATCATGACATTTGTATATCTAGATTAGACTATTAATAGGTAGGGACTTCTCCTTGTAGATCTTTTTTTATTTTTTGGCTAATCAATCTTCAAGGTTATATCATGTCAAAAGCATGTAACTATATTTTTTGCTACGAGGGCGAATAGAACTGTAGTGATGTGATACTTTATGTACATTAAAATAATATAGGCATAAATGACATGTTTTTTCTAGCATGAGAGTTTATATAATGGGTTGCTTATGGGGTCTAAAACATGTAATATATCTATCTAAAGTTTTCATAGTAGCCACATTATTTTCCATTTTATTAATGATAACATGTATAACATTTTCCTCTCCCATCTCCATTGTCATTGATTCTAAAAAATCACAAAGAGGGTTAACTCTTTACATGGTGAGGAACATATACATATTTTACGAACATTATGCCCTTAAGACAAATGGAAAATTTATTGAGTTTTTGCTCACTCTTTGCGATGACAGTGCAACCAATTAGTCTGCATGATTCATGAATACTTTCCAGAACTTGATTCACATCTTGAACAACTTTGAGCTTCATTTGTAAAGCATTGAAGATCATGCCAAGGATGACAATGATATTATCAGGTGTCAATAAGAGGATTTAGCCACATTAAAAGGAAATGGTGAATAGTACCACAAATTAGCAATGGCCTTATTAGTTTTCTCTATGAACCAAATAAGCATAAGAAACACCCAATTCAATGATGTGAAAGAGAAAATGATTAAGAAGCATCTTCGAGGGGGCAACTTACTAATACAAGATTCTCAAATGTAGAACACAAGTTTTTCGAGATAAGTTTCCTTGATGTATATGGAAGATGAAGAGGGTTAGAAGACATCCTACAATAATAATCCTACCTAAATATATTTAACATTTGTTTCCAATAAAAATAAAACACAATTTCTTTTCTAGTGAGAATTTAAGTACACTTTTTAGGTACCAAAGAACATATTGGCCAAGTCATTAAATATCACAAAAGAGTGACCACAAGAAAAACATCTAGATTTAAAACATTCTAATCTTGACTCCTTGTCACCAAACTATTCAAGGACTGTTGTCCATACAACATCAAAAAAGATAAACTAAATGTTTCTTCATAGATATGCTGTTATAAAGCTAAAAAAGCATACATAAAAGTGTTTCACCCACTACCCTTCATAATATTTACAATGATATGCCTTCTTGGGACAAAATGAACCATGACTAAGCATATATAAACCATCAGATTATTGAATTAACTAGAATAATAGAACCATTACAGCATCCTTCCAACACCATAGGTATCTCCCCCATTCAATGACTTTCGTTGGAAAGGTCATTTGCATCCTTTTTCAATTCTATGAAAACATGAGTGAAGGAAATAACATCAAAATATGTGGACACCTCTCAATAAATCTACTACATGCATGAGTCGTACATTGTGAAGCATGGCTAGAATATTCATCCAATTTACAACCAATGACAAATCTACGAATTTTTGAACAATGTTCACATTCCTATCCAAGGCACATTTGAGAAGTACCCCCAAGGCATGAAATTCAACATAGTTGTTGGAACTCGGGATAGAACAAAATTGAATTTTATATAGCAGGAATATTAAAGAAAAAGAATCCCCCAACACTAGTAAAACCTAGATTCCCTGCCTTTTCCAATAAAAACTCCCCAAGGTATTGTTTTATCAATTACCAGATCATCTACTTGACGAGGAATAACATAATTGCATGACTATATGAAATTGAAAATCATAGCCTCAACTCGAGAAATAACTTGGAAGGATTTATGAATTTTTTTTCAAAAATACCAAAGTTCCTTGCTAGCCATTACCTCAACAAATAAGATATGGTAGTGATATTGATTCCTTTATACCAACGTTGAAAATCCCTGAAACACAACTTGGTAGAAAAAACATTCAATGCATTATTTATACTTGTTAGTTTTTTTACCTCCTACTTGTTTTGCAAATGGACAAGAGATTAAAATGTGGGAGATGGATTGAACCTTTGATTTTCCCAAGTAACACATACTTGGGCATTTTTTTCTCTTTTCTACAACGCTTCCCACATCAAAACTTTATTCTTAAGACATAACCATAAATATATCCTCATTTTTTATTTTGAGCCCTTACTTTTTATATCTTCTTCCCGATAGGATATTAAGACACTTATGAATTAGTTATGATCAACCTGGTATAATGCATGTTTAGGTAAAGCGTGTTTCTTTAGCATGCATTAGTATGCATTTTTACATATGTAATCCGACAGTCACGATATGTTCTAGACATAGAGTGATCTAATAGTTCATTCTCACCTTGATTTTAACAACCATTGATTTGTGTCTTAACACTCGATTAGTCCATGATCTCTATTTAAAGAGCATGAAGAGTCATTTTCTTGATGATTGATTGTGAGAAACTCATTGTAGCATATCTTTTTCTTTGCATAATATATTGTCTCAAGTAGATATTTAACTAGGGCCATGGATTGTTTCCCTCTTTCAAGGGTTTTAACCACATAAAAACCTGGTGTGCTGATCAGTAATATGTTTGTGTGTGGTTGCTCAAGGTGTTCAATCTTTTGGAAATATCCCGTGTTAGTAGAACACTTTTGCCACTTGAGTCTTCCTAAGGGTTTGTCATATTTGTTGTTGCATAACCTAGTATGGATGTATATAAGACACTAAACTTATTAAATGCCCATGCTAGAGAATGCTCGCCCTCTCTAAGTCAAATATGATCTCATTTCAACCTGTCCATGGGACAAAACCACTTGATCTCCTTCCATTCCAACTCTGGAGCACTCTTTCAACATTGTGACCAAAAAGATGTTTCAAATGGATCACTGACTTGACTTAAAGTCACATACTCTTGAAGATGCGCAATCATATGATTTGGGAAAACCAAGCTCTCCTCAGACCCTAAAATAACATCATTACCAATTCTTACTTACACTTCATTTCCAACCTTCCATGCTAATCACTAACCAATTCCTACCTACACTCCATTTCCAACCTTCCATGCTAAACACTAACCAATCAAAGAAAAATAAAGAGTGAAATCTTTCCATTGATTTGAATATTTTTTAATGTTTTTCCTTGCATTTCTAATCCATTCTAGAAATGAACCAAGATTAAAGTTTATTTATTTATTTATCAATTATCCTATTCCAAAGGATTTTATGAGTGAGGTCCCTCTATAAACTCTTAGCAGTCAAGGATGTGCCAAAGAGATGAATATTTTTATGGCTCCAACCACATTCATTTTGTTCTTGCAATGGCTTGCCACTTCACTAATGGAATACTCTCGCTATCCTTTCTGCCAAATAAAAGAAATTTGAAGCAACTTCTTCTAATTTTTTTCTAGAATGCCTTTTGGAATGTAAGCTATGGAATGAGGTATAACTTCAATAACAAACTTTACCAAAGCTAACCTTCCTCCAATAGGCAACAATTTATTATACCATGCATTAACTTCATCTTCAATTTTCTCCAACAACCATCCCCAATCAACACTTTTACATCTATTTGGCTTTAAAATAAAACCAAGATATTTAAACCCTTCATTGAGTTCCAAATGTTAGAAGGAAAATGATTTTTAACCTTTCTTTTGTCTATTGCTCCATCATGAAGAAACAAATGGTGGGTTTTAGCACATTTAATTCCATACCTATTGCTATATTGTAGGTATCAAGTATCTTTTGTAGCTTATAGGTGAGTTAATGTTAGATTATCCCCTATTTTGATACTTGTAATAAGACCCAATATTTTTTCCTCTTTAATTGCTTTGTGTAACCCTTTTGTAACTATGAGAAAGAGCAAGCATGGGAGGGGACACCCTTGTTTTAGACCTTTATAAGGCCTAGAAAATTTGAGGCATAACCATTTATAAGGGAAATAGATGACACTAAGGAGATGCAACCCATAATCCATCTAACAACATAGAGACTTAATCCCACATGCAATGACATTAATGGAAAAGATAACCAACTTGTTTGATTGTGGGCTTTGACAAACCTAGTTTATGTAGAAATTTTATGAATTAAGGACACTGATATTATTAAATGCCATGCCAAAAAAATCTTCATCCTCTTTGAGTTGAATATGACATACTCTCCATTTCCTACCTTTCTAAAAGTAAGTGTCAAATATTTCCATCGATTTGAAATAGTTTTAATGTTTTTCCTCAATTTTCTAATCCAATCCAATTAATTATCCTTCTCCATAGTCTTTTTAGTGAGGGCCTTCCATAAACTTTTAAATGAATACCCTCATTCTTCTTTTTACTAAATGAATACCCTCACTCTTCTTTCTACTAGCCCAAAAAAATTTGAAGCAAACTCTTTCAATTTTCTCTAAAATGCCCTTTGGAATGTGATTAATGAAATGCCCAAATATAGATATGGCTTCAAGGATAGAATCACCAAAGTTAACTTTCCTCCAATGAACAACTATTTATTGTCCCGATGGGGACAATGTAATGGTTAGTCCAGATTTATGAAATCTTTGAAATGGAATAGACCCATGATCAATTCTTGTTAGACCTTGACATAAAAATAAGTTCAAGGACCAGACTTTCCTTGTGGTAAAAAAAAAAAAAACCGTCAACCAAGATATTTAAACCCCTCCTATAATTCTAAACTATGATAAACTATTTTTTTTTATATACATATAAAAACGTTTATGTTCTTAATAAAATCCATTTTAAAGTTTTTTTTATACATGTAAGAGAGTTTATGTTCCTAATGAAATTCAATTCAATTGTTGCTTTTACTTGATCTTCGCTATTAACTATAATGAGTTGGATGGATCATAGAGTTAGTAATATCAAGAAAAAGAAATATAATGAGTTGTATGGATCGGGAGTTGGTCTTTTAAAAGGGAAGAATTAGACATATATTTTTGTAAAATAATTCTCTTTCTTTAACAAGTTGGATGGATCATGGAGTTAGTAAAATATTAAAAAAGAAATATAATGAGTTGTATGGATCATGGATTTAGTCTTTTAAAAAGAAAGAATTAGAAATAGATTTGTTTTAAAAGAACTCTCGATCTTTAAACAAAGAAGAATCCGCAGTCTCGTGTTCAAATTGAAAAATATAGAAAAGTAGTAAAAGTAATGAATGTTCTGCCCTTTGATGGGACAGACGTGGAATCTCTCTTCCAATAGAGACAAGACGGGATAAGCATGCGTACACTGATGTGACTCGTGAGAAATTTTTGCTCTAGAGGGAAATGGGGGGCATAAACCTGTATAAATCTGCAATAACCTGTTCAAATTGATATGTGAGGGGAGTTTAGAAACCCTGAGCAGTTGGTGGTCGCCTTCCAGGGTGTTTTTAGGCCGCAGTCTATAATGTGTGAAACTTCTGATTACCTTGCAGGATTTCTTGGTAATTGCTTATGATTGCTCTGCAGAGAGAGGGTGTTACAATGGCCGATGTTGGTTTCCTTCTTGGATTTAGGGGCGTGGGCATCCAGATGCCAATCCACCAGATTATTCTTTACATCAGTGATCAGCGTTGCTGAAAGAAAGAGTTGGCATCTCTCAAAGAATCGGTAATAAGTACCTAGCTATCATTAAGCAAATTTATCAATACCGTCTGGAATTAAACTTGGAAAGAGGAATTTCCACTTCTCATAGGTAGATTGCAAAAATATGATCCAATGAGAGAGGTTACTAAATTGGTGGAGAAACTGGGTCTACTGGGGCTAACCGACCACTCGAACTCGAAAATATTGTGAGTTTGAGGGATCACAGAGCACTGTTAGCGATGGGAGTTGCAGAGTTGTCCACAGTAACAACAAGGGTTTGATGAAAGACGGGTTTGTTAATCATGCTTTTCCATATAACAATGGAAATCCGCCAGCAAACATCGATGAGTTAAGGGTAAACAGTTGTATATGCCAAGTGTGGAGTGCTTCCCCTTGCAATCAAAGAATTAAGGAGAGCAATACCAAACCCTAACAGCGATGATTAATATCTTGCAACTATCACAATAATCTGCAATTGTGTTTTCTATACTTGGCTACCGGCAAATTGTCGAGGCCAAATCTGATGTGATTCCGTTTTGGACAAGAGAACTGCTTGCAAAGAAAAAGAAGCCAGTCATGACCAACTGCGATGTTTGGTTTCTCAGCGACGAAATCAATACCCTGCAATCGTTTTTTCCCATCGGTATCAGCGTTTCTGGTCATACTGCCTTCACCTCTTTCATGGATTTTCGATTGGCTATCTACAGTCCTACTGGATCCTCGATTTTCCATTGGCTATCCACAGTCCTGCTCGATTCTCTCCCACCATGTTTTTTCTGTGAAATCAACCAACGAGTTTTGCTGAAGAATTTGCAAAAGGAAACAACAGAGCGTTGGAGGCATAGCTCTCTTAGAAATATCCTCAACCCCACAGTCCTGCTCGATTCTCTCCCACCATGTTTTTTCTGTGAAATCAACCAACAAGTTTTGCTGAAGAATTTGCAGAAGGAAACAACAGAGCGTTGGAGGCATAGCTCTCTTAGAAATATCCTCAACCCCACAGTCCTGCTCGATTCTCTCCCACCATGTTTTTTCTGTGAAATCAACCAACACGTTTTGCTAAAGAATTTGCAAAGGGAAACAACAGAGCGTTGGAGGCATAGCTCTCTTAGAAATATCCTCAACCCCACAGTCCTGCTCGATTCTCTCCCACCATGTTTTTTCTGTGAAATCAACCAACAAGTTTTGCTGAAGAATTTGCAGAAGGAAACAACAGAGCGTTGGAGGCATAGCTCTCTTAGAAATATCCTCAACCCCACAGTCCTGCTCGATTCTCTCCCACCATGTTTTTTCTGTGAAATCAACCAACACGTTTTGCTAAAGAATTTGCAAAGGGAAACAACAGAGCGTTGGAGGCATAGCTCTCTTAGAAATATCCTCAACCCCACAGTCCTGCTCGATTCTCTCCCACCATGTTTTTTCTGTGAAATCAACCAACAAGTTTTGCTGAAGAATTTGCAGAAGGAAACAACAGAGCGTTGGAGGCATAGCTCTCTTAGAAATATCCTCAACCCCACAGTCCTGCTCGATTCTCTCCCACCATGTTTTTTCTGTGAAATCAACCAACACGTTTTGCTAAAGAATTTGCAAAGGGAAACAACAGAGCGTTGGAGGCATAGCTCTCTTAGAAATATCCTCAACCCCACAGTCCTGCTCGATTCTCTCCCACCATGTTTTTTCTGTGAAATCAACCAACAAGTTTTGCTGAAGAATTTGCAAAAGGAAACAACAGAGCGTTGGAGGCATAGCTCTTTTAGAAATATCCTCAACCCCAAAAATTCTAGGGCTACAGCCTTCTTATCCATGACCAAGCACCTTTGTAATTGTTGATTTGTTATGAGTTCCATTGGATTCCTATGAACCAAAATGGATGAAGGTCGTCTAATGCTTTCTCTTGTATATCATACAAAAAAAATTGTTTTCAGTACTGTCTATAATTTAAATTTGATATTTTACAGTTGATTTGCATGTGTGTATCTCATTTATATGAGTAGTGTTAACTTCCTTAACTCAAAAGTAGAAGCAAAATCAATTTAACATCTTTGATATGAATATTTACAAGTAAATGCTCCAACTTTTTATTACATTGCTTCAAATTTTTTATTGGTTTTAAATAATTGTCCATTTCTGTTAGTATTGTACCATTTCTGTTAGTATTGTAGAAGGCTTAATCTTTTACCGAGTTTGAATGTTATTCTCATTACCTTTCAGCTACCACAATTATTCAAGAGGGAACTCTCTTCATCAACATATAAAAATATTAATTTTTTTTATTTTGCATTACTTTTCTTTAAATTATAAGATGTTTATTTTCAAATAGAATTTGATGTATAACAGTAATGGGGATAAGAAATTTTTGCATAAAGTTTAAGGAATAGGTGTCTGGTTTAATCATTTTCACTAAAATGTAATGCTTAAGGTTATTAAATATTGATGTAGTTAGGAATGTTGGGTACATAGTATATTTTTTGCATGTACATGTGGCGGGGATGTGCGTCTGTCGGCTTTGCGTCTGACGATTCTTGTCGGAACATTTTTTTGGGCTATTTTTGGCTATTTTGGGAAATTTTCTAAAAATATGTAATTTAATCTCGGTTAAGGGATGTAATGTCTCTTTTTAAGAATTTTTTATTACAATGACCGATTTTTCATTTTTTTTCTATTTCGACCTTTGATTAGTTTTGATGTCTAGGTCTCCAAATTGACCCAACGGCTCCCAAATCTTCTGAGAATGTATATAACTGATATTAAGACTTGAATAGTTCATGGATGATTTATGACCGTCCAAAGGCTTCTGCAAACTTGTTTAATATTCTGGTTTAGGTAGGAGTTTTCACTTAGATCCTTTTGGGTGAGGAAGTGCCGTAGACAATTGTGGTCAGTTTTTACCACAAACTTGTTTCGTACCAAGTATTGTTGAAACTTGGCCAATGCATACATGATGGCCAACATTTCTTTGTCATATATGGAGTAAAGTTTTTCATGAGGCTGCAACTTTCTGCTCTCAAAGGCTACATAGGGTGTTGGCCTTGCTTTAGGACATCCTCTATTCCTCCACGTGAAGCATCACATTCAACAACAAAAGGCTTAGAAAAATTAGGTAGCGGCAAGTATGGGACACCTACTCATTACCTCTTTCATTTTTTGGAAGGCCTTTTCAACCTCTTAATCCCACTTGAAAGCATCCTTCTTAGTCAAATCAGTGAGTGGAGAAGTCAACTTGGAGAACCCTTTCACAAACTTTCTATAATAGGTGCATATTCCAATGAAGCCTCTTAATTCGGTGATGTTTTTTGGTGATGGCCATTCTAAGATAGCCCTGATTTTTCCATGTGTACTTTCACTCCTTTCCCAATAATGTGCCCAAGATACAATAGTTTCTTCATCCCAAATTCAGATTTAGACATCTTAGCAAATAAGAACTATTCTTGCAAAGTTTTCAACACAATCTCTAGATGTTGCAAGTGTTATCAGGAATATATCACCTTCTGTGGACAGAAGCTGTTCCTCTAGTCTGAATGGTTCAGATCCAGAACAAATGAGTGAATAACTCGGTTGAAGACCTTTCCTAAATGTTATAGACGCCTAGAATGTAACTCTGATGAAAGACTTGTATACCTGTAAGACATATCAAACATACAAAGACATCAAAGCTACCAGAAAATCATCTACACATCCATATTAGTGACTAAGGAATCCAATAACATATATGTGAGATTTACACAACAAACATGTGGGACGGAAATCAACTTTGCATTAGAAAATAAATGAAAGAGCGTACAACCATGTGCCTTAGTGTCGAGACACTCTTTCACAAGACTAGCACCTTGTCGCCGATAACTCCAACTTGCTCCACAATTGCTCTCTGATGGATTAGGCAAGGTATCAATTCAACAGCATAACCTTACTATTCTTCTCTCCCCTCCAACCATGGAGTATGAGCTTGTATTTATAGATCTCAAATGGATAGGATGGTTGAGAGATTGGTGGGTGAGGTGGCTACAAGATCCTACAAAGAGGTATCTTGACCTTAACCAACCCAGGTGAGTAGGGATAAGGTTAGACACGAGGCTCTTGTTCTAGAAGCCTTGAGAAAACTCTCTTTTTTCACTTTTTACCAAGGGCACCGCTTATACCCCTTTATGACAGAGCGGTGATGGGTAGGAACTGCACCAACCACATATGTTAAAGGCGGTGGCACCGCCTGCTTCTCACACAACTAGGGCGGTGTTGAACAGGGTACCGCTTATTTGCTTGAGGGTAGAAGCAGTGCTGCAAATTTATATGTTGGAATCAACATCTGGAGCAGGATTCACTTCAAGTTTGGGATTTGAGGGAAAATGTCTGTGTTAGGGATACTATCACATGCTGGTGACAGATTTTGAGTGTAACAGAATGCCCCCCAAATCATGAGGCTAGAGGGATATGATAGGCGAGAGCTTTGACAAAGCAAGGTATCACTTCAGGGAAAGAGTTAGCTTGATCGAAGAGTGTCATCGGACATGCATCTGCAATACATCAATACTTTGACTTATGAATAGATATAACCTCATCATCGCTGTAGACCAATACAAGACAGAACCATGAGAGGAATAGAAAACCATGGCTACTAGAATATAGCGTAGATCCATGTGATAGAGGACTCAAACTTGGACATAGCTACCAGATATACATTGTAGATCTATGTCATACAGATGCAAATTTGAGCATAGCCACGACCATACAAATGTGGATCCATGCTGGTACTTCATACAATATACTATATCGCAACCTGTGGATCAAACTATGAGCGCTTAACAAATACACAAGGTCTTTGTCTCGTTTTCCACAAAGTACGATTCTATCCATGTGATTACAATAATCTGAAGTCGAACATGGTAGAAACCACTTGATTACCGGTCAATGATGTGAACTGTTAACAAGTGCGAGGGAAATCACCATTGATGTCAATGATTCCCAAGGTAACTTAGTACAATCTATTGAGTGTGAATAGATGTCTTGGTGTCGAATACCCAACAGAGTCTTTCGATCAAAGGACAATGATGTGAGCATTTTGTCAATAGCGAGAGAATTTGTCATTGAGGCATACAAATCTCAAGGTACTAAATTTGTTTCTAAGACTATTTCCCGGATGATGAGTTGATGTCAACAGAAATAGTCTCGTCGAAGAAGATCCATGATGAATCCCACATCGACGACATGAAACTTGGAACAAAGTTTTGGAATATCGTAGATAATTTAACCATAGGACTGACTCAAAGTACTGACACAAAGGTTGTTTTAACTGCAGAGGTAAACTTCTTTCTTCCTTTGAACATTGGGCGGCACGACAAAAGACTTGGCAGCATGACTAGACCAGACAGACACACAATACGACAGTAGACAATGCATTTTTTTGAAAGACTCAAAGGAGTGACATGACTCATGAAAGTGGATCGGCTTGTTGGTCAGATGAATACCCAATCGACTGAATGATATGCAGACAAGTGCCATGTTCAAAGGTGACAAACGACTGCCATTGGATTTGCAAAATGATTCCCTTCCCTTAATTCCCCCATCATGATCGATGAGTGCCTCTTTTCGTTTTTACGAATTAAAAGAGGGTAACAAACATTCGTTTAAGCTTATCCGAAGACAAGTCCATTCCCATACATTTCATGAACTTGAGAAAGGAAGGATTCGATACCAAAAAAGGGTCTTTCAGTGTTTAGTTTAACGAGTCCAATGAAAGCAAACTTGGCATCGTTCATATTTAGAGTTTGAACGAAGACAAAAAAAACTCCAAATGGTCATTTTTCGTAAAATAGTTTATCCGAACCGAAAAAGAGATAACCTACTGTGGGAGAGACGACTCTTCAAATACTTTTACGAGTATGAAGAAGACAAGTACTCGGCAATCTTTTCATATTTAGGGAGTTCGAAAAGAGTTTAAAGGAGACTCCATCAGGTCTCTTTTTAAACGATGAATAGTTTTATGAGCCTAAAAAGAATCAGAAAAAGATTCAAAACTTTGATACTGAGTTTTGAGAGCATGACCAAAGTGTCGAAACAAACGCGTGGAGAATTTTTCCGTTTTAAGGAAGTACGAAAAAATAAAAAACAAACTCCCCATAGACTTTTACTATTTTCATTTCTACCCCTACAAAACTCAATAGCAATGTTAATTTCTCGAAAAACGATTTGTAATGAGTCATACGGATGGATTTCATAATGATAATGATTTAAAATATCAAAATGACATTAAAAAACCCTAAAATAGCTATATAAAAGTCATTTCAAATAGTAAAAATCAAAACATTTCACTATTTACCACTAGTCAAGAGCATTTTGGAGCAACTTTGAACCAGATCTTTAGTTGCTGATTCTAGGAGATCCGACCGTCCAATTTGAGCGTCGTCAGAGCTAGGTAAAAGACAAAAACCTACTCTTTCACTTTTGAGTATTTATTTTTGGTTTTAGGAGGGTTTATAGCCTTTTTAGGCAGTCCCTAATCTTAAAATGCGGGCACCACTCCCGCCCCTTACGGGATAGGCAGTGCATCGTGAGAACCGCGCTTCTAATACTGTACTCAGGCAGTGCCACCACTCCATGCAAATAGGGCTTAGGCGGTGCCGACCGTGAGCTTAGAAAAATGCATGGATAGGAAAAAACGCAAGCTTTTGATTGATTTTGATTATTGGATATGTTTTTAACTAGTCCATCAATGGTTTTTGGCAGGTTTTTAGCGGTCAAAAATGGTGATATGGAAGGGATGATAACATGATGATGATGATTCACGTGCTGAAAGAGATGCGGGATGTATAGCCGCATTAAGGAACTGTGGCCTCCTCAAGTTCTTCCGCACACCTAGTATGGTGTCTCATGAGAGATTGCTGGAGTATATACTCCATATGTGGAATCCAGACCAACAATATTTCGAGGTGGAGGCACATGTGTTGACCATTGAGGTAGAAGATATCTACTTCTTGACTGGATTGTTGATACGGGGCGCCCCGATTTCATTGACTAGTTCCCATGGAGGGGATGTGACTACTCAGGAGCTGATTGATCGCCACTGCCTTCATGGTACTAGAACTTTAGGGAAGAGGATTCCCATCAAGGTAGTAGTGGATCTCCCTCTCCTCACTCTTCTTTTTACCATGCAGAGGCTGGCTGGGAGCCAAGGGGCTCATCAGGCCTCTAGGGCACATATGCTGTATGCGGTAGAGGCTATGGCACCTACAGTTTTCAACTGGGCGGAGGCATTGCTACCGGTATTTAAAGGCCAACTGACCAAGTGTCGGCAGGGAGAACTCAAACAGTTTGGCTATGGTTCTATCTTAGCCTATTTCGTTTTTGAGCGGGTCCCTCAGCTGAGAACCCAAGTGGTTTTTACTGAACTGAGGGTGAGAGACCCTCGTATGTTGAGGTGGGTCAGGATCATGGCCTGTACCTGAGCAAGCAGAGGGAAGGTGAAGTTCAGGCTCCATTCTTTCGATGGCTTAGTGACCGGATCCTCATGATTAAGGACTATGCTTATGCAAGCACTGATTTCAGGGGAGACCCTGACCTACCACTTCCACCTGGCGGAAAGTGGGGAGATATGGGTAAGAAACAAAACTCTAGGATAGATATTTGTGTTTTTTGTCTTTTAATGTTTTTTATTTTTTATGTAGAGTAACGAGACCTGAAATTTTCATGCAGATGTAGGAATTGCACGACTTGGGGGATCATCCCCACTGGAAAGACGAGCAGGAGCTTGATTTTTTTGACGAGGTGACGACCCTATGGGAGAGCTAGAGGAGAACCTAGAGAGGCTGACATTGGACATACCCGATGCATCCATTGATGATCTCCCGATGCGCTATCAAAGGCACACAGCAGGGGTGCCAGGACGCTTCAGTCGTCTGCTACGTAGAGTAGTGCAGGTCGTTATGTGCTACCATGAGCATCATTAGCTCCTACATGATGTATCACTGAAAGCTGCCATAGCTTCATATTTTTGTATGATTTTGTGCTGCCTGAAAGCCATAGTGCTTCAGATGAGGTCTCGTGACCTATTTTTGTAAAAACACTTATATATATATAGATATACAGACTTTTTCTTCCAATGTTTATGCTCCAAATGGGAAATGTATTTACATGAGTTTTGATCCAAATGGAGATCGGTGGCCACCCACCTATTCCACTGGGTCAAAACAATTGTCCATTGTGGCAGTTTCCTAGTTATTTTTCTACAGTTTTTCGGATCCCAAACTTCCGGGGCCATTTTGAGCCCTAAACGATTTTTTTTTGTGATTTAAGAGCCAAATGGATTCCATCGGCATGCATTTGGCTAACCAAAATTTGTAAATTTTAGATAGATCTTTCTAACGAGCTATCGAACGCCCAAATCGGAGATCGTATGCAAAAGTTATGACCCCGGGAAGTTGACTGGTCAACTCACCACCTTGGGGCCGCAAACTTTATGATGGTTTATCTTCTAGGGTTACATTTTGGACTTTTGGGGTTCTCACCCTTATTATTATTATAAATATGACCCTTTGGCCTCATTTTGTATTTAGCTTGGCACGGATGAGCGTAGCAGCCACATCTCTTCTCAGAGATAGCTACCACTATTCTGGAAATTGTATTACAGTATGTTCTATTTCCGCAATGTAATAGAATATTTGTTTACTGTATCTCTGTTATCTTTGCAAAATGTCTATTATTATGACTCTGTATCTTCTATTTCATTTCGTTTGCACATAAATCCGGATCAAGTTTTTATATGTCCAAACTGCTTATTTACATTGTTATGAACCATGTTTAACTTTCATGCTATGAATGAGCAATATACCAGTCTAGGATATAATTTGTGAGTGCGTCAACAACTGCATTGTCTGCCCTAGGGATATGCCTATAAGTAATGACTTCAAATGACCTTTCTAATAAATGTACCATTTGATAGAGATGGAGTAGTATAGGGTTTTGGATGGTGTAAACCTGGTGTAAATGACAAATCACCAATTACGAGTCCATGAATACTACCAAGTCACGAATGTCTCGGGATGCAGCCTTAGTCAGGAGACCTATGACTGCTTCATACTCGGCGATATTGTTGGTAGCAGGACCAATACAAATTGCCCCTGAACTCACTAGATCATGTGCAGGGGAATACAGAACCCAAGCAGCTGAGGCAAGGTTTAGGGTATGGCAGCAAACACCATCGGCAAAGCCATAAAAATCCATCTAATCTGCATAACCAAAACATGGTATAAACAGTCTCGACATTAAACTCAAAACCATATTGAAAGTACCAAAACACACTAAAAAGTCAAATAATGTACATATATACAAGGTACCATACATGAATGATATAGGCATAGTACCTCTTCAGGTACAACCCATTGCAAGGTTGCCCGAAGGGGACTCCATCATAATTCATGAGCTTGTAGGCTCCTTTTTTTAAAACCTTGGAAACAATAAAAGGACCATACCACATCAATTCAAACTTCCCTTTTCCTAGCTTATCATGTCTCTGATCATAAGTCAGGACTAGGTCACCTTCATTAAACACGTGAGGTTCGACAGATTTATCGTATTGCACCTTGACGCGTTTATTGTGTGGCTCATTAACTAAGGCAACATCTTGTCTAGTTTCGTCAAGGTTGGTTAAATATAAAAAACTTTCTTCATCGGTAGAAGTATTAGGGAGAAGTTCAACGGCAAGTTTCAAAGATGGAATCTGACACTGAATAGGTAGGACAACTTCTAGTCCGTATACTAATTGAAAATGTGTAAAACCAGTGGTTGTTTTCACTGAAGTTCTGTAAGCCCAAAGAGCCGAGAAGAGAGTCTGGTGCCAATTGGATTTGTGATCTCCAACCATCCGACATAGCGTAGTTTTAAAAACTTTGTTAATGGCCTCAACTTGACCATTAGCTTGAGGATAATAGGGGGTTGAGTTTTATTGGTGAAAACCCAACTTAACACTTAACTCTACCATCATCTGATTTCGGAAATGTGATCCGTCATTAGTGGCAATAGACCGAGGAACTCCAAACCTAGCTATTACATGGTTAAAAAGAAAGAGGGCGGTAGTCTTACCATCCTCTGCATATGTAGGCATAGCCTCAACCCACTTCGTGAAATAATCCACGGCTACTATGATGTAACCATGCCCCTCGACTGAGTTAGGCTTACAATGCATGAAATCCATCCCTCATTTGGCGAAAGGACCAACGACAATGACGGGGTGTAACAGAGCAGGGTAGGTGCGTTTTTTCGGGTAAATGTGTTGACAAGGTGGGAATTTCTTAACAGCCTCATGACAATCTTTAAAAATAGAAGGCCAGAAATAGCCAGCGTGTAAGATTTTATAAGCTGTAGCCATCCTAGAAAGATGACTGCCACATGCTCCTAAATGGCAATCATTAAGAACTTGTTCAACCTCGTCATGGGTGAGGCATCGTCGGAGAATGGTATCTATACCACGTCTATACAAGGTATCATTGATGATAAGATAGTACTTTGCGTGGTGACGAATACGAAGACGATCCTCACGAGATATAGTAGGCTAAAAACGCTGTGTCTGGAGATAAATGATTAAATCTCCATACCACGGGTCAGTTGTGTTTACTAGGAACAAAAATTCATCTAGGAATGAATCACTGGGCCCAGAATCCGTTAAAGCACAGGGAAGATCGCACATTAGCTCAACTAAAACTAATGACTTCTTTTAAGTAGATTTGGCAAACTCGATATTGAATACCTATAGGATAACAATCCATTGGGAGTATTTTCCCCCGAGCACCTGACGTGTCAAAATGTAGTACCTAGGGTTTTGGTCTGCGAGTACAGTAGTGGTGCGAAGCAGGATGTAGTGATGGAATTTTTGGACAGCAATGACCGTAGCCAATGCTAGCTTCTCCACATGCGAGTATCGAGTTTGAGAATCTAGAAGATTCTTACTGGCGTAATAAGTCACGTGTTTTAGGCCATTCTGGTCCTCTTGAGCTAAAACCATTCTGATAGTATTAGTAGAGGTAGCAACATACAAGAGAAAATCCTTTGAGTAATCCAGGGGGTGTATGACAGGTGAATGAGTCAGAGCATGTTTGATATTATCGAAGGCATGCTGGGCCTGGTCATCCCAGAAGAATGGAGTATCTTTCTTAAGGAGGTGCATATAACCGTGCTTTTTCTCAGCTAAGTTACAAACAAAACGTTGAAGAAAGTTTTCCTTCCCTTGCAAAATTTGGAGTTCAAGCAGATTGGTTGGGGCAGGTAAAACAAGTATTGCAACAATCTTTAAGGGATCAATCTGAATACCATCATTGGAAACTACGAAGCCTAAGAGACGTCCCCTTTGAACGAAAAAAACACATTTGTGTGGGCTCAGCCGTATCTTGTAATGACGACACCTCAGGAAAATGTCTCTAAGATGCCGAGGATGGTCTTCTCGTAGCTGGGAGTGCGTTGGGAGATAATCGAGGTAAGGTTCCACAATATTATTAATGTCGTGAAACACATAGGACATGGCACGTTGGAATGTGGCCCTAGCGTTCTTAAGGCCAAAAGGTAACTTCTTGTAGGCAAAGGTTCCCCATGGGCATATAAATGTTGTCTGATGCTGATCGGCGAGAAATATCTCAATCTGATTGTTGCCAGAAAAGCCATCCATAAATGAGAAGATAACACTCCCAGCATAGTTATCGATAATCTAATCGATGTGTGGAGTTGGAAAGTTGTCCTTGGGATAAGATTTATTCAGATCTTGGAAATCGATATAGACTCGAATAGTTCCCTGCTTTTTGTTCACAAGAACAATATTTGATACCCATTCCGTTAGGAGTACAAGATAGATAAATCCTTCCTTCAGAAGTTTTTTGACTTCGGCTTTGATAGCCATAGCCTTTCGTGAATGGACTTGTCTCAATTTCTGCCTAACCTGTTGGGTCGTAGGATAGGTTTTGATCTCATGGACTACAATGGATGAATCTATCCCAGACATTTCTTCATAGGACCAGGAAAAAATATCTCGAAATTCTTTAAAAAGTGCTTTACACTCTTTAGTTTTAGCTATTGAACAGTTTTGCCCTATGTGAACATGTTCAATAGTTCCAGACTTGACTGATATGTCGATTGGAACCGTTTTGGTAATGTTGCATAAATTGCCTTCAGATTCAAAATTTTGCAACAAGATAGGTGTTTGCGGATTGTCGACAATATCAGTACCCAAGAGAGATACAAAATCATTATCTGTCAAACTGGTATTGGGGAGAAATGAAGATCTATGATGGTGATCCTCCCATATGGATGTACTTGTATTCATAATCTTTATAATAGGCTCGTCCGATGGAAAAGTCTGCGAGAGATAATCTAGAATAGGAAGTGAAGGTTCTAACCAATAGAGAAAGTGGTAAGGATCCGAGGCCACCAGATGAAGATCATCCGTAGGAACATCGAAAACACATTGGATGGCATCATAAATTGCTTACGGGTTGAGGGAGGATGTCTCAACAACTTGTTTACCCTTAGGATCATAATTAAATGAAGATATCATATTGACTGTTTTCATTTCTGTGCTAGAAGGGATTGACGGAAACACGCCCATGAGGGCGGAGTCTTTCAACATCCCTACCCCAATCGACTGGTAAGGAGGAGGGGACTGACCTAGAAAAGGGATATTATTCGTCGTAGGAGTGGTAACATCTGGCATACAGAAATCAAGTTGATCGATTGTTACAATTTTTCTCAAATGCAAAAACTGGAGGGTTCTAAATACCGTTGAAGTGACAACGGTCATAGCGTAAAACCAGTTTCTTCCTAGGAGAAGATTGTAGTCTAACGGGGCATCCACTACTTCCACTTGAATGGAAATAGTTTTTCCCCCTAGGTCAATTGAAAGGGTTGGAATAATACCGTAGGGTTGGAAACCTCTTCCGTCAAAGGCTTTTAGTGTTGTCAGAGATTTTACAAGTTCGGGAGAGCCAATGGCTTTCCAACAGGACAAAGAAAAAATAGAGGTTGAAGCACCTTCATCTAGAACAGTCCTAAAGACCTTTTCCCAACTACTTTAGTTATGAATTGAAAATCTAGTTGGTGAGGTAATCTAGGTTTAAGGTTCTCTGGATTGAAATGAATCAGATTCATGTCACTCGGGTCTGTAGCTCCCAAAGCGGTTAACAGGTTTTTTTGTTGTGTAGGACAGCTTTGGAGCTCTTCTAAGGTAGACATTGCACATGGTTCCTGAGCTAGGTCTTCTACGATAGTATACAACTATGCAGCTCAGGTGTTAGGGTTAAATCAACCTTCCTAATAGTACTCTTGGGTAGATGCAGAATCATGTCAAGATTAGGCTTCTCGATCGTTAAGGGACCATTAGATGAGGATGCAGGAGAACTAGTAGAAGGAGCTTTATCAGGAGAAGGTTTCTCAATTTTCTTCTCCTCCAGTTTGTCATATGACTGACTTCGAGTTGTTATATTAATAGTATTCGATGATATCATTCGGATTTCCTCTGTGGAACTAGAATTCCCTGGTTAGACATGTGGTCTACCAGTTATTGCTGAGAAGGAAAAGGATCAGTGAGAACTGTCGGTGCGGGGTTACTCTTTAAAAATTTATTAATTTCATCACGTCGAGAACACTCTTTCATGGAATGATCACCACCACACAATAGGCAAGGATACTTAGATTTCCTTTTTCCTTTATTATCATTCTCCAGGGCCGTAGGTTTAGGGTTTTCCTGTTGGTTTCTGGGTTTCTTGATTTTACTTTTTCCTTTCTTCTTATTACCGGATGATTGCGTACTTTGAATAGCATTCACCTCGACGAAAATCGTAGGGTTGGAAGGAGCAGGAGTTGAAGGATTGGATTGTTTGGTAGCTTTAATCGTTTACGGGGGCTAGATTGAACCAATAACTCCATCAATAGGAGTTTCTGCAGGTGGCTTAGCCGGGTCAGTGCTGGGTCGAGGAGCTTGAGGAATGAGGTCATACAAAGTCCCAGACTAGGAATAAACCAAGTCTAGATATTGAGCACGACTAATGGATTGCTCTTCAGTAACAACACCCCCCATAGCCACATCACGGGCAATGGGTGGCAACAAAGATTTCGTGAACCAATCAACCAAAAGTTGGTACGAGATAGGATATTTAATGAGCCTTCTCCACCTTCTCCATTCATGAATATAATCTGAAATGTGTGTAGAGGTGTTTTGATGCAAAGAGGTTAAAAGGTCCGTACCTGTTTCCTATCGAATGGGTAGCTAAAAGTGTGTGAGGAAAATAGTTTCCAAGGCACTAAAATCCACAAACGAGTGTTGTGGAAGTTCGATATACCACTTCACAGCCGTGCCAGTCAAAGTGCGTTGGAAGAGTCTTAATCGAATAGAATCATCCATCAAGGAATTGGATGAACACCATAGATGGAAAGTCATAACGTGATTTTTAGGATAATTTCTCTGCTTACCATCGAATTTCAGAATATTCGATGGTAACTTAACTGGAATGGGAGGCCATGAAGCATTGTGTTGGATGGGGTCATTGATCAATTTGGACAAATCAGGCAAGTCCAAAGTTGCTAGGAAAGGTAACTGACGATTCGGTTCAACATACTGGTAATATTGATAAGGAATATAACCACCAGTAGGACCATAAGTGGATTGATACACAGGCTGTTGAAAATTCTAATGAGATGATGAACCTACAGAAGATGGACCTCCAGGGCCACCATGGCCATTGGGAGGATTAGGAGGAGGACCGCTAGGACCTCTGGGACCTCCGGGACCACCGGGACCTCCAAGACCACTAGGGCCCCCGGAACCACTAGGAGGAGGACCACCAGGAGGAGGACCACTAGGACCCCCGAGACCTCCAGGAGAAGGACCACCATAAGGTGGCCCTATGACACCTCTAGCTATATGAAAAGGTATCCCCCCCATAGCTGGCATGTAGGACCAGTTGGGTTTCCCCCATGGAGTAAAAGTATTTCTAGGATATGGAATTCCAGGGTATGACATGCCTGTAGGAGTAGGTTGGTAATTCATATTTACTACAGGTACCAGATTTGTTGGGTAACCATACCCCCATGAAGCTTGACTAACGATAGGTTGTGCCCTTAGGGTTGGCCTGGACTCAATGGAGGGTTAACTATATTCGTAGGAGGAATGTAAACCGTGGATGTGCCTGCATTAGAGACCTGTCTATTATGAGTAACAACTCCACTAGAAGGTAACATAGATCGTGCTAGGGGTTTCACTATAAGGTATTGATACAATTGGAGTTGAAGGTTGCCCCCCGGCCCTAGAAGACCTAGCAGGACTAGAAATAGACCTAACATTTACAACCGTAGGGTCAGAGGTTTGGCCTGGGTGTTTTAAAGTCTCAACAGGATCAATAGGTTTCATAGAATCAACCAATGAACGATATCCGTCTGGCCAATGGTCCGTATTATAGGGAAGAAGAGCTGACATAAGTTCTTTATGAGGGATTGGGGTTGCTAAGATAGTATCTAGTCTTTGCATTCTCTCCTAAAAATCTTGTGCATGGTGAATAACCGATTGAATTTGTCTATATTCCTCTTCACTTGGTGAAGAATGTTCAGGAGGAGGCCGGCGTACTCCAAATGAATAAATGGCCTGTCCCATAGAGGTTCCCCAAAACAGAGCATATGGACCATAATCCGGATGAACAGGACTATCTACACGACCTTCCACAGGACCATGGAAAGAAGTTCCACCGATAGGAGGTTGTTGAGCCAAGGGGTTTGTATAAGAAGTGAATTGATCTCCACTTTCTACAACTATATTCTCCTCCACCTGGGAAGTAGTTGCAGCTCCTTGGACAGTAGCTTCCATTGGACCTTCTCCTGTGACGGGAGGAAAGTTGGGTGGTAAGCCCTGTGTTCTGTTGGACCATCTCAAACGAAACTAAGCCAGATTGCATAGTTCCTAATCTAACCTAGGGTTTAAAAGCTAATAAAAAAACACCAAAACTTTATCCTACTCAAGCTATAGACCAACAAGCAAATTCAAATGATAGGATGAGATCAAATGGTCGGTCTCTCACCAGGATTTCCAAGTAGGTGCAACTCGCGATATACCACAAGGGCACGTGCGTAGTAATCTCCTCGAATGTTGTTTTTGGTGTATTGCTCCACACAAGACGACCAAAGGGATTTTCTCATATAGATAGGGTATCCTAGTGGGGTCTCCTGATAAATGCAAGGTACGTGGGAGCTGAAATTGGTAGTAGTGCTGTCTAATGCACAACCATTCACAAGGGGCCTTCCGATATACAATCAAGTACGTGAAGTACCTTTTATATATACCTCAAGGGTACGTGAAAGGCCGTTTGATATACCGACGGTATGTGGAAGAACCATGCGAGTCCCGGGATGTAGTGCGGACAAGTAACGACAGCTTAGTATGCTTAACAACGCTCGAACACGTCTCTAACCTAGCACTCAAATTTCTATACAAATTTTAAGCCTATAACTATCGTTAATTTTAAAGTGGACGGTTAGGTGAATGCATGAGGTTTTGACAGAAAAGTAAAACCATGCAGATATGAGGTGCAAGTTCATTCACTTTACCATTCAGTATGCCTAATTATGGGAAGGAGAGAGGTTGTTTTTCTTTTCAATTTTTCTTTAAAACCAAAAATTCCCCAAACAACTATAAAAATTCCCTTTTCTAAGCATACAATCAAACAACACTTTCTTCAAATCAACTCTTTTGAAAACACACAGGTAGGGTAAGATCTATTTTCAAATGCAAAAGAAAGACAAACAACACTCAAACAAGCATATGCAAGCTATACTTTCAATTTTCTTTGAAGCATGGAAAGATCTAACTTAAACTATTAATACTTTTTCCTTTTTGATGAGATAATGATGCAAAAGAGACAAAAGAATAGAGGAGTCCTGAAATCTTGTGAGTCTAATAAGAGATCCAATGGCTTACGCTCAATGAAATAATGACCTAATCTCAACAAATTTTCTTTTTAAGGCGAAAAGAAGTCTTTCTCACACTTAACGAGAAATTGAAACAAGCAAACTGATCTAAGGGAGCCTTTCTTTTTAGTGCTATTCTACAACAAGCAAAGATCTAATCTGACCTATAGTTTCCAACTAACTCCTTTCAATAAAAACACACTTACAAGCAGTAATGAATGATGGATCTAACCTACCTTTTTTATTTGAACAAACAAGCAATTTCCACATAAAAATTCCAGATTTCAATCACTCAAGCAAGTTCTAACAAGTCTGGATAAGACCAATTAAACACACCAAATCCAAAAAATCACAAATTTTAAACAAAAAATTAAAAAAAAATCAAATCCTGGGATAGGCCTACCTATCACAGCGTAGATGAAGTTGTTGATAGGTGGTTTTAAGGAAGAACCGCTCTTTGCTCATTGGATTCAGGAAGTGGCACCGCCTATTGCTAACTGGACACAGGCGGTGGCACCGCTTCTTGCCAAAGGCACATGCACGGTTCTCTGTAATCAACCAGAACAGTAGGAGAGGCGAAAAATCAAGTTAGAAATGTCAAAAATCTCATAAAAACTGATGAATCAACCACAATACAAAGCACATAAAGTTAAGATGGCTCAGATCTGAAGAGATCTGAATATTTCAAACCAAAACTTTCAGTAGATCAAATGTATATATGACTACAAAGATAGGAGGCTGGAGCTTGGATTCGGACAAGAGTATTTCAGAAACTGAGGAAGAACAATATAGATCTATTCCCCAGCGGAGTCGCCAAATTTGTTACCAGGAATATATCACCTTTTGCGGACATAAGCTGTTCCTCTAGTCTGAATGGTTCTGATCTAGAACAAATGAGTGAATAAATCAGTTGAATACCTTCCCTGAATGTTATAGATACCTGGAATGTAACTACGATGAAAGACCTATATACCTGTAAGACATATCAAACATACAAAGACATTAAAGCTACCAGAAAATCATCTACACATCCATATTAGTGACTAAGGAATCCAATAACATATATGTGAGATTTACGCAACAAACATGTGGGACGGAAATCAACTTTGCATTAGAAAATAAATGAAAGAGCTTACAACCATGTGCCTTAGTGTCGAGACACTCCTTCACAACACTAGCACCTTGTCCCCGATAGCTCCAACTTGCTCCACAATTGGTCTCTGATGGATTAGGCTAGGGTATCAATTCAACAACATAACCTTACTATTCTTCTCTCCCACAAACATGGAGTATGAGCTTGTATTTCTAGGGCTCAAATGGATAGGATGGTTGAGAGATTGGTGGGTGAGGTGGCTACAAGATCCTACAAAGAGGGATATCGACCTTAACCAACCCATGTGAGTAGGGATAAGGTTAGACACGAGGCTCTTATTCTAGAAGCCTCGAGAATTTTTTTTTTTCACCTTTTACCAAGGGCACCGCTTATACCCCTTTATGACAGAGTAGTGATGGGTAGGAACCACGCCAACCACATAGGTTAAAGGCAGTGGCACCACCTGGTTCTCACACAACTAAGGCGGTGCTGAACACCTAGCACCGCTCATCTGCTTGAGGGTAGAAGCAGTGCTGCAAATCTATATGTTGGAATCAACATCTGGAGCAGGATTCACTTCAAGTTTGGGATTTGGGGGCACATGTCTGTGTTAGGGATACTATCACATGCTGGTGACATATTTTGAGTGTAACAACAAGTGCTCTCCCAAGTTTTATTGTAAATGAGAATATTATCAAAGAAGACCAAAAAAAACGTTCTAAGCTGCTTGAAAAAAATTCTATTCATGCGTGCTTGAAATGTGGTTGGAGCATTAGTTAATCCAAATGGCATACCAAGAAACTCAAAGTGACCATAATGACATCGAAAAGCAGTCTTTTGCACGTCTTCTTCCTTCATTCGAATTTGGTGATAACCTGATCTAAGGTCAATTTTGGAGAAATATTTGGCTCCAAATAGCTCATCCATGAGCTCATCGATCCTAGGAATAAGATACCTATTCTTGATGGTATTCTTGTTCAAAGCTCTAAAATCTATACACATCCTCAAGGTTCCATCTTTTTTCTTTACCAACACTACTGAAGAAGCATACGGGCTAGAGCTTGGTCTAATGAGTCCCAACTCTAAGATTTCTTGGATGGCCTTCTCAATCTCATCTATGAATATCTTGGGATGTCTATAAGGTGGTATTTGAATGGGTGAAGTACCCTCCTCCAAAACAATGTTGTGCTCAACCCCTCTATCAGGTGTTCTACCATGTGGAAGATCTCTAGGAACTTTTTCATACTTTTGCAATAGTTTCTCTATCTCGTTTGGGTGTTCAACAACCTTTATGTTTGGCTTGGGAGATGTGATATGACATTCAACAACCCATTCTATTTCCCCATGCCTCAATATAGATCTCATACTATTGCAAGTCACAAATTTATTTGGGGTGCTGCCCTCGCACAACACTTAGTACACCTTTTGAATCTTGAAAATTCATCTCAGGAATTTGATAATTTACCGTATTCTTCCTCATAGAATACAATCTTTTCACTCCCAAAACCACATTAGTATCAACAAAATCAATTACATAAAAACTTATGATACCCGCATTATACAACATGTTGTTCTAATTAAATTGGGAGCCAAACCATTTCAACAACCTTTAAGGAATATGCATCATAAATTAGAACCCCTGATTCAAAATGAAGTAGAGAAGCTCCTTGATGCCAAGATTATATTTAGAGTGAGACACTCGGAATGGGTTACAAATTTGGTACCAATGAGAAAGAAGTCTGGTGAAATTAGAGTTTGTGTATATTTCATGAATTTAAATCATGCCTCGGACAAAGATAACTTAACCAATCCTGCCCATAGAGCAGATATTGCAGATGGTTTTAGGCTCCGAGTTGTTCTCTCTGCTAGACAGATTTTTAGGCTACAACCAAGTGTTGGTAGCAGAACAAGATTGAATGAAGACCACTTTTAGAACGAAATGGGGGACTTTTGCGTACAGAAGAATGCATTTTGGTCTTATTAACGCTGGAGCAACATTCCAAAGGGCGATGGATATAGCTTTCCGCGGTTTTATTGGCCACAGTGTGGTAGTTTATTTGGATGATGTTACAATTTTCTCCAAGAGGAGAGAATAACATATTTCTAATCCAAGACAAATTTTTGATCGCTGTCGGAAGTATGGCATTTCTTTAAATTCGAAGAAATGTGTTTTCGCTCTATTAGAAGGAAAGCTTTTGGGTCACATAATTTATAAAAGGGGGTTCTCCATAGACCCAGAAAGGATTAAAGCCATAGCACAGATCCCCTTACCCCATAATAAGAAAGGCATGCAATCTTTCATGGGGACAATAAAATATGTGCGAAGGTTTGTGCCCGATTTTGCTCAAATAGTCAAACCTTTTCAACAGATGGTTAAGCAAAGTGTTCAATTTAAATGGACCGACTTATAGAAAAGTGCATTCAAAAAAATTAAAGCAGCAATAGCCCATGCACCTTCCCTCAAAATTCCTAATCTTGAGAGAGATTTCATTCTATACACTTTTTCTTCAGACAACTCGTTAGCAGCAATGCTTACGTAGAAGGAAGAAGGGGAATATTAGTACCCCATATCATTCACGAGCACTAGTTTACAAGGTGTTGAGTTGATTTACCTTGCAATTGATAAACAAGCATACACAGTTTTTAGGGCGGTAAAACAATTGAGGCCGTACATACTTAAGAACAAAACCAAAGTAGTTTTTCCACACCTGGCATTCCCGACTCTTTTCATGTAGAAAGAGTTAGGAGAGAGAAGAGAAAATTAGGTAACAGCCTTGCAGGAATATGACTTGGAATTTAAACCAGCAACTATCATCAAAGGACAAGGACTTTGCAAACTAATGGCTGAAAGCCAAGACAATGAAGATGATGATTGGGAGAATGAGGTTGAATTGCACATGATTGATATGTGTCCTATCTTTACAGCCCCTGAGTCTTGGTACATAGACCTAATGCACTATCTTCAACAGGGGTACTTGCCTAAACACTGGAATTCCATGAAAAGGAGAGAATTACTCTTGAAGTCGGTATCATATCAGATAATTGACGGAGTTCTTTTCAGAAAAAACTATGACAGAGTTTTTCTTAGATGTTTGGAACGAGAAGATGCAACCAACATCGTTAAAGAATTGCATGATGGCTCTGCTGGATGTCATTTTTCAGGAGATACTACAACACACAAAATTATGAGCGATAGATAGTATTGGCTGACTTTGTTTAAAGACACTCACGCTTACGTCAGGAAGTGTGATACATGCCAAAGCAGCGGTGGGAGACAAGTGAAGGAAGCTGGGCCATTACAACTAGTTATTATTTTTGAACCATCCGAGCAATGGGGAATTGATATTATTGGAGAAATAAATCCAAACTCTTCATTGCAACACAAGTACATCCTCACGGCCACATATTATTGTACTAGATGGGTGGAAGCAATCCCGTTACGAAAATTAAACATAGATGCAGTCGTATATTTCTTACAAGACCATATTATGACCAGGTTTGGGGTTCCAATTTCTCTAGTTTTTGATAATGCATCTTATTTTTTGTCAATTAAACTTATTGCATTTGCTAATGAGAAAGGAATATAGTTACATTCTTCTGTTAACTATTATTCACAAGGTAACATATTAGCTGAATCAAATAATAAAAATCTCATTAGAATTTTAAAGAAGATTGTCATAGAAAACCAGAGAAGCTGACATATAGCTCTTCCTAATGCAATTTGTGTTGATCGAGTCACACCCAAGAACTCCTTAGGTGTGTCACCATATATCTTATTTAATGGAAAGGAAGCTATATTCCCCCCTAACATTTTGTTGCCTTCCTCTCAATTAGCCCAAGCATCGAGAGGATATAATAGTGAGGTTTTACAAGCCCAAATCAATACTTCACTGAAATTAGAAGAGTCTAGATCTAAGTCTAAGGAAAAGTTTAAGCACCAACAAGAGATTGTGAAAATATGGTTTGACAAGCACAAGTCTGCGAATAAAGAGTTTAGAGTAGGATATTTGGTTCTGAAGTGGGGTCACCCACATGACGAAAAGGGAAAGCACACTAAGTTTCAACATCTGTGGATAGGCCCATTTCAGATTGCAAAAAAGCTAGGCCCCTTGACATACAAGTTACAGGATTTACAAGGGTGGGAAGAGAATCCGTGGGTCAATGGTTTGGTCCTCAAACCTTATTTTACTTAATGCTTTTGAAGTCTTCTATACATAAATAAACCTTTTTTTTATTTTGCTTCGATTTTTCATAGTTATGTCTGTTTTATTTATGCTGATTTGCTTTCTTTTCATCTAATTTATTTCAATTCGTTTTTCTTTATTTTTCAAATAACCCAGCACGGTTTTGGCGTTTGGGGGACAATGGAATTTGGACAAACTGCAAATATTTTTTGACCATAAAGTTGCTTATTGGATTTACCTATATCAAAAAACGTATCATGATGAGATTCTTTAATTTGATAGACTATTTGACTGGAGGTTATCTTATGAACACATTGAAGTCCTGTTTTAAACCCCGTTAAATGACTAAGGTAAGAAGATTCTAGAATACTATTTTGGGGCTCCATCCACTTCACGTTAAATATGTCCTAGGAAGATAACAACAATGGGCCTACGGAAAGGAAGTAGGATGGAAAGGTGTATGGTATTTAAAATGATCCCATGCCACAAATAAAAGACAAAAGGCTTAAAAGAGTCAAAATTTCCCAGAAAGAAAGCATACATCAAAAGACATACTGAATAAAATCAATAAGATGATGAGATTGCTTAGAGGTTCTTGTTCGTCCGTGAGCTGAAAACAAATTATCTCTCACACAAAAGGACACCATGGATGAAATAACCTAAACCAAGTTTCAAATGAAAGGAGCAATCCAGGAAGATTCAAAACGACAAAAGTCTAAAAACATCAAAAGAATGCAAAAGGCATGGGAATGAGGAACAAACAAATACATCTGTCGATACTCTGTTATGATCTTGTGGTGTCTTATCTATAAGAAACTGAATGCAGAAGTAAATGAACCCCCTATTTTGGCCTCAGAAGAGTTATCTAGACTTTGAAAACTTGGTTACCCTACCCTAGTGGACTATAATCAATGTTAAAGTTCTAAATATTACATTACTAGAAAGGTATGGACATACTAAAGAAATCTTAAAATTTTGAGATGAGTTGGTCTAACAGAAAACCTTAAAGCAGTTTTGGGTTTTAAAAGTTAGTTTTTCCAGAGATCTGTGTTCACTAGCCAGTTGCCAATTGTTGCTACTGTAACTATTTCCCCCTTTTTTTTGCATTTTTAGTGTCCCCTTTAAAATTTTATTTTTTGCTACCTAGGCATTTTGAGTTTGAGTTCGAACATTCATGACTTGTTTTCATCATGGGAAATTCAAGAAATTGGTTTTCAGAATAAGGCATAAAAGTCTTTTTAATCACCAGCAGGGGACGAATTTTCAATATTTATTCGAAGCGGCAGATGAATTTCTAGTTTTGACCCGCTATGGCGGACGATTTTTCAAGTTAGAGTCGCAATGGTAGTTGATTTTTATGCACTTTGTTTGTTTTATCAAGCCCGCTACATCAGAGGTTTTTGTAATATTTTAGCCGCAACAACTGGTGAATCCTGTTCTTCGAGCCACTACAGCGGATGATTTTTCTTAAGCGTGGATCGGATCATGTTTATCCGCTGCATTGTAAGCCTTCTAAGGTTCATGCCGCAACAACAGGAGGGTTATATTGTTTTGATCCACAACAATGGATTTTTTTTAAAAGGCGCGGAGTGGCTTATTTCTCTTCGATGCATCAAAAGCTTCCCAGAAATTAGGCCGCAATGACGGGCATGTTTGTAGGTTGAGTATTAGAACTTGTTTCGATTTTTGCGACCCGTTGCATCAGATAACTTTTATTTTTTCTACCTCAACGATGGACAGTGTTCTTTTTCGACCGCTCGATCCTCACCGAGCCCACTTCAATGGAAGCGTTGTCATATTTAAGCCGCTATGGTAGCTGTCTTTCATGGTTTTTCTTTCGATGTCGTCCGTCTGCCGAAGCCGCCACTTAAAGCGGGTGTCTTTCCAGGAAGTGAGCCGATAGTAGTGGCTACATTATGACCTTTGAGCCACCATTAGCGGGTTTCTTTTCAACTTGACTTAGTTTTGATCATCTGATGCACTATATTTTGCCACTAACGGCATTTTGACCTTGCACGTGCGGTTTTAAAGTCTTACTTACCGCTTTAAGTGGGTTTTACTCGTTGTTATCTATATATACATCGGTGAAATGGGTTTTTACCATTGTTTTGATTGACCATGAGCATTTTAGAAATGTTAGTTGTGAGTTTATCATGTTCGATGCATCTGTTGTGATTGGACGAGACTGCCATCTGGAGATCTCATGGTGTGTCGCCTCCATGACTGTTGTCGACCTTTTCTCCTACCAGGTAGTTTTTTGTTTACTTTCTTTTGATTGGTGGTTTGATTGAACTAAAACCTATCAGTTTTCAATACGCCGTGCAGGGGTTTGGTAGTTGGGTTGCTTTGGTTTAAAAAGTCTCCCTCCTTGCGTTATAGGTTTAGCAACTTTCCTTTAAAAGTTTTGACCTTGCTGTGGCTGCCTTATTTGCTCCCAAGTATCCTTGTCGTTTTCATTCTGAGGCATCTCACCTGCAGGATTGGTAGCTAATGATGAATCCCCAGAGGCCTGAGCTTTTCGTCGGCCTAGATCTGATCTAGTTCTCTCCCTTGTGCGGTGGTGGAGGCTGCGTTTTGTTTGATTTAGGAAAACCTTTTAGGTTTTGTCTTTTATAATGTATCTCCTCGCTGAGGGATTTTGATCCTAGTGGTTAAACCTAGGGAATCGTCACCGTTTAGCTCATGTGTGCTACCTGCAGGTTTTGAGCCTCTTAGAGATTTTCGGAGCCAATGGAAAGAGGGGGGTTAAGGTTTTAGGTTGTTTAGAACGAAGAACCTACCCTAGCCCAATCCCGTCTGTGTTGTAAGGTTGTGTTTACCGGAGTGTGGTCTCGTTGAACTGCGGTGCGATGACAGAAGAGAATGTTGTAAAATAACATATTAGTTTGTTCCTTGAAAACAAAATGGTTTGCCTAGCGTGTTTTGATGCCATAATCATTATTTTTCTTGAATGCATGAGTGTGTTTAATGATGTGAATACTAAGACATTTTTGTTGTGTTATTACAGTCACAGTTTGTACCAGACTGCATGACGAAGAAGGGAAAAAAGAACGCCAAGATTGTATATTATGATTCAGATGCAGAAATCTCATCCATACTAAGGGTGGAAATAATATATGAAGATAAAAAGTCAGTCACTGGGGCAGAACCTGAATTCAAATGGGGTCAAATTTACCACATGCTTGTGGAGAAGAAGGTCCCAAAGGTAGGGTTGGAGGACCTAGCCTTATTTGATAACATACTGAGATCTGGAATCACCAAGGTATCCACTAGACTGGATATTTTTCCTTTCACTGAGGTCATCGGATGGATTCTGTCCAAAGCGGATGCAACATGGATGCTCATGAACAACATGGAGGATAAAGGGTTCACCTCCTTCACACCTGGATTCATAGAAAAAGCATACAACCTGCCACCCTTAGAAGTTAGCATGACAACTGACTAGGTAAAATCCCTAATGCTTGATTACATAGCTACAACAAATATTATGGTAGCTGAAGGAAATACTTTCAGGCATAAACAATCCGGGGAATACGAAACTTCCCATCTATGTACCCCATACAGAATGGTAGTGCTGATGCTGAATAGGATTTTTGGCAGAGACGATGGAAGATCTTATCAGTCTGGATGGATCCCACTAATTTACCATGTATCCATGAAAGAGATAGTTTTCAATTGGGCTGACATAGTAGCCAATAGCCTATCTACCTCAATTATTGCAACCCAAGAAGGTTTGCACCAAAGAAAATCAGAATTCTATTTGGTTTTATTTTGGTTGAATGCATACTTTTATGTCACCCATTTAAGAAACTCAACTGTAAGTGGAAAGGAGGAAAAGCTTCTATTTATGAAGCATATCATATACTATGGGCCCACAAATACCATAGTCACTACAAGATAATCTGTGAAGAGTTCCCGATGCCTCTGTATCAACTAGTTTTCCTAGAGGAGTGTAAGTGCTTATCTGAAGGTGCTTTAGAATCTATTAAAGAGTTTGGGGATTACTTATTCTCTGAATAAGGTACATACTCGAGGATGTATGGGGGAGCCAAAGCACCCTCATTGCTACCAAAATACACCATAGATTCCATAGTTCATAAGGAAGTTGTGAGACAACTTTTCTTGGATGGCTTTGGAAGTCATTTGTTTGATCTAAAAAAAGACGTGTTTCCACCACTACCTTTCTATGTGGGGAGTTATAAGTTCTCTAAAGTCAAGAGTTCCCCTGAGTTCGTTAAGGAACTAGAAATATTTCATTTCCACGAAAAGAGATTTCATTGGAATGATTCCCAAGGCAAGGTTGCATCCCATTGGGCACTCATGGTAAATTTCGAATATGCCCATTATGTGGACAAGGATGAAGAAATGTACAGGAATATTTGCAACATGACCGCTTTGAATAAGCGGATAAAAAGGAAGACCACAATAGCTGGAGTCAAGGGCAGTAGCAACAACAATCCAGAACCAAAGGGACAGGAGGAAGAAGCTGCAAAAAAAGAAAAGGAAGAGACTTCACAAAGACTGGAAGAAGGTGCAAGGAAACTTTTAGCTGAAGAAGCCCAACGAGAAAAGGAGGAAGAAGAAGCTGCCAAAAAAGAGAAGGAAGAGGAATAGAGAAAGAAAGAAGAAGCTATCAAAGAGAAGATTGCAGAGTTGAAAAGATCAATAGCTAAAGAAGCTCAAAATCAAGAACAAGAAGCACAAAACCAAGGAGGGGTCACAGAAGAAAAAAGGAAGAAATATCAAGAAGAGTTAGACAATGAGAATCGGGGACAAGATCCTGCTCAGGATAGCACCGAGAACCTCTCTTCCACTTCAGGAAATATACTTACAGGAGGTCATCTCCCTATGGTTGAACTGGGGTTGGTGCTATTCACCCTGTCAAAACAACATGAAGTTGCATGCCTGGAAAATGTATTTTTTGATCCCAAATGGAAGTCCATTGTGTGGAGAACCAAGAAGACTCTAAAGATGGGAACCCAACCTGAGATCACCACAGTGACCGAGAAGACGGTCGTAAAAGATGTAGAAGAAGATCCCGAACAATTGGCCTCCATGGGTATTGCAACTGCACATGCAAATGGCCATAATATTAGTAAGCTTAAGGGAATCATTGACCAGTATAAAGGTAAAATGGCAGAGATGAAGGAATTCTTAATGAAGGAAGAGAGAGTGCGTAGGGAGTCAAAGATAAAATATGAATCCACTCTCTCAGATTTTGAGAAGCTTCAGCAAAACTTCCAGATACTAGAAGAAGAAAGGGATGCTTTGAAACTATCAAACATGACCCTAGATGGAGAGAAGAATAATTTAGAGAGAAATTTGGCAGAAATGGAAGCACATAAATCCACAATTGACCAACAAATAGAGCAGTATAAAGTTTGACTTATGAAACTAGATGCCCAAAATAGTTCATTGGAAGTATTATTGAAGCCAACCAATGAACGAAAGATGGAATTAACACCTCTGATAGAGCATGCCCTCTTACTTAGAGGTAAAATATATCAAGTACAGGTTTAGTTCGCAAAAGAGGTCTTCAAAATCAAGCAAGTAGAAGCCTGACTGCATGAGATCTCAGTTATAGCTACTGAATTCAAGACTAGGACCCAGGAAATTGCGAAGACCATACAAGGACAGATGACCTAGTTGGAGGCAAATAAAGAAATCCCTGAAAATGCATCTGTGAAGAGTCCATAAAGGTTGCAGCTCGAGTATGATATCATGAATTTTAGTAATAGAGTTGCTGAGAGACTGATAGAGGTAGTCGAGAAGACATTAGACAAGTGCAGGGAATTCTATAATAAGGTGCTCATAAATCACAACAAATGTCAGACATATTCAGCAAAAAGGCTGCAAGAGTTTCCAACACATGAAGCACCTACATGATAGACTACAAGAAGATGAACTTAGCATTCGGTTGATTAAAGTTTTAAATGAAAAGGTGATAAAGAGTATGGTGACTCAATTTGCAGTGAGTAATTTCCTTTTGGAATACCAGCTTCAAGTAACCCCACCCAGGGTGGCTGATATAAAGACTCAATTGTCCAAGCACGAGGTCACAGTTAGATTCTTAGAACCAACAGATTTTGGAATCATTTGCTTCAGATGCTATGGCATAGAAACAATTCATCAATGAGTTTTTTGGGCCCACTTGAGTGGTTCTATCCCATCTACACATGGAAATGTAATTGTAATATGTTGTATTTATCTTATTTTATAAATGAGCATACTATAAGACAAACATTTTTGTAACTGAAAGTTGAGGAAGCCCAAAGGGATGGGATACCAAAAATCATTTTTGCAAGTGTATAAATATAAGTAGAGTTGAATAGAGAAGGGACTTTTATGGCTCTCATATGAGAAGGATTTTTTTCTAAGAAGAACTATTTCTTGTTATAATAAAGAGAACTAAAGTTTTGCTGGAGAAGGGGCTGCTTGAGTTTCAAATGCATGTTGTGTAGATTGCTAAATAAAGAACTATTTATGTTTTATCTTACTATACAAATCTGTGAGATCATTCTAACTGTTGAATTATTTCCATGTTGTGAATGATTTCATTTCCATGTTATGAATCTTATGCAGTAAATGAGTAGTGAATGCATTAATGACACTGAGCTATCTCTATGTTATATTTTCTGTTGTATTTATCATGTATTCTGAATTTATCAGCTATCTGTAAAATTATTTATGTAGAAAATGCAGTACATTACTCATACAAATAGTAATTTTGCTCCCCAGGGATAGGTTAGATAGAGTATATTATATTATTTGTTCTTTTCTTTCAGTGATTTAGGAACAAAGAGGATAAGACGGAAGGTAAGAACCTACGCATCACATTGTGAGGTCTTTGTTTCTTGGTCACTTGCATATCATTCATAAAACATAAAAAACACACATAAACGGTGGAACGGGCCACAACTAGTAAAATAGATTTAAACCTTCATTTAATTCTATAGTAGTCAGGTCACTAACCGGACAGATTCCCCACACCAAACGATAAACAATCTAATTGGGAACGGTTATTGGGGAGAATCTCTATTGTCGGTACCTAGGATTTTCCAAGCATCAACACAACCTAAAATATACTAAATCATTAACCTAAAAATGTCCTTTCTTCTCTATGTCTATCTGCATATTGCTTTTGTTGATTTTGGGAAACCTGTAAAGTGTCTTTCAAAAGCTTTAAAATTTCTTGGCTCTCTTCCACCCAATCTTTAGATTTTGGAGCTCTACTATCACCAAATATCATCTCAACAAAGGTAAGTGAATCATAATCATATAATGTTTTGAAAGGAGACATCCCTATTGACATATGAAAAATGGTGTTGTAGCAAAACTCACCCAAGTGTAGCCTTTTTGCCCATGCTTTTTGCTTCTCTCCCACATAGTTTCTTAGATACCCTTCCAACCATTGATTCACCCTCTTTGTTTTTCCATCAGTTTGTGGATGATAGCTTGTACTTGGAGTCAACTGAGTTCCCAACAATCTAAAAATTTCTTGCCAAAAAGCACCCATGAATCTACTATCTATATCACTTACAATGCTCTTGGGGAGCCCATGCAATCTGAAGATTTATTTGAAACAAATATTAGCCAATTGTGCAACACTAAAAGATTATATAACATAAAATAAATGAGCAATTTTTTTCAATCTATCCACTACCACATATATGCAATCCTTACCCAAATATTTTGGCAAACCGGTGATGAAATCCATTGAGATACTGTCCCATTTTTGCTTCGGAATGGGTAATGAGATACTGTCCCAAGTATGGGACAACTACTCATTACATATTTCATTTTTTGGAAGGCCTTTTCAGCCTCTTAATCCCACTTGAAAGCATCCTTCTTAGTCAAATCAGTGAGTGGAAAATTCAACTTGGAGAACCCTTTCACAAACTTTGTATAACAGGTGCATATTCCAATGAATCCTCTTAATTTGGTGATGGCCATTCTAATATAGCCCTGTTTTTTCCATATTTACTTTCACTTCTTATTTCCCAATAATGTTCCCAAGATACAATAGTTTCTTCATCCCAAATTCACATTTAGACATCTTATCAAACACAGACTGTTCTTGCAAAGTTTTCAACACAATCTCTAGATGTTCAAAGTGCTCTTCCCAAGTTTTACTGTAAATGAGAATATCATTAAAGAAGACCAAAACAAACCTTCTAAGATGCTTTAAAAATATTCTATTCGTGCATTCTTTAAATGTGGTTGGAGAATTAGTTAATCCAAATGGAATAACAAGAAACTCAAAGTGACCATAATGACATCGAAAAGCAGTCTTTTGCACATCTTCTTTCTTCATTCGAATTTGGTGATAACCTGATCTAAGGCCAATTTTGGAGAAATATTTTGCTACAAATAGCTCATCCATGAGCTCACCAATCCTAGGAATAGGATACCTATTCTTGATGGTATTCTTGTTCAAATCTCTAAAATCTATACACATCCTCAAGGTTCCATCTTTTTTCTTTACCAACACTATTGAAGAAGCATAAGGGCTAGAGCTTGGTCTAATGAGTCCTAACTCTAAGAGTTCTTGGATGGCCTTCTCAATCTCCTCTATAAATTTCTTGGGATTTCTAGAAGGTGGTATTTGAATGTGTGAAGTACCCTCCTCCAAAACAATGTTGTGCTCAACCCCCTATCAGGTGATCTACCATGTGGAAGATCTCTGAATTTTTTTTCATACTTTTGTAAAAGTTTCTCTATCTCCTTTGGGTGTTCAAAAACATTTATGTTTGGCTTGGGAGATGTGATATTACATTCAGCAGCCCATTCTATATCCCCATGCATCAATATAGATCTCATACTATTGCAAGTCACTACTTCATTTGGGTAAGTGTGTTGCCCTCTCACAACCCTTAGTACACCTTTTGAATCTTGAAAAGTCATCTCAGGAATTTGATAATTTACTGTATTCTCACCTATAGAATACAATCATTGCACTCCCAAAACCACATTACTATCAGAAACATAAACCACATAAAAACTATCAACAAAATTACAGTTACCTACGATGACTTGCAACTTTGGAACCCATGTTTTGCACTGCATTGTGTTGTGATCAGGAATGACAACTGTGAAGCCATCAAATGGTTCAATAGGTATATTCCTTTTCTCCAACATCTTTGCATCAATGAAGTTATGTGTGGTCCTCCATCTACCAAAACTGAATCTCTTTGTCCTAGAACCACACCCTTGCATCGAATAGTGTGATAGTGAGGCACTGCTGAAAGTACTTCCATTCTTGCTTTGTCCGGTGAAAGATGATTTTATTCTTGTCTTTATTCCTCAGCTGTTGTCTCATATGCCTCATATTGATATGAAATGTGTCCTTCTTCATTCATACCCGCTTCATACTCATCATTATCATAAAATACTTCTATGTATTGAGCTTTTCCCTTAGTACATTTATGCCCCGGTGTCCATGGTTGAAAGCATGTGAAGCACAATTTTTTTCTTCGAAGTTCATCCCTGTTTAGTCCTTTTGTCTTACTCTTTTCAAATGAATCTCTTTGCCAAGGATTATTATCAGGTGCATCTCTTTTCCAAGGTTTCTTATCTTCCTTGAACTTGGAAGAGAAATTTGTCTTAGGAGGATATTTGGTTCTTGGCAACACATTCTGCAAAACCCTTGTCAAATTCATGGCATCCTTCAATGTGGCTGACTTGTGGGATTTCAATATCCCTCTCAAAGGTTCTATAAATCCTTTAGTAAACAATAAAACCAACCTATCCATAGATACATCAGAAACCATTACTGAAACCTTTTCAAATTCTAACATATATGCTTCAGGAGTTCCTACTTGCTTCACTTGCGCAAGTTCTTTGAAAAGAAGTTCATGGTATTTCCTCTCAAATCTATCCATAAATTCATTGGAGAAACCCTCATAAGATAAAATATGATCATTTCCCAAGGTTCTAAGAGCATGGAACCACCAATCACTAGCTTCCCCTTCAAGTTGTAGAATGGCCATTTTCAATGCATCTTCTTCAATCATAGGATTTAATTGGAAATATACACATAATTGTTGCAACCAAGCACTAGCAGACATTTGTGAGGAACCATCAAAGGAAGGAATGGTTACTTTACCCATTGTGTATTTTAATTCATGGCTAATATGAGATTCCATATTCCCATTTCCTCTGTGCTTGACCTGCAGAGAATCTCTAATGAATTGATCAAAAGGTAGGACTTTCCTACACTCCTCACTTAATTGTTTCCACTCATTTGTTGCTTCTCTAACATCATAGGTGGTCTAAGGGCCTTATTTGGACTCTAAAAACTTGGGTATTTCAGGTCCATTATTATTTTTGAACTCATGAGGTCCAGTATTCAAAAAAATGGTTTCTCCATGGGTCTTCCCCTCAACATGGGGTGTACTACTACTACTCACGGGTATTGACTTGCTCCCAAATTGGCTAGCCATCAATTCGAACCCTTGCATGATATTTTTTGTCATAGTGTCAACAGTTTTTGTAATGAATGTTTTAAGGTCTAAACTATCTTCTTTTCCCTCTGTATCTCCAAATCCTACTTCTTTCCTAATCTCTTTGTAACTAGGATTACTTTCTTCACTTTCTTCACTTTCACTATTAAGATCTCTAGTATCGGTTTCTAATGGAGGAAGGTCCGAATCATGAAACATGAATAGGTATCTCTATCATGTTGTTGAGGCCTAGAAATTTGCAGGCAACAACAGCAAGGGATTCTCCCTAGTCAACGTTCCCAACTAGCCCGTGACTGTTTGGTGGAGGGAATCCATCCGGTTTGCGGTCCGGCTACCATAGGTCAAGTAACAAAAATAAAAGGTTTTACTGGTTGCGACCCGATGCACCATGTATATTTTTGTATTTTTTGACTTTAAGTATGATGTGCAAGTGCTTGGCTAAAAATGTAGATTGATTAAGAAAACAAGGAGTGGTCACAATGTGATGCGCAAGTTCTTACCTCTCGTCTTAGACTCTCTTGCCTTTGAATCACACACACAGCAAGAAATTAAAACTAACTACCTAACCTATCCCTAGGGAGCAAGATTATTACTTGTTAATGAGTAATGTATTTTGTGCATGGATTATTAAAAATCACAGATAGCTGATACTTCTTTCAAAACACATGGACATTTAAAGATATTCGAACAACCAGATAGCCAATTGTTTATGAACAACATTCATTACTCATAGTGGATATTTTCATAAAATAAACCAGAAATCATTCGTACAAGAACATAGGTTCAAATAGTTGGAACGATCTCACAGTTAATGGACACAAAGCTGAAAATGAAATAGTTCATCTTCAAAAAATCCATAGCATAACATTTGAACATTCCACCAAGCTTTCTCCAACAGGAAACTGTAATTATATATTGCAAAAGGAAATAGTTCTTCTTACAATATGTCTTCCAATCTAACTGGGAAAAAGTCCCCTTGCTTATCTAAATCTTCTATATTTATACAAAAAGAACCAAATTGTCGGGCTGCCCACGAATGACTCTTGGGCTTCCCCAAACGTTTAGTCTCACAATTTTGTCCTCTTGTGAGTGCTCATGATTTGCATAATGCGCTACATTTCAGATTATGAGTATTTCATAAATCGGGACCAACTTAGTAACTGATGAACCTTTCCAAGCCTAGCCCCTGTTGCTAATGATTCTGCTTTGTCTTTGTTTGTCTCTTTAAAAGTTCCGTTGATCTTAGAATATTTCTGCCTATCGCTTTTCGGCTAGCTTTCTTCTGCTTTGACTTCCAGCTATGTCGTCTTTGCAGTAGGAGTCTGAAGAATCTTCTAAATCCGCCTGCAGTTAAACAAAATTCATCATTAATGTGGACTGCATCTTTTCAACAAACATAACCATACTAATAACACGGCTGATCATCAAAATGAGGCCCTGTACTGCGTTCTCGTTGTAAAACCCTTAACACGAATCAGAAACCACCGCCGCCCAAAGAAAGGTTAAACACTCACAAACTGACGGAAAAAACCTTATCGACAGATCGAACCACTTAAACATCAGGAGGAAAAAAAAACATCCGTAACGGAGGGCTTCAGACAAACAACGAGTTCCGTAGGACCAATAAGCCTATCGGTGTCCGAAAGACTAAACACTAAAGCATCGGGCATAAACGCTTTTTGTCAGCGAACAGAACGACATAAACATTGGGCGGTTAGAGAATTACGCAGCCACAATGGTGGAAGACAGTAAGACTACGGACTCCGCGACAAATAAAAACATATCGGCAAAAACCAACACAAAACATTACCGAGCAGAGCAGTTATATGGCGGACATTTAGTTCGCTTGGGAGCCGTAATGGCAGAAAGCAATCAGACCATGACTTCCGACTTACAGTCATAAAATTTTTGGACATGGCGCAGAAACACTATGAAACTTTAAGTGCTCAGAAATCATTGTTCAGCTTCCGTAATGGCGGCCCCGAAGGGAAATATGGCTCCGATGCATGGTTAAATGACTTCCGAACGACCAAGCTGAAACGTTAAGCTCAATCAGACTTTCGGCTGGGCAGCGACGAAAAATATTGTTTCACCTCTAAAACAGTGGTGAAAACAATGAAATAGACTTCCGATAACAAAGAAACAAATCGCAGATCGAACGGGCAACATCTGAAATCCGATCTTCAAAATTCACAGCTCAAACAATTTCAGACATAAGCAATCTTCCAAAAAGCACGAAAACAGTTGACCTCAAAACAATCCAAACAAATTTAGGCAAGATAAAGTTTAAGAGGAGGGTCCAAAATTTCAAAAATTTGGGAAAACAGTTGCAACTGCAACAATTGGCGACTATCTGGTGAACCTAGATCTCTGAATAATTTCTTCCTTAAGTGACAGACTGTTTGACAATAGAACCAACATGCTAAATTCTTCTAGATGTCTGGATTTCCCAAATGGAAAATATATGTACTTTTAATCATTGATGATAGTCCAATTTAGGAGAAAGGAAAACAAGATTTCCAAGTCAAGATAACTCTTTTGAGGCCAGGAAGATGAGTTTCATTTATTACCTCTGTCTTCGGGTAGCTTCCAGCTTGGACACCACAGGATTGTAACATATGGTAAACATAAATATTCATGTGTTCCTCATTCCCATGTCATTTTGCACTTTTGTGCTTTTGAACTTTTGTTCTTTGCATATGAGTCCTCCTGCATGCCTTTCTTTCTAAATTTTTTTTATTCAGGCTCTTCTATCCATAGTGTCCTTTTGTGTGAGAGATGTATTTAACTTTCATCTCACGGACAAAGAAGAACTTTGGCAATTTGGTACTTATATGGTTCAATACTTTTTTTTGATACATAATGCTTTTATAGAAGTTTTTTTACTCTTATCTGCCTTTTGGCTTTCAATTCTTGACATGGGATCATTTATATATAATATACTATTTACCTTGCTTCCTTTCCATGGGTCTTTTGCTGTCACACCCTAGGACATTTTAAATGTGAGATGGATGGAGCCTCAAAATAGTATTACATACCTTTTGATCTTGGTTTATTTTACAAGGATTAAGTAGGACTTCAATGTGTTCATAGCCATTCAGGAAAAATGCTAAACTAGAAGAAATTCTTTCAGATAAAACAATAGTACACAGTCTTACACTAAAGGACTTTAATTAATCTAGAACTCTGATACTCTCCATGCAACCAAAAGTTTGCCTCTTGCTTATTGAAATCAATCAAGATCAAAACTACAACAAAACAGAAATAAAACAAATCAAAATAAACATCCAAATCAAATTATTTATGTACAAGATAAAAGAACAAAACAAAACTCAGTAAAAATATGGTTTGAGAACTAAACCATTTACTGGTAAGTTCTCTTCCCACCCCTGGAGATCTTGCAATTTATAGGTTTAGGGGCCAAGCTTTGCTGTGATCTGGAAAGGGCCTACCGATAGCTGTTGGAATTTCATGTGTTTTCCTTTTTCATCATGGGGGTGGTCCCACTTGAGAACCAAGTCTCCCACCTCAAAATCTTTTGTTCCAGCTTTGTGTTTATCAAACCATCTCTTTACTACTTCCTGTTGTTGTTTAAAACGTTCTCTGGCCTTGGCTCTAGACTCTTCTGCCTTCAAAAGATTATGTATCCTCATTTGCAAGACTTCACTATTTGATCCTCTGGATTCTTGGGCGATTATGGAAGAGGGTAGCATGATATTGGGGGGTGGAATGGCCTCTTTTCCATAAACAAGGGTATACGGGGATACACCTAAATCAGTCTTGGGGGTGACCCTGTCAGCCCACAGAGCATTTGGTAATGCTGAGTGCCAACTCCTCTGATTTTCTATCACCATCTTTTTTAAAATCCTAATTAGATTCTTGTTCGTAGATTCAGCCAAACCATTTCCCTGTGGATAGTAATTTGCAGAGTAATGCAACTTAATTCCTTTTTCATGAGCAAATGCAGTTAATCTAATTGAGGAAAAGTAAGTAGTATTATCGAAAACTAAAGAAATTGGAACTCCAAACCTGGTCATAATATGATCTTGCAAGAAGTCCATGACCGCATCTTCATTTACTTTACGCAATGGAATGGCTTCAACCCAATGAGTGAAGTAGTCAGTTGATATCAGAATATATTTGTGTTGCAAAGAAGAATTTGGCTTTATCTCTCCAATGATGTCCATCCCCCACTGCTAAAAAGGTTTTGTTATCATAACAGGCTTTAATGGTCCTGTTGCTTTAACTTGTCTTCCACCACACGTTTGGCAGATGTCGCACTTTTTGACACAAGCGTGTGCATCTTTGAATAGTGTGGGCCAATAGTATCTAGATCTAAGAATTTTATGAGCTGTAGTATCTTTGGAGAAATGTCCTCCAGCAGGCCCATCATGTAAATCTATCATTACCTTTTTTGCATCTTCTTTCTCTAAGCATCTAAGGAGAACTCTATCATAATTCTTTCTGAATAATATTCCTTCAACAATCTGATAGGAGGCTGATTTAAAACATAATTCTCTTCTTTGCTTAGAATTCCAGTGTTCCGGTAATAATCCCATTTGAAGGTAATGTACAAGGTCTCGATACTAGGAGTCTGGAGCTGTGAAAAGGGGACATACATCCATCAAATGTAACTCAGCTTCGTCTTCCCAATCATGTTCTTCATTGTCTATACTTTCAGCCATCAATCTGCACAAACCTTGCCCTTTGACTATAGAAGCTGGCTTGAATTCGAGGTCATACTCCTATAGAGCCGTTACCCAGTTGCCTCTTCTTTCTCCTAACTCCTTTTGTACGAAAAGAGACCTCATAGCTGGGTGTGGAATGACTACCTTTGTCCTGTTCTTTAGTATGTATGGCCTGAATTGTTTCACCTCTTTGAACACTGCGTAAGCTTTTTTATCCACAACTGGGTAATTCAATTCAGCCCCTTGCAAACCAGTGCTCATAAATGATATGGGGAACTCATCTCCCCCATCTTCCTTCTGGGTAAGCACAACTGCTAGTGAATCATCAAATGCGAAAGTGTACAAAATAAAATCTTTCTCAAAATCCATACTTTTGAGGGAGGGTGCATGCGCAACAACTTTTTTGATTTTGCTAAATGCTTTCTTCTCTACATTAGTCCATTTGAATTGTACACTTTGCTTTACCATTTGCTGCAAAGGTTTAATAATTTGTGCGAAATCTGGCACAAACCTTCGTACGAAGTTTATTGTCCCCATAAATGGCTGCATGCCCTTTTTATTATGGGATAAGGGAATCTGTTTGATGGCTTTGATCCTTTCTAGGTCTATGGAGATCCCCTTCTTAGAAACCACGTGACCCAACAACTTACCTTCTGTAACAGTAAACAAGCACTTCTTGGGGTTTAAGTGAGATGCCATATTTTTGGCAGCATTCAAAAATCTGCTTTAGATGAAATGCGCGTTCCTCTCTTTTCTTTGAAAATATCGTGATGTCATCGAGGTATACTACAACACTGCGACCAATCAGACCATGGAAAGATATGTCCATAGCCCTTTGGAAAGTTGCTCCAGCATTTATGAGTCCAAAGGGCATCCTTCTGTAAGCAAAAGTTCCCCACCTGGTTCTGAACGTCGTTTTAAGTCTGTCTTCTTCAGCTACTAATACTTGATTGTAGCCTGAGAATCCATCTAATAAAGAGAATAGTTCAGAACCTGAAACCATTTGCAATATCTGCTCCATGGGTGGAACAGGATAATTGTCTTTATCCGAAGCACGATTTAAGTTTATGAAATCCACACATAGCCTGATTTCTTCGGATTTCTTCCTTGCCGGAACCAGGTTTTAAACCCATTCCAAGTGTCTAACCTTGAAGATAATCCTAGCATCCAATAGTTTCTTGACTTCACTCTAGATTAAAGGTTCTAATTTTGGATGCATTTTCCTTAAAGGCCGCTGATACGGTTTGATTCCAGATCTGATGGGAATAACATGCTAGATAATATTGGTGTCATATGTCTTCAGATCTTCATACGTCCAGGCAAAAAAATCTTTGTATTGTTTGAAAATACTGATAAACTTATTCCTTTCGCCTGGGGAGCAACACTTTCCCAAACTCACATATTTAGGCTCCATTTCAGTCCCCAAGTTAATCAACTCGAACTATAGAGATGAGCTATGAATCTTCACATTTTCCGGTCTTCTAAATTTCTCGTTTAAATCAAACATTCATTCTAAATTCCTGACTCCTTTGGGAATGAAGTTATCGAATTTAAACTCGGCTTGATGTTCTTCATCATCAATAATTTCCCCTTTGAAAGTCCCATCATTTTTCAAGCATTCTATAATATTCTGATCATCATCAAACACTCGTAGATTGGTTATCATGTCTGGAACTGAAGGCCTGAAAAGCAATTCAACAGAGCACTGATTATTAGAGGGCACAAGCCTTGCAGCTGAGGTAGCCAACAAGTCAGCTGTTGCATTCTTAAGTCTTGGAATCGATACAATGTTAAATGCATTAAAACCTTTAAGCAAATCCCATACTTCATTTTGATAGGCTTTTAAATGAGGATAAATGCAATGTATTTGATTTCAAATTTGCTTTACAATTATTTCAGAGTCCCCAAACACCTTCAGATTTTTTACCTTTAATTCAATTGCCTTCCTTATTCCCTGAACCAGTGCTTCATATTCAGCTGTGTTATTGGTACATTCAAATTCTAACCTACATGCAAGAAAATGTTTGTTTTTCCGAGGGTCAATCAGGACACAGCTGGCTCCCGACCCTTCTAAAGTTTTAGAACCATCAAAGAAAATCGTCCAAAAATCACTAACTACTGTGCGAGAATTAACATCTACTTCTACTGCTAAGTCTACTATTTTACAATCAATTTCATCAGCTTGTGAAAACTGAAGGAGATCAGGCTGAGCGTCTGATGTATCGTTGGCTTCTTCCACTTGATAGTTTCCCGGTTCTAGCTCAATCAAGTAATTTCCCAAAACAGAATCCATTGGTTCATTTTTACCCTCGAATTGAGTAACATTATGTTTCATGTGGGGCTCCCTCAAAACTTTAATTTGATTTGGGCTTCCTTTATATGGTAGCCACAGATGTGACCAGTCCGAGGCAAAATATCTGTTCAGCTTTGCTGACCAATCCCTGCTCAAAACAAGCCCATAAGCTTCTGGTATGTCAGCCACCACAATATCAATAAATTGACACACCTTATCATTCGAATATAAACGAACGAAAAAATCCTCCATTTCCCCAATTGCTCTCACGTTCGTTCTATCCAACTAAACAACCCTCTAGGTCGATGGTTTAGGTTGCCCATTTATCTTTTTGTAGACCGACATCGGCATGACGTTGACTGAGGCCCTCGAGTCTACTAGGAAGTTATGTACGTTGTGGTTGAAAATTTCAAAAGTGAGAAGAAAAGGTGGATTCTTGATTTTAGGCCTACCTCCCATACTTGCTTCACCAATTTCTTCTTCTTCCTGGGGCTGATTGTCAGTAGAAAACCTCTCCTCTGATACTTCAAGTGCTTTCAATAGCTTTTCTTTTTGCTGCGGCACCTTGCACATTTCAAATAATGAGATGTTTTCCCTTACCTTTTTGATATCCTCCACAATGTCATAATCCATCTTATGTTCTGTGAGATTTGATTTAACAATATTTATTTTTTCTTCATTGGGATTAGTAAACATATTGGTCTATCTAGGATTTTGACTGGTGATGGTAAATTTGGGAATTTTATTAGTTGGGGAGTTGTTTTGAAATTTCTTAACATTCTTTTGAAGTCTTTTGATATTTGGGAGCATAAGACTATTTTCCTTAATCAACCCCTGGCTTCTCGTCGTTACGTTTGCTTCCAGGATGCCCTCATGTCTCAAATTCTTTTCCTCCTCGACATCAAACAATGAAACACAGTCCCATAAAACCATGGCCTCATCCTCCTATTTTTTCGTTGATGTGTTGATGTCTTTCCCTTCTTCATCTTTATCTTCTGTTAATTTAGAATCCAACAGCTGATTCATAACCAACGTCATTGAATTTATCCATTGAGGAAAATTCTTTTCAGAATGGGGTTGTTGGTGGAAAGTGCAAAATTTATCCATTCCTACCTCCGTTAAGTTCATAGATGCAGTATTGTGCGGAGGGGTTTGGGATTGATTGTTGTCTTCCCTTTTCTTGTAATAAGGTTTATAGAAGTTTTGGGTTTCCTTGTCCTTTTCCAATTCTCTGATTTTGTTAGAGAGATTCTGCATCAATTTTTCCATTCTCTCGAAATCTGATAATTGCTCCTCCTTAGGCTTAGTAAACAACAAATATTTTCTCCCAACATTTTTTTTTCCTCACCATTCAGGATAATCCTCAATGCTTTCTTTTTCGGCCTCTACCTTCTCCACTTCTTCATAAGTCTTTGCTAGCGTAGGTTTGGCCTTCATTTTGGCAAACATGGCCAACTCGGGTCCCAGACTTGAGGTACAATATTCAATCATGACCTTATCTAAGGGTTTGTCAGCTTCATAAAAATTCTTAAGATAGGCTGCGAATCTTTGGGTAAAACTATGCACCTTCTCTTTTCTTGCTTTCTTTAAGGCACACAGTCCTCTCATGAGAGCTGCATGAGTTTTTTGGGTTGCATACTTACTTCTAAAAATCCTTTCAAAAGTATCCCAGTCTCGGATAGAGTTTGCAGGAAAACCGAAATACCATGATGCTACTGCTCCTTTAAGGGTGTGTGGAAAAAGTCTACAAACTACATCCTCATGTTCCCTAACTCTTAATCCTTCTACTACCAAATAAAAACTTTGTAAATGGTCATCTACTAGCATCTTCTCATTTGGATCAAACGTAGGCAGTATCTTCTCAAAGGCTTGAGGTAAGTCGTGCAACGAAGGTGTTAAGTTCAACGGCGACCTGGGTTTCCAAGCTAGTGGTGGATTCGGTGGGTTGGGCGGCTGATTTGCATTTATGCTTGCCATGAGTCTGGGTGGAGAGTGAGGTGGTGAATGAATAGGAGTATGAATAGGTGAACAGTAAGGTGTCTCTGGGCCCACTTGATTCAAAGGCTGAACCACCTCTTGTAAGGTTGTTTCTACAAGTTCTTCCAAATCTCCAACCAACACCGAGTCTTCCAATATAGGACAGTCTCTCCTTTTATATTCTCTTCTGGGAAAGTCAGGGATAATCGGTAATCCTCCAATATTCTTCACGTATTCCCTAGTGTGTCTTCTCAGATCATTTACTACTTCATTTTCCACATAATACAATTGCTCTTTACCCTTCTGTTTAGGAATTGGATTAGAAAACAAACTGCTTTCTGAGCTATCACCAGTGGAATAATCTCGAGAAAACGGGTTTCCTCGGCCAGCCATGCACTGGAAGCCCTCCTTCTAGAGCCAAAAACTGTTGAGGCCTGGAAATTCATAGGCAACAATAGCAAGGGATTCTCCCTAGTCAACGTTCCCAACTAGCCTGTGACTGTTTGGTGTAGGGAATACGTCCAGTTTGTGGTCCGGCTACCGTAGGTCAAGTAACAAAAATAAAAGGTTTTACCAGTTGCGGCCCGGTCCACCGTGTATATTTTTGTATTTTTTGACTTTAAGTATGATGTGCAAGTGCCTAGCTAAAAATGTAGATTGATTGAGAAAACAAGGAGTGGTCACAATGTGATGCACAGGTTCTTACCTCTCATCTTAGACTCTCTTGCCTCTGAATCACACACACAGCAAATAATTTCAACTAACTGCCTAACCTATCCCTAGGGAGCAAGATTATTAATTGTTAATGAGTAATTTATTTTGTGCATGCATTATGAAAAATCACAGATAGCTGATACTTCTTTCAAAACACATGGACATTTAAAGATATTTGAACAACCAGATAGCCAATTGTTTATGAACAACATTCATTACTCATAGTGGAGATTTTCATAAAATAAACCAGAAATCATTCGTACAAGAACATAGGTTCAAAGAGTTAGAATGATCTCACAGTTAATGGACACAAAGTTGAAAATGAAATAGTTCCTCTTCAACAAATCCATAGCATAACATTTGAACATTCCACCAAGCTTTCTCCAACAGGAAAACTATAATTATCTATTGCAAAAGGAAATAGTTCTTCTTACAATATGTCTTCCAATCTAACTGGGAAAAAGTCCCCTTGCTTATCTAAATCTTCTATATTTATACAAAAAGAACCAAAATGTTGGGCTGCCCATGAATAACTCTTGGGCTTCCCCAAACGTTTAGTCTCACAATTTTGTCCTCTTGTGAGTGCTCATGATTCGCATAATGTGTTACATTTCGGATTATGAGTATTTCATAAAACGGGACCAACTTAGTAACTGATGAACCTTTCCAAGCCTGGCCCCTGTTGCTAACGATTCTGCTTTGTCTTTGTTTGTCTCTTTAAAAATTCCGTTGATCTTAGAATATTTCTGCCTCTCGCTTTTTGGCCAGCTTTCTTCTGCTTTGACTTCCAGCTATGTCGTCTTTGCAGTAGGAGTCTGAAGAATCTTGTAAATCCGCCTGCGTTTAAACAAAATTCATCATTAATGCAGACTGCATCTTTTCAACAAACATAACCATACTAATAACATGGCTGATCCTCAAAATGAGGCCCTGTACTGCGTTCTCATCGTAAAACCCTTAACACGAATCGGAAACCACCATCGCCCAAAGAAAGGTTAAACACTCACAAAATGGCGGGAAAAACCTTATCGACAGATCGAACCACTTAGACATCGAGAGGAAAAAACCATCCGCAATAGAGGGCTTCAGATAGACAATGAGTTCCATAGGACCAATAAGCCTATTGGCGTCCAAAAGACTAAACACTAAAGCATCGGGCGGAAACGTTTTTTGTCAGCGAACGGAACGAAATAAACGTTGGGTGGTTAGAGAATTACGCAGCCACAATGGCAGAAGATAGTAAGACTACGGAATTTGGGGCAAATAAAAACATATTGGAAAAAACCAACACAAAACATCAGTGAGTAGAGCAGTTATATGGCGGACATTTAGTTCGCTCGGGAGCCGTAATGGCGGAAAGCATGGATAATTTTAGGGGCGAAATTTAGCCCATGGGCTAATTTTAGGGGTTTTTCTCCAAAAAAATATTCGCCATTTTGCATTTTTTGAAGCCCTGTTTCGCCCAATTTTGATGGGGTAAACTTTTTTCACCCTAAAAATCGCCAAATTATTATATAAATGATATAAAATCCTTGGAAATTAAAATATTTTTTGAAAAATATCGCCAAACATTTTATAGTTGGCGTTTTAGAAATTGGTAAGATTCGCCAACATTTATACACTTTTCATTAAGTATGGTTCCTTAAAATCATCCCTGGCGAAAAGCAATCAAACCATGACTTCCGACTTACAGTCATAAAACTTTCGGACATGGTACAGAAACACTATGAAACATTAAGTGCTCAGAAATCATCATTCAACTTCCGCAATGGCGGCCCCAAAGGGAAATACATCTCCGATGCATGGTTAAATGACTTCCGAATGACCAAGCTGAAACGTTAAGCTCAATCAGACTTTCGGCTGGGCAGCGACGAAAAAGCTTGTTTCACTTCCAAAACAGTGGCGAAAACAATGAAATAGAATTTTGATAACAAAGAAAGAAATCGTAGATCGAACGGGCAACATCTGAAATCCAATCTTCAAAATTCACAGCTCAAACAATTTCAGACATAAGCAATCTTCTGAAAAGCACGAAAACAGTTGACCTCAAAACAATCCAAACAATTTAGGCAAGATAAAGTTTAAGAGGAGGGTCCAAAATTTCAAAAATTTGGGAAAATAGTTGCAGCTGCAACACATGTCAACATCATGCTTCGATACCACTTGTAATGTCCCTTTTTAGAATTTTTTATTACAATGACCAATTTTTCACTTTTTTCCCTATTTCAGCTTATGACTAGTTTTGATGTCTAAGTCTCCAAATTGACCCAAAGGCTCCCAAATTTTCTGAGAAGGTATATGACTGATATTAAGAATTGAATATAATTTTAAGGGATGATTTATGACCCTCCAAACACTTCTTCAAACTTTTTTAATATTCTGTCCAAGTTAGGAGTTTTCACTAGCAAATTGGGGTTCCAATTCCCCTAGGGTAAATGCTAAAAATGACTTTCCAAATGCTCCCAAAACCACTCGAATTTATGAATAGAGGTAGAGGATGTTCAAGGAACATTATTAAGGTCTCATGTGCATCATTATTTAGTTTCTTACATTCGAAATCATCAGCATTACAATGGCATACATCAATATAGTGGGGAAATGGTCATTGTTTGCTCATTAATAATCCCTTTTACATACAACCATTTGGTATTTCAACATGGGACTTTCTGAATATGAATAAAAGAGTATATTAAAATTATTACAATCAGAAATAGACCATGATAATCTCTCCCAAAGAGTATAATATCTCACCTAAAGCGCAATCCCTCCATGAGCAAGAATATGCAATAAAGACTAGAAATGGTTGAGAGAATGGGATGCACTAGAAGAAACCACTAGCTACTCTATAGCTTACACCTACAAATACAAAATCCATTAAATCTCCATTAAATACCTGAATGGCCTCTCCAAACACCAACTTTGATTCGAATCTTTCACCCTTGAAATTGGCTAAGGCAAGAAACTAATCATCTACTAGCTCTCTCTCTTCACAAATGCAAATTTCTCAAATGATCAAAAGCCCTTGATGCTACATTGGAAATATTATTGGGCGGTGCATGGTTTCACTGAAATGAAGGTCAACTTCTCAGGATAAGAGATGGAGTCAATGAAGTGCAACTACACGTTCAACCAATTGTTTTTTATCACCACTTCATCTAAATTTAATTTAATAGTTGTATCACTATTGGAGTTAACATTATAGTTATCTAATAGTTAATATAATAGTTATCCAATATAACCACAATTAGAGTTGAAGTTAAGCTAATAGTTGTAGAATCATTGGAGTTAAGTTAATAGTTATATCTAGTAGTTATCCAGTATAGCTCTGAGTAGAGTTGAAGTTAAGCTAATAGTTGTACCTAATAGTTAATTTAAAAATTAATATATTAGGAAGGGTAGTTCAAGTAAAAGTCATTATTGGAGTTGAAGTTAAGCTAATAGATGTATCATCAATGGAATTAAGCTCATAGTTGTATTTAATAATTGAATAATTGTATCTAATAATTGAGCCCATAGAATCTGGACAATACACTTGTCTCATTCTCATCCATAGATGAAAATGCATAGATAGTATTCCACCCCAAAATTCTAAGATATATCCGGGTAATTAATAATTCATGGCATATAACTAAAAAAGAATATAAAAAAATATACGATGATTGATAAATAGATAATAGTAATTGATAAATGAATACATAAATAACAAATAATTTCATGGTACTTATCACCAATCACAAATTGAGTGCTTGTATGGTCTTGTAAAATCTAAGAAATTAGAAAACTAAGGTTGTACTGGGAATAAATTCCCTCATCTTTAATAATCATTTTTCTTAGAATTAATATGCCATTGATCTTCAAACAATGAGTGCTATTGGATTCTTAATTATTTGCAGTGAAAAGGAATGAATAATACCCACTGAACAAAACAAATATCACAGGAAACATACAAGAATTGTGCAAAATAATTATAGTATAAACTTCACTAATCCCAACAGTATACAACAATGTTACATAAAGGAGAATTCAAACCATGAGAGATGAATTCAAATCTGCCAACTCAAGAATGACTGCATTGCTAACTAGAAGTGTCTAAATCACTACCGGAGTTCAACATGATAACTCTAGATGTCTAATCCAGTATCTCAATCAATTACAATTAGTTAAACCAGTCTAACTACAGTGGTAGGTGAGAAGTAGGTGAGAACTGGCGCCTTCTCACATCCAGCCATGCATAACTGGTGCTAATTGAACTGGAGGATATTTAACTGAAGCATAACTAATCTTGATTAGTCACCAATTTCCAACAACTGAATAAGGTTGGTGTCGGCACTCCTAGTGGCTCCTAAGATGTAGGGATTGGCTTAAGAGGTGCCTAAACTTATGCATGAAGGTGTAGTCATTTCCAGTTAGCCTCTATCGGTTTTCTCCACACTCTAGTGACTGGTACATGTGTCCCCATTAGGCCAAGTGGACCCAATGGTACTAGTGAACCCAATAATAACTAAATGACTCCTAAGTTAGGAAAATATAATCCAATAGACAATTTGGACAAGGGAGGATTATAAATCCTAACACCCCCCCTGAACCCTAACTTGGAAATCTTTGGGCCTTGGAAACAAGGAAAAAATTCACCCATATACAAACCAAGGAAATAGGGGAAAACCTCATGGGAAACCGCCCCCCTCAAAATAAGCAGGAACATGAACAATGAATCAAGCCTTAATACCTAAAAGAGACATGAGAAATGAAAATATCTTTTCAGTAAAAGTCTTGGTGAAAATGTCTACAATTTGATCCTCTATAGGACAGTAATGCAGTATGATAGTTTTTTCATGCACTAGTTCCTGAATATAGTGCATGGGAACCTCAATGTGCTTTGTTCTTTGCTTATGAACTGGATCACTGGAATTTTTTATGGTGCTCTAGTTGTCACAATAAATGTCCACTAAAGGTGAAGTGTGAACCCCGAATTATGTCAAGATGCCATGTAGCCAAGATTCCTAAATAAGTGCATTCATAGCTCCCTGATACTCTACCTCTGCTGAAGAGAGTGCAAGTGTTTCTTAATTCTTGTTGGACCAACAAATTAGACCGGATCCGATCATAAACACAAACATTGAAGTGGATTTCCTATCATTCCCATCCTCTCATGCCTAGTCTGAATCTATGAAGCCTATGAGATCAACTTGTGCACTAGCTGCATAATGAATCCCATAATCTCTAGTACCATACACATAGTGCAAGATCCTCTTTGATGCCTTCCAATCCAGCTCATGTGGCTCCTGCATGTACCTAGCAAAAACACTCACATCATAGGATATGTCTGGTCTCGAATGTGTGAGATATAGAAGGCTCCCAATGAGTTGTCTATAAAGAGTGTTGTCTACCAAAGGTGTACTGACACCTTTCTCTATCCTGATTCCAGATAGGAAAGAACAAGGGGTTTCCTTGTAGTCTTCCATGTGGAATCTCCTGAGCATGTCTAATGAGTATCTGGACCTCGTTCTTCTCTTGTCATATGGATCCCCAACACCATTTCCAACTGCTTCTATAAGTTGTTGAGCCCATTTAGGATGCTAAAATGAAGTAGATGCTAGATCTAGATCTAGATCTCTATTGAAATTCTGAATCCTTAATAGTAGCAAGAAGTCCATAAACAAACTAAGAAACTAAGCACATAATTAACCTCACTATGAATTGCATAGGATTAGCATAAGGAGAGAAGAAGAGGAATTAATGATTACACATTAATGAATGATCAATAAATGATAATTTATATTATTACAATGATAATACATCCTTATAAAGGAAAATAGAGTTGTATGGAGACAACTCATAAATCTCAAAAAGGTTGACTTACCAAAATATGATAAACCCCCATAGGTGGCTAAATCACTTCCCAAATCAGTCAAGGACCTCATGAATTAGAAAAATCATGAGTGAGATGTTAAGAGTGATGGAAAAACATGCTAATCCTGGAAAATGGAGAGAAAGTCATGAAGGATGGGTTGGAAACAAAAGAACCTAGTTTCCTAGTTAACTAGCTTTACCTTATCCACGGAAAAGATGGATAAAGCAGAATCCATAGTAAAGAATAGTTACCAATTCTGGATGGCCATAAAGTGGTCAAGATCAACTCAGAATCAGAAATAAATAATTCATGGGGTATAGATGGCATGTGTTGACTTTAAGGTGCAAGTGGATGCCAACTAATTAAGCTAGTTGGTAGATAATTAATCAAATAATGAATAATTATTTTATCCTAAGTATTGAGTGGGTTTAATATATTCCAACACCCCCATATAAGTCTGACTTTATGCTGGTATGTCAAAAATATAAGTGTATATGGGGCCCAACAACAAGGCTATGGTCACCCTTTAACAATTATTATGTCCCAAAAAACTGAGGAAAGAGGAAAAACCACATGGGGAAAATACTCCCTCAAGATAGGACATGAGAGGAAAACCAAAAAATGTTGTTGATGCTGCTCCAAACTAAATGTTGATATCTGGGGGAATCTTCTTCTTGGGAATAAGAGAAATATGCTCACATGGATCAAAGACAACTGTAGGATGGTAACTAGGACCATGTAGAACAACTGAGATCAAATGATGTGAAAGCTCTTGAGAGTTGTAATCAGATCCATGATGATGTAATGACTTGAAATTCAAACCAATAGAGATGAAATCAGATCTAGATAGGTGAAATTAGAGTCCAAGCAAACGTATGAGGTCTCCAACTTCATTTACACAGAGAGGATGTGTGCAAGTGATCACGTAGGAACATAAAGAAGGCATAGGATCAAAGAGTGTGAATGCATGTGATCCAAGGGTTGATATAGCTTCCAAAGAATAAAAAATAACACATATAAGCATATCAGTAGACTCATAGGAATAGAATGATAATGAATCCTATGTAGTAGAAGTATGAAAGGAGGAATGAAGGAGATGTTCAAAATATTCATAGAGGCTCTGAGTATTGATGCCAAGAAAAAAGGAGGAGATGCAAAATCACATGAGATAAAGTAAGGTAAGTGAAAAGACACTAATAGGTCCTAATATGGCTAACCAAACATCATGGAAGTCACTGGCTTGTGCACCATCAATGAGATATGTATGCACAAAGTGTGAAGGATCTGGAACATAGATCACAAAATCTAAGATAGAAGACATAGAGAACAATGAATGTGTGAGTGAATCATCATCAGTAACAATAGCAGATCCATCTGTCACTTCTTTTTCATCATTAGTATCTTCAAGATACACAGAAAAATATTGCTCTTCAATCATTTCTTCTTCATTAAAGGAGGAAGCATTCGAATTAAAGAGGGTAGAAACAACATGAAATGTATGAGAAACTTATTCATCATAAATAAATTCATCATAGAATGTAGAGGACAAGACATATTGAGAGAGAGCACATGAGGAGATGGGTTCTCTCCATGCTTCATCTTCTATTTCCTACACACCAAAAGCTTTTTCCAAAATTTTCCAAAGCTCAAATGGATATTCGGCGGAATCTATGAGATGATGTATATTTGGAGACATTACCAAGCACATGATTCCATAAGCTCTATCACAATTATTTAGCTAGACAATTTTTTCTTCATAAGACTTAGGTTCACTCAAAGCACCAATGGAGACATCAAAGAGATATTGCCTCTTCAAGTACACGCTTATCTTGGGATTCCAATCAACATAGTTGAAAGGAGATAGTAGAGGAACTTTCGAGTCCATATTGAAGTTGTTGCACCTGTAAATAAACCTACAAATCTGAAATGGAGAATTAATTGACGAGCTCCCAAATATCTGATACCATGTTGGAATTTTGAATCCTTGATGGTAACAAGAATTCCATAAACAATCTAAGAATATAAGCACACAATTAACCTCACTAGGAATTGTAGAGAATTAGCATAAGGAGAGAAGAAGATGAATTAATGAACAGACATTAATGAATGATCAATAAATGATAATTTATATTATTACAATAGTAATACATCCTTATAAATGAAAATAGAGTTGTAGGGAGATAACTCATAAAGCTCAAAAAGGATGAATTACCAAAATATGATAAACCCCCATAGGTGGATAAAGCACTTCCAAGTTCCCAAATCAGTCAAGGACCTCATGAATTAGCAAAAGCATGAGTGAGTTGTCAAGAGTGATGGAAAAAAAATGCTAATCCTAGAAAATGGAGAGAAAGTCATGAAGGATGGGTTGGAAACAAAAGAACCGAGTTTCCTAGTTAACTAGCTTTATCTTATCCACATAAAATCTGGATAAATCTGAATCTACAATAAAGCGTAGTTACCAATTTTGGATGGCCATAAAGTGGTCAAGAACAACCCAAAATCAGAAATAAAGCATTCTTGGGGTATAGATGGCATGTGTTGACTTTAAGGTGCAAGCGGATGCCAACTAATTAAGCTAGTGGGTAGATAGTTAATCAAATAATGATTAATTATTTTATCCCAAGTATTGAGTGAGTTTAATATATTCCAACAATCTCTTTGACGTGTAAGCTCAATATCTGAATCATGTTGGTCTTATTCTTCTCCTGAATCTGAATATGAAATGTTAGATAATAAATATGTATCTACAACAGGAATTAAAGGAGTTTTGATACATTTATCTGCTTCGAACATAAGTTGTGGTTGTATTGGATCTGAGTATGGCATGAAATGAGAGAAAGCATATGCCTTGGAGGCATGATATGCAATTACTTTCTCTATGGTATTCTTAGTTGATATTTTTGTGATCTCTACTGAGTCAGGGAAAAATACCACTTCCTTTGGTGAGCCAGTGTGAGTCATCTGGTATACAGACGACATATTAGCTACAAGAGATGGCACATAGAGGACATTTATGAACTCACCATGTTGGATTTTAATGGAACCTCTTCTTTCTACTAGAATTTGGGAGTCATCACCCATATGAATAGTAGTCCCTCCCGTGAGTTTGAGAGTGGGGAAGAAATCCTTGGAGGAAACCATGTGGTTGGATTCTCCAGAATCAATCAAATAGGTTGTCGACCGAGAGAGGCCAGCTTTCAAGGCATGCCACCTTTCATGATCATTTTTTGATTGTCGATCATCAGACTTATTTTCTCTTTACGAAATAGCTATGTTGTTCTGCTTGAGGAGAGATGACAGTTGGTCGATCTGCTTCTTCATACACTGGTCTTCTAAATGGAAAACCCTCATAGAATAGGGACACGTTTTCTTTTCAAACTTTTCTTCTTCTTGGAACCGAAGATTCTTTAGATGTATTCTGACTCTCTTTAGGTTTTAAATCAGATTCTTTAGGCTTCTTCCCTTTATACCTCCATTTAGCTTGCGCTTTGGTAGATTCTGTCACCAGGACAGCTTGGTTTTTGGAAGTCTGGATGACTCCCATATGGACCAGCTTCTCTTGCTCCTATATTGAGGACTCGGTAAAGATATAAAGTGAGGGAATCTTCCATTTGGGAATGTAATCTCTTTTGCAATGGAAGATAGAGACAAATACATAATACTCGGTACCTAGTTTGATGAGTATGGAGAGCACATGTTGCTCATGATCATTTCTTTCTATTCTGCATTCTCTGCATTGAAGTGCAAGAGAATTGATGTATGGTCTTGAAACTACTGGGATGTAAGGATATTAACTCATTCTCCAAAAAGTGTCCCTGAAGCTCATCTTTCTTTCCAAACAAGAATCCAAGCTTCTCGCAAGATTCTTTGGGAGTCCTCAAACCTTCAAGGTGAAAGAGGAGGTCTCTAGAGAGGTGAGTACATAGAAATCCAAAAGCTTCATCTAAGTGGTTCAAAAAATTGTTTTTCTCAACTGGATGATGGGGTTCAGCCTCCCTTCCAATTATCATCCTAAACAATCCCTTGTTGCGGGAGGAAACCTGCATATCTTCCCTCCAATCAACATAATTGAAGGGTGTTAGGATCCGGGGTGTGGAAGGTTGAGAATCCATAATTCTCCTTCTGACCAAACAATATCTTCAATCAATCTACATAGCACCTGTAGAAATTCACTGCAAAAAAAAAAAAAATCGCACTATGTCAGAATCGAGCCTTCCCTCTCAACATGTACACTTTTTCAGGGTCCGTCACGCCTGCATCGTTAGTCTGAATGAATTCATTGGAAGCAAGGCACTCTTTGCAAGACTTATGTGGAAACCCAACTACTTATAGTGTACATTAGTGAGTAATCAGACTTGAAGCTACCTGAGGAGCATGGAAAATTTTAAGAACCCCCCCTGAATTTATATATATAATAAATGGGCGAATCCCCATGATACATGATAAAGTGTGAAGGCTATTTTATCAATAATATAATATGTATATATAATTTTTTGGAGAATCTTTTATGGAATTATAAAATATTGTACAAAATTATAAAGTCTTGTGAAATAAGACGAATCTTTCACAAAATTAGAAAACCTTGTATAATATTTAGCGAATCTTTCACAGAATTAAAAATCTCGTAAATTTTGGCGAATTTTTCATTGAAACATAAAAACTTAAGTCTTGACAAAATTTGACTTCATAAAATTACGTAGATGATTTTGTATTTACTTTAGATTTGTCACGTACTCTTGCACAAGAACACCTTGTAAAGAAAATCCAATTTTCAAGATAAATTGTTGACTTTATTCATCACAACTACTTGTATACTACTAAGTTCAAACCTCCTTAGAGATAAAATGGAGAGATGATTTCATAAATATTTGCAATTTACAGTAGAACATTTTATCAAAGTGTGAAGTTCATTTATCATACTACACTCAATGTACAGTCAATTTTCACAAATTATGTTGGGCCCAATCATCCCCCTTAATCTAAAAATATAGCTACAATAAAAATAGTTGTTTGAAGCACTACTCGAAATACAAGGATTGATCAATGCTCTCAAAAAACTTCAATGGATGGTTGCATAGCATCCACATTGACATTTGACATCTTTCTAGCAAGGATGTCCCCATTTTCTTACATGACCTACAATGAAGGTAAATAAGTTGTATAAGACAAAGATAATAAGGTACCTCACAAAACATTAAAATGAAAAATAATACATTTTTTTTAGTTTACAAACTTCCCATAAAATACAAATGCTCATCATGTATGATTCACAATAGGGAAAATTTTAGAAACACATATCTCAACATATTCTTTCAATATTTATTTATAAATATGGCCAAAATCATAGAGGCTACATGTAATCATCTTTTAGTCATGAAATCAATAATAAAATTTCATTACATGAATTTCAGTCTCAATGCCAATAGGTCTCCTATGATGAATGCATAGGAACCTAGTAAGCCAGTGCAAAGATCATTTTTCTCTTCGCTTAGCAACTCAAATCTCATTTCCATTTCTATAAACCGACACATCTTTTCAAAGAAAATATAAAATAAACATAGTAAATTCTAAAATTAAAATGGTGAAGATGCTTAAGTCATGCAACAAAGTGAAAGAAAATACAAGCATCTTTCCTTGAAACATCAAATATTTAAAGAGAACAACAATAATTATAAAAAAAAAACATTGAATGTTACAAAGGGCTACAAAGGGCTCGAATCACAATCAAGTATCAATGGAATAAAAATCTAAAAAATATAAATGCAATCCAAATTTAAGAAACAAACAAGCCATTTATGAAACTAGTCAAGCTAGTACAAAGGGCTAAAACTACAGTAAGTATCAAGGGAATAAAATTAAATTTAACCAAAATAAACACCAATTTTCAAATTTGAAAAAATGATCCAAATGCAAGAAACAACAAACGATTAATATCTTCCAAGATATCAAAGTTAAAAAGTTTTAACTTTTGACTGAGTCCATTCTTGCTAGGTGGAAGTATTGTTAAATTAATTATTTAACCTTTAATACCAGGACACTATTTATAAATAAATAGGTCCCAACTTCATTTCCTGACAAATATAAGAAAAAAAGTTATGTTAGTTAACTATCAAAACATCAAAATTCAAATAGATTGCATCAAGGAAATGTAGCTCCAATATTATTATATTTAATAGGAAGTATAGACTATAGAACCTATTTTTACATGAAATGCAAGTTGAATTTTATATATGGTAATCCTTCTCCTGTCAAGAATTTCAATTTTCTAGCTTACTCCAAAAAAGAGGAACATCAAAGTTAAAATAAGAAGAATCACATGATATATTAAATTGCATTCATTTTTTATACACTACCAATGTATATTAATTTAGATAATATCTTGTGGGATATTAAATTCCCAATTCCCATGTCGACTCTCACTTTATGCATTTTGAACATGAACTTCTGTAGATGAAATATCATTATGAGCCTCCAAAACATTATGTTATGTATCAAGTTCATTGGAAACATTTGTTATATTGCAATATCCTCTTCTCCACAATCTGATCGCCAAAGTGCTAGAGCTCTATTGAATGGAAAATTGGTAATGTCATACTTTGTTACATATAATCTTAAACAAGTATCCACATTCTTATCAAGCTTGTTCCTCAACTTTGACTTCAAGAATGATAGTGCACTAAACATTCTCTTGTCCTCCATTGATCCCAAAATCATGGTTTGACATAAATCGACTAATTTGAAATACTCTGACATGTTTTCTTGTATAAAATGACTTTCACCTAAAATAGTCCATAATTTGATTACTGTAACATATTCTATAGGTTTCACCAAAAAACGATATTGATCTGACATTGTTTGAGCAAAGCAAGTTATTTGCTAATATAATTTTGATGAATCTAATATACCTCCAATCTCTTCTCCTTGTACCTTGACATTCCTACCAAAGTGGTGCACTAAAATACTCATTTTTTCTAAAAAGTCAACTTCAAAGTTTCTATATCTTTTTCAATATTCCAATATTGAGGGTATACCATAGACATGGCCTCCAATAATTCATCTCGAGGAAATCGTTCTCTTATATCTGATTATAATGATTGTGCAATTCTTATCAAGTCGTGTCTCATTGAAATCACAATATCAGTGAACTGGTCTCTTGACACACGACACTCTTCGGTGGTTTGTCTCATCTTACTAACATAATGAAAGGGAACCATATACCCATGCACTACCATACATAGTCTCCATTTTTCATCAAACTTCAAATAATTTTCATCTTTTCTATATCAATGAGAGTAGTCCAACCATTAAACGTTGGACTTGTAAAAGACCTTGACATCGTATACAAATTATCCAATGCAAGGCATGCTAATTTCCTTGCATATGTGTACTCTGCAATATACATTGTACGACTCTGAACCATTTTCACAAGGACATTCATTTCATGAAGCAAAGGAAGAATTCCAGCCAATGTTAATAATGTCTCTATATCAGTTAGTCGAAAGAGAATATCTTGAGCTTTGTCTACACTAAATCGATGTTCATACATCACCCCTATCAATGATTGGTAGTCACTAAATTGTCTTTGAGATGGTCCATTCAATGAAATCCATCTTGTATCAACATCTTTTAATAGTTTTTTTCCATCTGTAATACCATCTACAAATTGTTGAAACTCTATAAATCACTTAGGACTATGACAAAATTATGCATGAGTCTCATGTACAAGTTCTTCAACTTTTGAAACCAGTGGAAACTTGCTTACTATTTTAAATGCAAGATTCATCATATGAGCCATACAATGAATAATGATCATAAATGGTGAAGCTAATAGTTGTAGTTTGACACAAAGTCCATTCCTTTGTCCTTGCATGATTAATGCTCCATCTGCTCCAACAAATACCAACCTTTTTGCGATCATTAAATCATCCATACCACCAATTTCCTTCAAAGTCTTAATAACAAGTTCATAAATATTTCCAGCTGTAGAACTCTTCTTCGTTTTTGAATCCCAAGTAGATATGAATGCCTAATTTGACCATTAACCATATAAATACTCATGCATATCCATGAAGTATTATCAATAGATGTAACTTCATCAAAAGATAGTGAAAATAATATGGCATTTACAATTTTCTCTTTCAAATCATCCTTTTCTACTTGAGCTAGATATTTTTCCCATTCCCAACCACTCGTTACATACCAGTGAGAAGATGGGAAATTCGATACTTCAAGAAAATATACATAGTTTTTATAATCTAGATAATCTGTCATAGGATGACCTCTAGATAAGATGTGAAATACAGTGCTTAATTGCGTCATCTTGGATAGTAAATTTATTTCCATTGTTTTTCCAAATAGAGATGTGATAGTCCCTCCACTTGCATCAACTTTACTCTTACTTATTAAGTATTTATTATATTCTTCTTGATATTTGACATGTCAACATTCCTCATAATATTTTGATTTGGTAATAGAATTCTCCTCACCATTTTCAGTTTGCTTGAGATAAATATTTTCGGCTTGTTTTTCTATTATATCTAACTTCATTTGCAATTTTACTGCCTTGCCTAGTTTCCAAATACATACAATGCATTTAACTTCTCGTGAATTTTCATTCTCATTTATTGGAGTTATTGGTTCAATAAAAGGAAATTTTGAGGCCCATTTCGATTGGAATTGTCTCCCTATGTCCCATTGGTCTTTCTTCCTTTTTCGTGATTGTGAATGATTTTTGTTTCCTCCCAAGGAAAAACCTTCAACATTATCATTGCCAATTTCTGGTTGAATTGCATTTATCTCACTTTTTTCACTAGAGGAACCCGTTTTATCATTCGTTATATGGTTATTAGATGCAATCTCAAAAGTGTCGACATCTCTCTCATTGATGGGTTTCTCAAAAGAGTTTGAATCATGAATAAAATCTAGATTCTTAGATTGAGGCTTCTGAAAGTATGATAATACATCCCTTTGTTTTGATGCTTTATTTCCACGGTCGGTGTTTGACATCTTGTTGAAATTTCGCAATTGAAATATCAAATAAATCTAGAAACCTAAAGTGAAACCTGCATGAGAAAAAAGAAATAAAATCAGTACAATTTGTAAGATATCCATGATGACATGAATTCTATAGGCTAGAAAATTTAAACCTAGTAAACTAAACCCATCCATGATTAACTTCAAAATTAGAGTCTCCACTGTAACAGATGGAGGAAGGTTTTGCAACCTTCTGGACCTACGAAGAGGTTGGTCCTCCATAGCTCTAAATCTGACTCACACACCTAAAGGCCAACTAAGCACAAACAAACCAAATAGCACACACTAAAAATATCCTAAGTAACACAGACACACCAGATAAAAGATACACCTTCCAAAGGAAAACCTGGGATGATTACGGCCCAGGTCCAACCAGTGAATATTAGAGGATGGCTACTTGGCATCTCCTGAAGAGTTCTATGGGTGCAAGTGATGGAATCACCCAATAGCACTCCCAAATTTTCAACTGAGGTTACCTTCCAAGTCCGTATTAGGTGTACTGGAAATATCCTTCCAATACCACCTGTGTAAGATCCTAGTGTCTAGAGACTAAGGCTACCAAATCTACACCAAGAGTTTGGTGGAACAGTCACTAGCCTGATCGATGTGCATGGGTAGGGTAGCTAAGCCCAAAACACTATTAATATCAGTACCTCATGAGGCCCAAGAAGTGGTATTGATAAGATCCCCAAATTCACAACAATCCTGGTAAACAATCGAACAAGGAAGTGGAGGGGTATCTCCTCAACCGAGATCTCACATGGCCTCGTGCTTAACTCCTATGTGAGAGGAGATTTTTGGATTATCTCTTGTAGAAGTGGATTTACCTAAATATAGGCCACTTCCTTTGAAATCAAAGTGTTTTTGGACAGTTTAAATCTCCTAGTCCAAAAAACTAGCCTAAGCTAGTTGATGCTCGAACCTATAAAAATAAAATTACTAATATATTTTAAGTTAAACATTATTTTTAATGGTTGTATTACTCAAGGTAGAGAAATGAGACTGGATGGTGTCACTAGAATCAACAAAGTGAAAGCAAATGATGTATAAAAATTTCAAAATGAATGCAACTAACAATGCAATTTTTTCCTTTTTCTTTGAAAAAGAAAACTGATGAAACTTTTTTTTTAACAATTTGAGAAACTACAAGACTTAAAATATTTTTTTATTTTTCTGAAAAATAGTGAGAAAAACAACTAATGCAAAATAAAATTTCCTGTTGTCTTTCCTTAAAAAAAAATAAAAAATCTATGCAAATGAATGCACTTTAACCAAGCTAAGTAATCTAATCTTATATATATGTAAATACTAACAGCCAAATCCTACAGTACCAATATTTAGTCAGTCAAATAGAGATGACTCAATCCCTAGATAAATAAACTTGCAGATATTAGCGATGATCCTGTGCGTGAGATGTCTATTGGGCCTTTGTCTTGCTTTGGATCTTTTCCCTCAAGGGGTGTTGTACCTGATCCTTCAGTTTTAGATTCTACAACATCTATTATTATTCTATAGTCAATGCAAGTTGTCTTCGACTTAGTGAAGTTAAAGTATGTCAATTCTACTAGGACTCAAAGGGTTTCCTGCAAGCACAACATTTATTGAACAAATATGAGTACTCACAAGGTTGTTGTTGTCTTTATTGGTGCTTCCAAAGTCAATGGAATTGTTCAATTCATTTAGGACAGGATATGAGGGTGATGTTGTAACGTCCTCATACCCCACAATGAGGATAATTTGATATTTTTGCTTAAAGAACCTCCTTTTTTCTTCTGATAAGCACTAGGTATGGACGTTAACCTATTCTCCAACCTACAACTCAGGATTAGAACCACTATTCAAGTTGTTTCGACCTTCAATTATCCATTATGCATCCATAATGGCCATTTCTGAACTAAACTGACTTTTTCGACTCTGACCTTGGGAATCGAAAATCCAACAATGCAAGGTGTTTGCCTATCACCTTTTTGATTTCTGGCTTCCGATTTCTAACTTCAAAAATTGGAAATTCAGCAATGCAAGGTTCCTCCTGACACCCTTTCTATTTTTGGCTTTTGCCTTTCGACTTCTCGATTTCCACTTTTTGACTTTCGACTTCCTGACTTCTAGACTTCCGCTTTCCTACTCGCTTTAAGTTGTCCTTCCGCTCTCCAACTTCTGACTTCCTAACTCCAGGAATCGGAAATCTAGCTTTCCTTATCACTTTAAGCTCTCTTTCCGCTTTCCAACTTTCAACTTCCCGACTTCCGCTTTTCGACTTCGGGAATCAGAAATCCAACTTTCCTTAGCACTTTCATTTGTCCTTCCGCTTTTTGACTTCCTGACTTTTGCTTTTCGACTGTTACAGCTGATTTTACCACACATGATGGATCACACATTTATGGCCTTCCCTGTCCCTCTGTAGACTCTTTGGACCCCATGGACCATTTTTGTACTTTTGATGTTTCCAAGATGATCCCTAAAAACATGCATTATTTTCCATACATGACTTTTAACCTATTCTCGCGTATATACGCAGATAGGACCCTCAAACCCATGTACATCGGGATGTGTGAAAAAGGCCAAATATTTTTGGAGTTTTCCTTGATGTGGATTCGAGTCACTTGTCTCTTGGCCTTCCATATGCCTTGAGATCGCTCGAATTTGACTTTCCATTACCCCATTGAAGCATTATATAAGGAACCCTTTGGATACATTGAAAGGGGAGGAATTGAAGAGTAAGAAAACTATAGTCCATTGTTGCCAGAGCTTATACTTGAGTCTGCATCCCTTTGTCCCTTGGAGCACTTTGTGTTCTTCCCAAGCTTGCCTTTGCTTGTGAGCTTTCTATGGAGAGATGGAGTATTGAAGTGGTGGAGGCCCAGGTGGAGGACTCAGTTTCTTCGGTTCGCAGACGTGCCGACAGAGGTTGTCACTATAGTAATCTTTGATTTATATTAATAGAAATATCTTTTCCTATCCAATAATGTGTATTTAAATGAGTATTGAATCCATGGATGATTTTAAATGTTTATATGTTATTTATTATATATGCTAGAGTAGGTCTGACACCATTATATAGCATGCTTTTCTTGTTTGTTGAATGTTGAGAGAGCAAATTGCTAATACAAGCGAGAGTGGAAAAGATCAAAGGGGATCTACATCAACCATCCGGAATAAGGTATGTTTCAAGATCCTTTAGTGTTAGATGTTTTGTTTCTCTTACATATGGGAAAGGATTCATTTCTGTGGTTACACTGTCTGTTGTGGTACCCAAAGCCATAGGAATTTTTCTCCATAACACTGACTTCGGAAATCCAACTTTCCTTAGCACTTCCAGGTGTCCTTCTGCTTTTCGAATTCTGACTTCCCGACTTCAGGAATCGATAATCCAAATTTCCTTAGGACTTTCAACTGTCCTTCCACTTTCCGACTTCTAAATTCCTACTTCTGCTTTTCGACTTCAGGAATCAGAAATCCAACTTTCCTTAGAACTTTCAACTGTCCTTCCAATTTTCGACTTCCGACTTCCTGAATTCTGCTTTCCAACTCTGGGAATCAAAAATCGAACTTTCCTTAGCACTTTCAATTTTCCTTCCTCTTTTCGACTTCCAAATTCATGACTTCGGGAATCGAGAATCAGAACGCCCGTTCTCAGCCTTATTCAACTTTCCCTTGTGCAGATTTCCAGGGGTAGAAATGCCATATTTCATACCTTGGTTTCATTTTTGACCCTGTATCAGGCTTCTAGTCCTCCTGAACTTAGACACAATGCATTCAAACATCTAAGGCATGTACAGAGGTGAAATATATAAACACTCAGGGAATAAGCAAGAAAACATAAGGAAATTCATGCACAAGTAACCTCTACTTAATCATCAACAAGCATTCAACATAACCATAGCAATTCATAGAATACACATGACATAAACAAGCAAAACAAAGACACTTATCTTGATGATTTAACTCATTCTGCAACCATCTATGTAGCTGCAACGTTCCACCCAACCATAGGCCAGTGTGTTCTTTAATCTCTCTGT
>LPNX010158956.1:181035-302731 GCA_001517045.1 Pseudotsuga menziesii | reverse complement strand
AAACCGCTCTACAGCTTTCCACTGCTCCGAACTTGGGGTGTCACACTCCATCATCTCCCGAATTGCTACCTCGAGCTCCATAAATGCTTCATAATATTTCTTGAGCGATCTGGCTCTGATGATTGTGAACTTCTGCAAGATTTCGAAGTCTTCCGTCAACATGTTCACAATGGTTTGTCCTGTCAGGCTCTTCTCCAAGTTATTAAATTTTGAGTGGTCCATGTGAGCCCGGACAAGCAGGTGATGATAATGTTCCAGTGGGAGCATCCGACCTTCTTCGTCCCAGAAGGATGGCAATCCATCTTCGAAAAGCTCTTTAAACTCTTGTTTGAACTTATTGACCTGCACAAGCAATTCTTCTGAATTGTCTTGGACAGTCTTCATTAGATGGTGTTTGTGGATGATCTTCTTCACCCACAGCACTATTGAGATTCTGTCCTTTATGCCCATGTCGTGCAACTTCTGGTATTTCAGTGAATTCAGAAAATTTAATGTGTTCTGAACTGTAGTGAGGGGTCTTTTTGCCATGTGTTCATTTACCAGTTTCAGTTTTTGTTGAGCCGAATCTGTCAGTATACTCAAATCATCAATAAAATTCAGGTAGTGCCGGAACTTGGTAATCTCTATAGTCAGGGTATCCCAAATGATATGTTTCACCCCCTGAAGAGGGCCTTTCCCAATGCATTTTTCTTTTAGCTCATCAAGCTTTTTCTGTAATTGATTCCTTTCTTGCAAGATCTGTTTTTTGCTTTCACTTACTCTAGCCAATTCAGCTTTTATCTTCTCATTCTCTGCTTTCAAATCTTTGATTGCTTCTTCCTTCAAACTCACCTGGGACATCGGTACTAACAAATCATCAGTACAAAAATCATCTAAAGGCTTCTGGATATTTACAATAGACAAGTCCTCGCCGGTGGGAGTTTGGCTCATCAACTCTTCCATAATCTCCTTCTCTTCATTCTGATCTTTTTTCATCAAGGAGATTTGGGATAACAGTTCCTCCCTTTCGGCTTCCCACTTCTCTTTTTCCTCCTGTAGCTCTCCGGCTCTTCCTTTGTATTCCATCATCTCCTGATGGACTTTATCCTTTTCTTCTTGGAGGGCTAGCAACTCAGATGACTGAACATGTTCAGTACCTGGGATCTTCAGTTTCTTCTTCAGGACCTGGAGTGCATTATCCTTTTCCTCTAACAATCTCTTGACTGCCTGTGTACTGTCTGAACTAGCAATGTCTGTCTGCAGTTTCTTAATCTGAACAACATTTGCTTTATTTTCTACTTTCTCATGTTTCAACTGGATTTCCAATTTGTCTATCAAGATTTGCAATTTATTGATCTTCACCATGGCTTGAAGTAAGTCTGAGTAGATGATATCGCTTGTCTGTTTGTGGAGTTGAATTTTGTCCGGAGTGCTTATTTTGTCTAACCGGATCTCTATTTTAGACATTTTCCTGTCACTTACCATAGCCATTCTAAAATTATTCCTCTCAGCATCTCTAGCAGAGACTAGAGAGGTTTTCGAACTGTACAAAATTCTAACCTTCGGGAGCAAATTTCTCGTTTCCTCCATAGACTGTTTCCTCTTCTCCATGTAACTGGATTTTAGGTCTTCCTTCGACTTAAACACGTGGCACAATTCCGAACTGTCTACATCACCTTCCAGATTTTTGAAAGAGACTTGGCTTATCTGCACCACTTTCAGGGGAACTAGGGCACCTCCTTTGGAACCATCAGAAACCTCCTCATCTATAATTTCACCACTTTGCAGCAGTTTTGTCCTTTTATGGGGGCCTTCCTCGTCTACATCCATGCTCTCAGCTTCAGACAAACTCCTCTTGACCAAAATACCAGCACCTTCTGTTATTTGGGTTGCTGTCTCTTCATCAGACTTTGACCTGTCAGTACATTCTAGCAAATTGGCCATTTTAGCTAGCCCCTCAATAGCTTGATGCTCGAATGGTTTATTCTTGTTTGCCTGTTTTCTCAATGAGATCACCTGGTGGGGGTCGAGTTCATATTTACATCTTTTATGAAATCCATATTCTCCATCAACCTTTCTATAAATGCCAGGGCACCTTTACCTTTAAAAATGAAAGGGCCGACTTTAAATGGAAATTTAATATTCAAAGATTTTTTGAAAGCACCAAAGTTCTCTTCCTCAGACAACAATCTCTGCCTCATGAACTCCAGTGCGAAAATCCTTGAGGTCAAGAAGGATGGTAGCCTATAAGGCTGACCAGTAAAGCCATATATTCTTAACACTGTGTAACCTCTGTACAGGAACCAGTCCCCCACCCGATCTTCGGGTGACGACTGCATTAGACATCTCATTTCGTCCAAGACACGGGGTAGGTCCTCATCAAATAACATCCTGTATATTTCGGACATGATCGAATTGGCAAATTCGACCATGTTGATTTGCTTGGGCAAATCAGAAGAACATAGAGCACTTAAGAACTTTAATTCAGTAACATTAGAACATAATAACATGTTAAGCAAGTATGTTTGAAACCTAAAGAACTGGACCTTGGGAAATTCAGTCAACTGGAGGTGGATCGCTTCGGCAAGGTACTCATCTAAATTAAGCACGGGGACTGACTGGGACTCGGGACTTAAAGAATTTATTTTTAACAAGAAACCAAGGATAACATCACCTATATGACAATCGTCATCTTATGACAATCGTCATCTAGACCTAACACTTGACAGACCAAAGACATTACTAGTTGCACCTCAGTTCTAAAAACGTGCAAGGGGTAAGGTGAGAAAAGGATTTCAAGAGACTGACCTTCCTTCAGGATACTTGATAGGAATCGAGAGAAACTTTCACTTTCGCAATTTTTGAAAAACTTGGCCAGGACAGATTCATTCACAGACTCACGATTTACAGGGTAGCTTTCGGGCAGACTAAGGTTTTCTCTGACGACCGAAGCATCAATTTTACACAGTATTTTCGACGCGGACCGACTCACAATGATCCTCTGAGAGGGAGAATAGTTCACCGCGCACCATTCGGAAAATTCAGGGAAGTGGAGGGTTTGCTCAAGGGCGAAATGGTACAAAAAAGACTTGCATACATTCAGAACGTCATTCCCCTGTGAAAAATAAGACCACAATTTATCTTTGCTGCCGGACACGCTCCCTGTGGACAGGAAGGGGTCGCAGATGCCCCTGTGTCTGTCTATTAAAAATTCCTCTCTGTCATCCACGACCCAACCAAACACACGAATCTCGCTCCCTTGGTCCATTTCTTAATTTATACTGGTAATTTGACGAAGGAGTTACAGGATTAAAGTCCTACCTGGCGTACTGTGGAGGTGTGTGTTCGGAACGTGCCTGGTACTGACAAATGGAAGCTCCCAAATTGCCAGGTCCTTTTCGTCGGGTCCCGAGCAAATAAAATAATCATTGGAGAGGTCAAACCTGCCTTTATAGGACCACTCAATTTGCCACGTGGAGAGAATTTATTTCCGCAACCACCACTTATCTCTAACTGCCGTGCACTTCTATTTTTCGGTTTCATCCACGACCATAGATCTGGCTTCTCTTTAATTTCTAGCCTTTGGATCGTGTGCCATGTATCCCGTTCCGCCTGGCGCCCTGGTATTAACCAACGTGCAACTTCGTGCCCCGGAAACGCTCACAACCGTTGTTGTGCCGTACCTTCCATTTTCACCGTTGGATCAAACGCCACGTCCCACATTCCGCTGGGCTTTCTAGCTTTAACTCTCGTGCAGCTTTAATCTCCAGAATCATCCACAGCCCTTGATCTAATATACCTTTATTGGTGAGCCGTTGGATCACTTGCTGCCTATCAAATTCCGTTGGGCTCCTTCCCTTTATCCAACGTGCAAGTTTGGGCTCCAGAATCTTTTTCAGCCGTTGATGTGATCGCCTGGCATTCATCAGCCGTCAGATCTGTCGACGTCTACCCAATTCCACTGGGAGTCTGGGACTTATCTCCCGTGCAATTTCACTCCCCGGAACTTATAATAACCGTTGATCTATCCCGCTTTGATTTCTGTCCGTCGGATGTGTCATCAGATAACAAATTCCGCTGGGCCTTTTGGGCTTATCCGTCGTGCAGGTTTTGCTTCCGAAATCACTCTCATCCCTCGATATGATCTGACCTCGCCTCTCCGCCGTCGGATTGAGAGAAGGCTACATGATTCCACCAGACTCCATTTTCTTAACCAACTCGTGCCTTCACAAGGCGGATTTGATGTGAACCGTGGATCTGCCCAGGACCACTTTATAACCTTTGATCTGTGCAGCTGGTTAAAAGCTGGAACCTGTCTTATCTTCCTCGCATGTTGCGAAGGGCGGGGGGAATACCAACCATTGATTTTCTTCCTTCCTTCATCGCGGCCTGGGCTCTTTGGCAAATTGATCGATATTTTGACTATCATTCCACCCTTGCACTATATTCTTTAACCAAAGTATTTAAACACATTACCTTATCTCCACTATGGTCTTATTTCTCTCTTTGTTAAATACATGTGTTAACACTCTCAACACTACTACCATCCCCAAGTTGGGAATTATTCCACAGGGAGCTAGGGAATAGGTAGACTCACACACATCCAGATATTTAACACACAATCAAGCCAACACCTAGTTGGACTTACCAGACTGCTCAACCAATCCACAGATGGGTTTATCAAGCACTTAGCCAAGCCATCATTCACAGCGGGTTTATTAGGCTACAATATTACAAGCCAAACATTGATGGGTTTATCAGACTATCCATAGTCAAGCCAACAACTATTTTGAAGTCTAGCCAAGCCAACAGATGGGTTTATCATGCTTTCTATTCAAGGATTGTAGAAAATTCCAAACACAACAAGACACAACCAAACCAACGGATGGGTTTATCAGGCACTCAGCCAAGCCATCCTTCAATTTGGGTTTATCAAGCTACTAAGGTAGTGGAAATGAAGAAATACTAAGCTAGTGAGCTCATCCATAGAGCTAAGGACACCTTCACAAGATCTATCTAGCCTGGCATCCACGTTTCCTACACTCCCAACACAAGGAAGTGTCCCCTTCTCTGCTCCACAGTCGCTCGTGATACACCTTCCCTTCTAGTGCTCTTCAGTATGTACAGAGCAGATTTACCATCCACTCTCATCTTATTGTGAGGTTCCACACTAGGTTTATCAAGCAAATTCTACGTCTCTCCCACTCCTGAGTCTTGCATACAGTTCAAACCCAAAACCAGGTTTCACAACACAGCAGCCACATTGTGACTCAGTAAGACATGCTCTTCACTGTAACACAAGAAACATTATAAGTGAGGATTTCTACTACAGGAAAAGGCACCCAAAGTTGGGAAACCACAGATAACCACCCTGTCTTACAAAACAAGGGATCTCCTCTAGCCTTGCTCAAAAATAAAATACTTTCAAAAATACACATGTCCCCGGCTCCAGACAGTAAACCAACACAATGATGGGATTGGGAATGGCAATCCAGATCAAAATAGTTCTCAGGGTAAAAGGCACAGCATGCATGAGAAGCCAAAAAATGGAAAAATCAAACAGACGGGTGTATGCACCATAGGGAATGACAAGCTACTCCCCGAATGACCCATGAGGAGAGAGAAAAACTCAAACATGACTTCCTCCCTAACGGGATAGGAACACATGATGTGCTTGCTTCCTACAAAAGCAACAGTGAGGCTTTCCCTAGGTTGCAGACCTGCACAAAATGCAGTCTTCCATGCCCTGCACTACCCCAGGAATTAATTGTCTCAGCCACCTTTTGAAAAGAATAATGATGGAGGACAGAGGACAAAAAGGTAGCTGAGGTTTCCATGGGTCCTCCCATTGATATCTATTCACACCCTATTGGCTCAGAGGGTTTGACTAACTCCCCACCCCATCCCTTGTGAAATCATTCCCCCATCTCTTTCACGTTGCAGTCCCATAGCTAGTTGTGTTATTTTATTAAATTTGTACATTTACATGATATATGAAAATGCATTGTGCTTTTACTAGCACAATATCCATCACCTTAGGCATAAACCTGATCACCTATTCAAAATATACCATATCGATGGCATGGACTTTTCCTTGAGCTCCATGCCATGATCTCAATACAATACATACATCATGTACAATAAAAATGTCATGGGGTCAAAACCGGGGTGTTACATTCCCCCCCACCCGCCCTTCAATTAGCACTATCCTCAGTGCTTACAAAATTGAACAAAAATGCTACACTTACATTATCCTCAATGTTCTGCAAAATTAAACAAAAATGGATGTGCCAATCGCATGGTATCCTTCAGCTCCCAGGTAGCCTCTTTAGGACCGTAGTTCTCCCATTGCACCTTTACCTATCCCGTGGCTCGGTTCTGGAGCATGGTGAACTTCCTTTCGAGGATGTGCATTGGCTCGATTTGGAACTCTACCTTGGGTTCCACCTGAATCACATCCCAATTAATCACATGGTTAGGGTCATGTACATATTTCTTAAGCAAAGAAACATGAAAACCATCATGAGCTCTAGTGCTAGCAAGAAATGCAAGTCTATATGAAACTGAACCTATTGTTTCAAGCACTTCAAAATGTCCACAATATCTAGGGGAAAACTTGGCACAAATTCCAAGCTTCAAATAACTTTTCTTTGCCCTCACTCTCAGATAAACATGATCCCCAACATAGAATTCTCTCTGCACTCTATGCTTATTACCATAGCTCTTTTGTTTGTCCTGGGATTCCTTCAGATTCTATCTGATCTTTGCAACCTATTTCTCCATCTCCTTGAGCAATTCTAGCCCAAGAACAATCCTGTTCACAGGATTATCCCAAGTCACAGGTGTCCTACACCTTCTTCCATACAAAGCTTCATAGGGACTCATCCCCAAGGATGCTTGCTATCCATTGTTGTATGAAAATTCTACCAAGTGTAAGTAGTCTTCCCACTTGGTTGGATTGTCCATCACATACATGCGAAGCATGTCTTCTAGCACTTGATTCACCCTTTTTGTCTGTCCATCAGTCCAAGGATGGTAAGAAGTGCTAAAATTGAGCTTTGTACCCAAATCTGCAAACAATCCCTTCCAAAAATTGGAAGTGGACTTGGTGTCCCTGTCAGAAACTATTTCCTTAGGCAATCCATGCAACTTGAAAATCTCCTTCATGAAGATTTTTGCAATGTCATCAGTCTTATGTGTAGACTTGACTGGTATAAAATGTGTTTCCTTTGTCAACTTATCCACCACAACCTTGATAGAATCATGTTGTCTCCAAGTCACTGGAAAACTTGTAATGAAGTCCATGGAAACAACTTCCCATTTCCATTCTTGAACTGGAAAAGGCTGCAACAAACCTGTTGGGTGTTGATGCTCAACCTTCACCTGTTGACATTTCATGCACCTCGAAATGTACTCATCAATATCCTCTTTCATTCCTGGCCAAAAATACTGCTTTCTGGTTGTAGCAATTGTCTTCTAATATCCTGGATGACCAGAATATGGAGCTTGATGTATCTCATCCATAACAACTCTCCTCAAATATGCTACACATGGAATATAAAATATGTTATTGTAGGTAATAAGTCCATCTTCTTCCAATTTATATCCCTCATATATATTCTTAGGATTTTGTTTTTGCAATTTATCCTTGACCTGCACATACAAATCATCTTCAATAGTATGATTCACAATCAGTTGTCTTGGATCTGATTAACAAACACTAAGAGAGGCCACATGCACTTTCCTGCAGAGTGCATCAACCACTTTTTTTTCTTTTCCTTTTATGTGTTTGATTTCAAAATTAAACTCACATAAAAACTCCAACCATCTAGCTTGTTTGGAATTTAGTGTTGGATGATCAAACAAATATTTCAGACCACAATGGTCTGTCCTTAACTCAAATTTTCTTCCCATTAAGTAGTGCCTCCACATATTGAGAGCATGTACTATGGCTGCAAGTTCTAAGTCATGAGTGGAATAATTCTTCTCATGATATTTTAACTTTCTAGACTCATAACATACCACATGGGTGTCTTGCATAAGAACTCCTCCAAGCCTTAGACCGTAGGCATCATTACACACCACAAAGTCATTTTCTAGGTCTGCAATTTTCATAATGGGTGCACTTGTGAGAAGATTCTTCAGCTGCTGGAAGCTTACCTCACATTTAGGTGTCCATTCAAATCTCATCCCTTTCCTTTGCAAAGAAGTGATAGGATGCACAACCTTGGAGAATCCTTTGATGAATCTCCTATAATATCTTGTAAGTCCCATAAAAGACCTTACATCTGTCATATTCCTTGGAGTAGGCCAATTCATGATGGCCTCAATCTTTTCAGGGTCCGCAGATATGCCTTCATCTGATATGATGTGGCCCAAGTAATGAATTCTATCTTCATAGAAGTCACTCTTACTGAAATTGGCTCACAACTTATGCTCCCTCAACAATTGCAAAACAAATCTTAGGTGTTCTTCATGCTCTTCCTCATTCTTAGAATAGATAAGAATTCCATCAAGGAAGACAAGAACAAACTTGTCCAAATACCTACTGAAAACACTATTCATAACGCACATAAATGTAGTTGGTGCATTGGTGAGACCAAATGGTACCACTACAAACTCATAATGTCCATACCTTGTTCTGAAGGTTGTCTTATGAATGTATTCATCCTGGATTCTTACCTAATGATAACCATACCTTAAGTCAATCTTGGAAAATGCCTTTTCCCCTCTCATTTGATCGAAAAGATCATCAATCCTAGGTAAAGAATACTTGTTCTTCACTATGACTTTGTTTGGATATCTGTAATCAATACATAATATGAGTGTACCATCTTTATTTTTTACAAATAGGACGGGTGCTCCTCAAGGAGATACACTCGGCCTGATATACGTTTTCTCCAACAACTCTTGCAGCTACATCTTCAGCTCTAACAATTATGGTGTGCTCATCATGTAGGGTGCTTTAGACACTGTTGCTTCTCTTGGCACAAGGTCAATGGTAAAATCAATATTCCTCTTTGGAGGAAGTCCTAGAATATCATCACGGAAAACATCCATGAATTTTTGTAGCACATGAAAATTATCCAACCTAGGAGTTTCATTCTTTGCTGCCTCCACCACATGGGCTGCATATAATTGGCAACCTTTCCTACATAACTTCTTCAGATGCGTGGCTGAAATATACCTAACAGAAACCACTTTTGGAATGCCTCTTACCACTCTTGGGTGTCCTTCTTCATCCATGCATTCAAAATTATTATTGTAATAGTCAATCCTTACCCTGTGATCTTCTAACCAATCCATTCCAATGAGAATGTCATAGGAACCAAGTGGCAAAACATTTAGATCTGCATAAGTCACTAACCCATTAATCTCTAATGGACATTTTTCTACAATATCACTGACCTTCCTCTTGGTTCTAGTGGATACTTGAACTAACCATGACTTACCATGCTTTAAATTCTTAAAATCACAAACTTCAACAATCCTAGGAGTAATGTAACTATGAGTGGATCCAGGTTCAATTAACACAAAAAAAGATTGCTCAACAATATTACTTACAACTTCAACCATAGTGGACTAGTGATCTTCCTGTCGGTCCTCTAACACTGCATAAATACTAGGGACTTCCCTTGCAACTTGACCCAATATTTATGTTTCTTAAATGTTATAAGTTGGCCTTACATTCCCATTCTCAAGTGGGAAATTCTTGCGCATGTGGGGTCCTCCACATTTCCAACATTGAAGAGGTTCTCTGTCTTGTTGTGGATCTCTTGGATTTTCTCCCATCACTGTAGCTAGCTTACCCACAGCTTAGGATGGATGCTTCTGCTGATTCCTACAGTTGGAAGGTCTGAACCCTTTCTTCCTTTGAACATATTTTTCATTTATCTTATCCTTCCAAACCTTATGGACATCACGTTTTCTCTTGCTTTTCTCATAATAGTACTTAGCTTTCCTTATTGTTTCTTCTAGAGTTATAGGTTCATAAAAATCAATTCCATCCTTGTAAGATTGAGGTAATCCACCTAGAAAATGCTGGATTTTTACCTTTCCATCTTTAATGTACCTGAGATACCTCAAAAGTTCCGAGAACTTGTTGGCATACTCTTCCATTGTCTAATCTCCCAATTTCAGCTCATGGAATTCTTTGATCTTATTATCATAATACTTGTCAAAGAGGTATTTCTGCTTGAAGTATTTTTTTAACTATTTCCAACTGATATTCTTTACCTATCTAAGGTGCTCCCACCAAATGGATGCTCTTCCATTCAGGTTGAAGATGGCTACTCTAGCTTTCATATTTCCACAGTAGTCTTAGATCTAGAAATATTTCCTCATCCCAAGAAGCCAAGCTTCAAATTCTTCTCCAGTATTTATCTCACCATTATAGGTAGGAGGTTTTTCCTTCTTAAACTCATCACGTGAGTTATTTCTATAACGGCTCTTTCTCTTTTCCCTGTGAGATGAAGAGATGGAATCCTTAATGGATCCTTCCAAGTCAGAAGATCTACTAGAATACCTTCTTCTTCTTCTAGTATTGCTCTTACTACCTTCTAGTTTTATTGTATGACACCCAGAGCTCATCCGCCCTTGGATGTCTGTCAAGATTTGAAACATGGAGGCATTCAGCTGATGCTGCTCTTCGTGAGCTTTAATCAGGATTCTCATGGTGGCTGCAATGTCTGGCGACGTCTCTTGAAATATTCTTCCATTAGACTCCGTGTCAGCATTTCCAACTCGATCATTTTCTCCCATGACGTCTTCCCCATGCTCATAGGGATTCTGTGCATCATATCTATCGTAGGTTCTCATGGATTGAGTTAAAACTCACCTTTCTAACTTACGTTGTGACTCTACAAAATGTGTTACCAAATATTTTGTTAGATACATGATAATTTTTCAAAATAAAAAACATACTTAGCTACAATGCTACACCCAATAGTTCTGGAAACTATTCATGTGGCCCACCAAGTCCCGATGCTGCAACCCGCAACTCTGATACCACAATGTAACGTCCCCATACCCCATAATGCAAATACTTTAATATTTTTGCTTATAGAACATCCTTTGTTCTTCTGATAAGCACTAGGTATGGACGTTAACCTATTCTCCAACCTACAACTCAGGCTTAGAACCACTATTCTAGTCACTCCTATCTTCAATTATCCATTATGCATCCAGAATGGCGATTTCTGAACTAAACTAACTTTTTCGAATTCTGACCTCCGACTTCCAACCTCAGAAATCGGAAATCCAGCAATGCAAGGTGTTTTCCTGTCACCTTTTCGATTTTTGACTTCTAGATTTTCACCTTCCGATTTTCGACTTCGGAAATCAAAAATTCAGTAATGCAAGGTGTCCGCCTGAAACCCTTTCGATTTTCGGCTTTTGACTTTTGAATTCCAACTTATGCTTTCTGACTTTCGAATTCCTGAATTCCTCTTTCCAACTCGAGAATCAGAGGTCCAACTTTCCTTAACACTTTCAATTGTCCTTTCGCTTTTCGGCTTTTGACTTCATGACTTCGAGAATCGGAAATCCAACTTTCCTTAGCACTTTCAGTTGTCCTTCCATTTTCTGACTTCCGACTTCCCAAACTCCACTTTTCAACTTCAGGAATCGGAAATCCAACTTCCTTATCACTTTCAGTTGTCCTTCCGCTTTCCGACTTCTGAATTCCCGTCTTCGGTTTTTCAGTTTCGGGAATCGGAAATCCAACTTTCCTTAGCACTTCTAGCTCTCCTTCCGCTTTCCGACTTCCAACTTCCCGACTTTAGGAACTGAAAATCCAAATTTCCTTAGCACTTTCTGTTGTCCTTCTGCTTTTTGACTTCTGACTTCCCCACTTTGGCCTTCCAACTTCAAGAATCAGAAATCCAACTTTCCTTAACACTTTCAGCTGTCCTTCCACTTTTTGACTTTCGACTTCCCGACTTCCGCTTTCCAACTTTGGGAATCAGAAATCCAACTTTCCTTAACACTTTCAACTTTCCTTCCGCTTGTCAACTTTCGACTTCTCGACTTCATGAATCGGGAATCGAAACACCCATTCTTATCCTTATTCAAATTTCCCTTAGGAAGATTTCCAGGGGTGGAAACTCCATATTTCATAGCTTGGCTGCATTTTTTATTCTATAATAGGCTTCTAGCCTTCCTAAAATTAGACACAATGCATACAAACATATAAATAATGTATAGAGGTGAAATATATAAACACTCAAGGAATAAGAAAGAAAACATAAGGAAATTCATGCACAAATAACCTCTACTTCATAATCAACAAGCGTTCAACATAACCATAGCAATTCATAGACTACACATGGCATAAACAAGAAAAACATAGATACTTATCTTGATGATATAAGTTGTCCCGCAATCAGCTATGTAGATGCAACGTTCCACCCAACCATAGGACAATGTGTTCTTTATCTCTCAACACCACTGCCACCCCCGAGCTGGGTATGATTCCACAAGGAGCTAGGGAACAGGAAGACTCACACAAAGCCATATCTTTAACATACAGTCAATCCAACACCTAGATGGACTTACCAGATTGCTCAACCAAGCCACATATGGGTTTATCAGGAACTCAGTCAAGCCATCATTCACAATGGGTTTATGAGGTTGTAGGATGACAAGACAAACATTGTTGGGTTTATCATACTATCCACAGTCAATGCAGCAACTAGTTTGAGGCAAGGATAATTTTAGGGATGAAATTTAGCCCATGGGATATTTTTCCATGTTTTTCTCCCAAAAAAGATTCGCCATTTTGCATTTTTTGAAGCCTTGTTTCACCCAATTTTGATGGGGTAAACATTTTGTCACCCTAAAAATTGCCAGATTATTATACAAACAATATAAAATCGTTGGAAAATAAAATATTTTTTGAAAAATATCGTCAAACATTTTATAGTTGGTGTTTTAAGAATTAGTAAGATTCACCAATATTTTTACGCTTTCAAATAAGTATGGTTCCTTAAAATCATCCCTGGATTGAGGTCCAACCAAGCCAACATATGGGTTTATCAGGATACTAGCCAACCCATCATTCCAGTTGGGTTTATCAGGATGTCTAGCCAAGGATTATAGACAAGGACAAACACAACAAGACACAACCAAGCCAGAAGATGGGTTTATTAGGCACTCAACCAAGCCATCCTTCAAGTTCGGTTTCTCAGGATGCTAAAGTAGTGGACATGAAGAATTGATAAGCTAGTGAGCTCATCCAAATAGATAAGGACACTTTCAAAACATCTATTTGGCCTAGCATCCACGTTTCCTACACACCCAACCCAAGGAAGTGTCCCCTTCTCTACTCCACAGTCCCTCGGGATACACCTTCCCTTATAGTGCTCTTCAAGATGTGCAGAGCAGATTTAACAGCCACTCTTATCTTATTGTGAGGTTCCACACTATGTTTAACAAGAACATTCTATGTCTCTCCCACTCCCGAGTCTTGCATACAGTTCAAACCCAAAACCAGGGTACACAACACAATAGCCATATTGTGAGTCAGTAAGATCGGCTCTTCACTGTGACATAGGAAACACTATAACTGAGGATTTCTACTGCAGGAAAAGACACCCAACATTGGGGAACCACGGATAACCACCATGTCTTACAAAATGGGGGATCTACTCTGCCCTTGCTCGACAAAAGAAAATACTTGCAAAAATACATAGTCCGCGGCTCCAGATAGTAAACCAACACAATGATAGGATTGGGAATGGAAATCCATATCAAAACAGTTCTTAGGGTAAAACGCACAGCACGCATGAGTAGCCAAAAAATGGAAAACTCGAACAGATGGGTGTATGCACCGTAGGGAATTACGAACTCCCCCCCCCCTAATGACCTACGAGGAAAGAGAAAAACCCAAACACAACTTCCTCCCTATCGGGCTGGGCACACATCATGTGCTTGCTTCTTGCAGAAGCAATAGTGCGGCTTCCCCCAGGCTGCATAAATATGCAGTCTTCCATGCCCTGCACTTCCCTAGGCATTAAGTGTCTCAACCACCTTCTGAAAAGAATAATGATCGAGAATAAAGGACAAAAAGGTAGCTAAGGTTTCCATGGGTTCTCCCATTGACTTCTGGTCATGCCCTATTGGCTCAAGGGATTTGACTAACTCCCCACCCTGTCCCTTGTGAAATCATGCTCCCATCTCTTTCACATTGCAGACCCATAGCTAGTTGTGGTATTTTATTATATTTGTACATTTACATGATATACAAAAATGCATTGTGCTTTGAGTAGCACAATATCCATGACCTTAGGCATCAACCTGGTCACCTATTCACAAGATACCAGATCATTGGTAGGGCCTTGGCCTTGATCTCCATGCCATGATCTCAATACAATACATACGTCATGTACAATCAAAATGTCATGGGGTCAAAACCGAGGTGTTACATATGCGTTGATGGTGATGAAATCATTCTTGTGCTCCTCATGATTGGACTTAAGGATCATTGAGATGAAACTGATATTGAATCCTTGAGGATGGGTAGATACTTCTAAATGAGAAGATGCATACTAATGCTAATATTTTCAGAAGAAAAATAGATGTTCCTTGATATTCATTATGAATTGAATGTAACTTGTACAATGTCAGACAAAAAATCATTCCAAACATGAGGAAGACAAAAACATAAACTTTCCCAATGAGAGGCACAATACCCAAAATCCCATAGATAAATGACTGTAGAATCAATACCACAAGGAGAACATAAAGAGCCCAGACAACTTATCTAAGGAGGCCTCAAGGATGGAAAAAACACACCCCAGGGGGATTAAGAACTGGTAGTTAGAGTGGTATACTAGTATTATCAAAGCTACTAGCAATGCTAGAGAGACAAGTGAGCTTCTGTGACTCAATGTTTCCTTCCAAAACTCTACAATGGAACTAGTGAAGGTCCTGAGCCCATGATTCACAAGTGCACACAGTGCTCAGCTTCAAACTGAGCTGTCAACTCTTCCAAACTCTACATGCATGTGGCAGCACTTTCAGTCATTGTATTGGATTAGAGTAGTATGACATATTTCTTTGACACTCCTCTTCTAATTCCTTCTCTAAACTCATAACTGTCACTTGCAAACAAAATTTTTTCACTCTAGCATTGTGTTGCTTTGAGCATTGTCTAAGAATATTCTCGTTGTTTCTTAGAACTAACTCCACAACCTTCACATATTGCATCTCCAACACTAATTAATCTTATATTTTCAAGGCATATAGAGAATCATCAATTACTACATCTTCATGTTCTTCATTCCCTACTATTTTGTGTACAATCCTAAATTCAGGTTTCTCTTCATGCAATGCTTCAATTCTAATTGGCATAGAATGCATGAGATAGGAAGCTCTATGTTTTCTTCTCATTTTTCTTTGTTGAGGGTGTCCTAGTGTTATTTCTAGTGCTAAATATCTACCTGCTATTGAAATGGGGCATTGGGTCCAGTGCCTTCGGTCTAAGGCTGTGGTTGGGGGGAATGGAGAAAGAGTTGGGCACAATATCATCTCTTAATGGGAAAGTGAAGAGAGTGGTGTCGTCAGAGAATGATTGACATAATTAGGTACCAAATAGAGCCATGAAAATGCTAAAGTACTTGGGGAAGTTTAAGGCATGTTCCTACTAAGTACATGGGGAATATTTAGCTACCAATGTTAATCCAATTGACACAAAAGATAAGGATCACTTATGCACCACCAATAGCAAAATTTATGACATGGATGCTCAAATTCATGTGTCTTCTTTTCCTGTTGAAAGTGAAGGCACATAGGATTTAGTAGGTAGAGTGACAAAAAAGGAGATCAAAATTTCTTCCAATGGTTATGCCGAGTACAATGTTACAAACATTGGTGATACTGCTAATATAGTTGTCAATAAGAAGAAAAAAAGGAACTTTTCAGTAAGTCATATAAGGTTCAAAACAAGAAGCAGGAAAATTTTAACCCTCTAGAAACATCCAAATAAGTAGTTACTTATGTTGTCAAGACAAGATTTCTTCAAAGGAGCCTAAGAAGCCAGTGTTGAAAGAAATGGAGGACTTGGAAGATGCAGTTGAGCTTTCGGCTACTATGAATCAAGTAGCTATATCAATTATTGAATGTTCAAGAGACTAAAAGTACTCAAGATATTTTTTGTTGATTATCGAGGATCAACGCAAACATCTACAAATCCATTTTGATTGTCCATAGAATATTGAATTACTTGGAAATTTCCAGGCACTTGCAAACCATTTAGGAGGTTAAGGCAAGGTTTATTAGAGGGCTATAAAATAAAAGGATTTGATGATTTGAAGATAGTTTTGTAAAACAAATTGGAAGGCTGAAGCATGCCTTGAGGATGATAAAAGTGTGAAATGATTCCATGAATTGAGATTTGTTGATCCTTGAATATGATTTCCAGTAATCAAATGCTACAGTAAATTTTTGTTTAAACATCATTCGAAGTGACCTTGGTGTAACTTATCAATCAGTTAACCAATGATTTTGATTGCATTTTGAGGATTGTCCATTTTGTATACTACATCCAATTTCCTTTTAGTAGGAATATATGATTGAAGGGTTAGAGCATTTTAAAATTTGATATGGGAGTTTTCAAAGACTTGAGGGTAGCAAGTAGATCCATTATGTCTAAGACAAACATCTAAGGGGGTATCAATTATGGTTAAGTGTTCAAAGGATGGCAATGATTTTCCATCTAATTCTACACCTAGTTCCTATTCTGGCTCTTGTCAACAGATTTGTACCAATCTAGAGGATGTGAATTTAGATGATGTAGAGGGTGGGAAGAATGACAATAAACAAGATCATGATGAGTAATAAAATTCCTTTCACTTGCTCAATATTTTGTATTTTTTTTCATTTAACCTTTTGTCTAGTTTTAAACATTATGTTGAGTACACACACAGAGAGACACCATCACTCTTATAGATATCGATGGAATAGGATACTTCTGCATATCCATTTCTGAAAAATCATGACACTGCTTTAGTTTTCATGATGTTGGAAATATTCTAGTTAGTGTATGCAGGCTATTGAATATGGGTAAGCATAGTGACTTGTGCCATGTGGAAGAGATCCAACTCTATTCACAAGTTGAACTATTCACTGGAAGAGCAGGCCACTGAAGGTGATAGTGAAGGCATCCAAAATATGCAAAAATAATTTATGCATTCTTATCCTAAGCATCTTTACCATGTAAACATCCTTCAAGTACATTATTCATTACAGAGATCCCAATGTGCTAGGTGAGAGTAGCACACTAATATAGGGAGTGAAGTAAATGTTCATGTAAGTCATCCATCAAGCATTGGCAGTTAGAGTGGTATACTAGTATTATCAAAGATACTAGCAATGCTAGAGAGACATGTGAGCTTCTGTGACTCAATATTTCCTTCCAAAACTCTGCAATGGAACTAGTGAAGGTCCTGAGCACATGATTCACAAGTGCATACAGTGCTCAGCTTCAAATTGAGCTGTCAACTATTCCAAACGCTACATGCATGTGGCAGCACTTTCAGTCCTTGTCTTGGCTTAGAGGAGTATGACATTATTTCTTTAACACTTCGGTGCTTTCTTCTCTAAACTCATAGTTGTCACTTGCAAACAAAATCTTATCACTCTAGCCTTGTGTTGCTCTGAGCATTGTCTAAGAATATTCTCATTGTTTCTTGGAACTAACTCCACAAACTTCACATATCGCATCTCCAACACTAATTCATCTTATCTTTGCAAGGCATATAGAGAATCATCAATTACTACATCTTCATTTTCTGCATTCCCTATTATTATGTTTACAATCCTAAATCCTAGTTTGTCTTCATGCAATGCTTCAATTCTAATTGGCATAGAATGCATGAGATAGGAAGCTCTATGTTGTCTTCTCATTGTTATTTTTTTAGGGTGTCCTAGTGTTCTTTCTATGCTAAATATATACCTTCTATTGAAATGGGGCATTGGGACCATTTCCTTCAGTCTAAGGTTGTGGTTGGTGGCAATGGACAAAGAGTTGGGCATAGTATCATCTCTTAATGGGAAAGTGAAGAGAATGGATTCGTCACGGAATGATTGACATAATTAGGTACCAAGTAGAGCCATGAAAATGCTGAAGTACTTGGGGAAGGTTAAGGCATTTTCCTGCTAAGTACATGGGGAAGATTCAACTGCCAATGTAAATCCAATTGACATAGAAGATAAGGATCACTTATGCACCACCAATAGTGATATTTGTGAAATGGATGATCAACTTCAGATGTCTTCTTTGCCTGTTGAAAGTGAAGGAACATAGGATTTAGTAGGTAGAGTGACAAAAAAGGAGATCAAAAGTTCTTCCAATGACTATGCCGAGCACAATGTTACAAACATTGGTGATGCTGCCAAGATAGTTGTCAACAAGAAGAAAAATAAGGAACTTCTCAATAAGGCATATAAGGTTCAAGACGAGAAGCAGTAAAATTTTAACCCTCCAGAAACATCCAAAGAAGTAGTTACTGGTGTTGTCAAGAAAAAATTTCTTCAAAGGATCCTAAGAAGTCAGTCCTGAAAGAAATGGAGGACTTGGAAGATGCAGCTGAGCTTTTAGCTACTTTGAATCAAGTATCTATATCAGTTACTAAATGTTCAGGAGACTGAAAGTACTCCAGAGATTTTTTGTTGATTATCAAGGATCAGTGAAAACATATACAAATCCATTTTGATTATCCAAAGAATATTGAATTACATGGAAATTTCCAGGCACTTGCAAACCATTTAGGAGGGTGAGGAAGTTTATTAGAGGGCTATAAAATAAAAGGATTTGATGAGTTGAATATAGTTTTGTAAAACAAATTGAAAGGACGAAGCATGTCTTGAGGATGATAAAAGTGTCAAATGATTCCATGAATTGAGATTTGTTGATCCTTGAATATGATTTCCAGTAATCAAATGCTATGATAAATTTATGTTTAAACATCACGGCGTAGTGATCTTGGTGCAACTTATCAATTAGTTAACTAATGCTTCTGATTGCAGTTTGAGGATTGTCCATTTTGTATACTACATCCACTTTCCTTTTAGAAGGAATAGATGATTGAAGGGTTAGATCATTTTAAAATTTGATATGGAATTTTTCAAAGACTTGAGTGTACCAAGTAGAGCCATTATGTATAAGACAAAAATATAAGGTGGTATCAATTATGGTTAAGTGTTCAAAGGATGGCAGTGATTTGCCATCTAATTCTACACCTAGTTCCTATTATGGCTCTTGTCGGCGGATTTGTACCAATCTAGAGGATGTGGATTTAGATGATGTAGAGGGTGGGAATAATGACAATAAACAATATCATGATGAGTAATAAAAGTCCTTTTACTTGCTTAATTTTTTGTATTTTTTTCATTTCACCTTTTGTCTAGTTTTAAACATTACGTTGAGTACACACACAGAGACACACCATCACTCTTATAGATATCGATGGAATAAGATACTTCTGCATATCCATTTCTGAAAAATCATGACATTGCTGTAGTTTTCATGAGGTTGGAAAGATTCTAGATAGTGTATCCAAGTTGTTGAATCTAGATAAGTACAGTGACTTGTGTCATGTGGAAGAGATCCAACTCTGTTCACAAGCTGAACTATTCACTAGAAGAGAAGGCCACTGAAGGTGCTAGTGAAGGAATCCAAAATCTGCAAAATATTTTATGCATCCTTATCCTAAGCATCTTTATCATGTAAACATTCTTCAACTACATTATTCATTACAGATATCCCAATGTTCTAAGAGAGAGTAACACACTAATCCAGGGAGCGAAGTAAATGTTCTTGTAAGTCATCCATCAGGCATTGGCAGTTAGAGTGGTATACTAGTATTATCAAAGATACTAGCAATGGTAGAGAGACATGTGAGCTTCTGTGACTCAATATGTCATTCCAAAACTCTGCAATGGAACTAGTGAAGGTCCTGAGCACATGATTCACAAGTGCATACACTTCTCAGCTTCAAACTAAGTTTTCAAATCTTCTAAAATCTACATGCATGTGGAAACACTTTCAGTCCTTGTCTTGGATTAGAGGAGTATGACCTATTTCTTTGATACCCCTCTACTAATTTCTTCTCTAAACTCGCAATTGTCACTTGCAAACAAAATTTTGTCACTCTAGCATTGTGCTGCTCTGAGCATTGTCTAAGAATATTCTCATTATTTCTTAGAAATAACTCCACAACCTTCACATATCGCATCTCCAACACCAATTCATCTTATCTTTGCAAGGCATATAGAGAATCATCAATTACTACATCTTCGTGTTCTTCATTCCCTACTATTGTGTGTACAATCCTAAATCTTGGTTTGTCTTCATGCAATGCTTCAATTCTAATTGGCATAGAATGCATGAGATAGGAAGCTCTATGTTGTCTTCTCGTTTTTATTTGTTGAGGGTGTCCTAGTGTTATTTCTAGTGCTAAATATCTACCTGCTATCGAAATGGGGCATTGGGACCAGTGCCTTCGGTCTAAGGTTGTGGTTGAGGGAAATAGACAAAGAGTTGGGCACACTATCATCTATTAATGGGAAAGTGAAGAGAGTGGTGTCATCAAGTAATGATTGACATAATTAGGTACCAAGTAGAACCATGAAAATGCTAAATTACTTGGGGAAGGTTAAGGTATGTTCCTTCTAAGTACATGGGAAAGATTCAGTTGCCAATGTAAATCCAATTGACACAGAATATAAGGATCACTTATGCACCACCAATAACAATATTTGTGAAAAGGATGCTCAAGTTTAGGTGTCTTCTTTTCCTGTTGAAAGTGAAGGAATGCAGGATTTAGTAGGTAGAGTGACAAAAAAGGAGATCAAAATTTCTTCCAATGGTTATGCCAAGTACAATGTTACAAACATTGGTGATGTTTTCAAGATAGTTGTCAACAAGAAGAAACAGAAGGAAATTCTAAGTAAGGCATATAAGGTTCAAGACGAGAAGCAGGAAAATATTAACCCTCCAAAAACATCCAAAGAAGTAGTTACTGATGTTGTCAAGACAAGATTTCTTCAAAGGATCCTAAGAAGCCAGTCCTGAAAGAAATGGAGGACTTGGAAGATGCAGGTGAGCTTTCATCTACTATGAATCAAGTAGCTATATCAGTTACTAAATGTTCAGGACACTGAAAGTACTCCAGATATATTTTTTTGATTATCAAGGACCAGTGAAAACATCTACAAATCCATTTTGATTGTCTATAGAATAATTAATTACTTGGAAATTTCTATGCATAAATTTATAAATATTAACCTTCCCAAAGTTTAAGTTTCAATAACAATTTAACTGCAGACATAACTTCACTTACAACAGTCATAACATAACATTTCAAACTGATATTTAAACTCTAAAATGAGTACATGCCTGCTAAGTGACTGAGTAGTTCTGGACTTTACTGGTGCGTCCCTTAATGAGGACAGCAGCCCGTGAATATTGAACAAGATTCCTCTCCAATACTGAAATAGATTTCAACAATTCGTGAATGATATTCACATGCCTGGAAATGTTAATTTTGGTTTGCAGCTGATGTTATTAAATTGAGCACATAGATCTGTGGAAAACACACAACTCGCAAGATAGATCACACAATTTACTTAGTTATTGAAGAATGAAACAGTGCAAAAATGGCTTGCAACTGTCAATGATTTTCATTAATCAAAGATTAATTAGATAATAATTACAATGAAGTATAATGGCTTAAATAGCCACATGCAATTCGAATCCACATGAGTAAATTCGAATTTATTAGACTCTACTTGACTATAGGTAACTAAGACCTTATCTGAATCACTGTTGGAGGACTCAATAGTTAACTGACCTTGTCTAAACCATTACCGGAGTTCAACGGAGTTCTAAAACACAACTCAAGTGTCTACTTCAATGTTGACAGAGGTTAATTGACTGTGGTAGGTGAGAAATGCGCCTCTCCTGCATGCAGCCATGCAAACCTAGAGCTAACTGAATGTAGAGGACTAGAACTGAATGTAAATGACTCCTAACTCAGCTTGACTAGTCACTAACTGAACTCAATTGCTGAAGGTTGGTGTCGGCACTCCCGATGGCTCCTAAATTGTAGGAATTGATCTAGGAGGTTCCCAAAATGATGTATGCAAGTGCATCAATGGCAGTAGGCCTCAATTACTATTCCTCACACTTTAGTAACTGGAACATGTGCTCCAATTAGGCCAAGTGGACCCAATGTTGCTAGTGACTAAAAATAGACTAGATGGACTCTCGATTTAGACATATGAACAAATTGGACAAGGGAGGATTAATAATCCTAAAACCCCCCCTGAATGATAACTTGGAAAATCTGTGGTCCCTGGTAACTAAGACCATAGGTCACCCATTACATCAAGTAAATTAAAGTAACTGCTCAATACAAGGAGCAGGGGAAAAAACCACATGGGAAAAAATTCCCCCCTCTAATTAAGTAGGTAGAATCAAGATCAATCTGGTTCTTCTATGCATAGGTATCCTAGGGCCCGGCATGTGAGCCTCTCCATCATTAATTCTGTATTAATCTTCCTCTTTGGAAGAAGAATGACATGCTCAACAAAATCAGAAATATAGACAGCTACCGGATGAAGACTGGACCCATGTAGAGCAACTGAAGTCAATTGATAAGTGAGAAAAGGTTCTTAAGGATTCAAAACATGTGAGGAACAGTCAATAAAATGATATGTTTCATCCATGAACAGAAAACCATGAGTGGTAAAATCAGCCCCAAGTGTTAGGAGCAAGTGTTCAGGCGGATGCTGAATGTCTTCCTCTTTACTAGTTCTGTGAGGAGATGAGCATGTGATCAATGGTAGAGAATCACTGGGACTGTTGAGAGTGAATGCTTGAGCTATATAGTCTGATATATCTTCTGAAATAGCTAATGAATCACATAATAAAATATCAGCAACCTCATAAGAGGAAACTAACACCAAATCCCCAACAGCAGTTTTGAATAGAAATTGTGGTACTTGATTTTTCACACCGGAATTGGTGAGAGAAGCTACAAGCATGATTGAAATATCTTGGATTTTAAAATATAAACCAAATAATATCATATCAGAAATTAAATCAGATCTAAATAGGTTCACAGCAGATCCAAAAATGTGAAATGAAATGAAATCCCCAGCAACAGTTTTGTAGGAGACTTGCGGTATTTGTTTCTTCACACCGTTGATGACAACAGCTACAAGCAGTATTGAAAGATTATGAATTTGAAATATTAAACGAATGTATTTCATATCAGATCCAATAAGGTTCATTTCAGATCCAAAGAAATGGTTAAATGAGACGGTGGATGCACATCTTTCTTCTTCTTCAAAATTCTGAATTTTGGTGCATGCAATCCTAAAGGAATTTGCTCGAAGATCTAGATCAAGGGGAGCGAATGGATCACTCTGGTAATCTGATATTTCTTCCAAAATATCCAAGGTATTACATGTTTTCACACCAGCAGCAACATTAGAGGGAGAAAAAACAAATTTCTCTTCACTTCCGAAAGCAATTACTGGCAAATTTTGCATAGAATTCAAAGGAAAATCACTGGTGAATGTTTGTATGGAAGTGCAGCAGTATTTTTCTTCAATATCATATATTTGAATGTCTTCTTCTATTTCATCCATATGAGGATATGAGATATCATAGATCTCATAAACTTCCGGAGCATTAGGAGAAGGAGTCACTGCAAGGAGACTGTCTTCAATTCGAATTCACTGTGTAGAAGCTTCTGCTTCTTGTTCATCTTGAGCAACTTCATCAGAGAGAGTGGAGGCCGATATTTTTAGATCAGGGATGCTTATGGTGGGATATACTCTCCAAAGTGCTATTATGATCCTCATCAATCATTCCAAAGGTTCTGTCCAATATTTTCTAGAGATCCTTTGGGTTTTTAATAGATCTTTTGAGGTAGCGCATGCTAGGAGAACTGGCCATATACATTGTTCCATAAGTTGCATCACATTCATTTAGCCAGTCAATATCCTTTCTCTCAAAGGACTCTTCACCAATTCCAATAGACACCTCATAGATATCTTGTCTCTTCAGAGATGCAATCATCTTCATCTTCCATTCTTAATAGTTTGTGAATAGGGTGAGACGAGGAACTGATGAATCTAGAATTGATGAAGCCATTCGAAGTTGTACCTACAAAAACAAAAAACGGGCACCGTAAGGTTGTCATCTTGCACATTTCAGGTTTTCATCACACGCAGCATAGTTGATAAAGATTGACCAACAATTCCTTAACTTGGGGTATTAAGTGGTAAACCTTCTGCTTCTGGTTGAGAGTTGGAAGGAGCAATTTTGCTCAAAAATGATCCAGTAGGAGATTTGAGGAGGAGAAGTGCCTTGCCCACTGAGGCTCTGATACCATATTAAATTGAGCACATAGATATATGGAAAAACACACAACTCATAAGATAGATCACACAATTTACTCAGTTATTGAAGAATGAGACAGTGCAAAAATGGCTTGCAACCGTGAATGTTTTTCATTAATCAAAGAGTAATTAGATAATAATTACAAAGAAGTATAATGGCTTAAATATCCACATGAAATTCGAATCCACATGAGGAAATTCGAATTGATTAGACTCTACTTGATTGTAGGTAACTAAGACCTTATCTAAATCACTGTCGGAGGACTCAATAGTTAACTGACCTTGTCTAAACCATTACCGGAGTTCAACGGAGTTCTAAAACACAACTCAAGTGTCTACTTTAGTGTTGATTGAGGCTAACTGACTGTGGTAGGTGAGAAATGTGCCTCTCCTCCATGCAGCCATGCAAACCTAGTGCTAACTCAATGTAGAGGACTAGAACTGAATGTAACTGACTCCTAACTCAACTTGAGTAGTCACTAACTGAACTCAATTGCTGAAGGTTGGTGTCGACACTCCCAGTGACTCCTAAATTGTAGGAATTGATCTAGGAGGCTCCCAAACTGATGCATGCAAGTGCAATCAATGGCAGTAGGCCTCAATTAGTGTTCCCCACAATTTAGTAACTGGAACATGTGCTCCAATTAGGCCAAGTGGACCCAATGTTGCTAGTGACTAAAAATAGACTGGATGGACTCCTCATTTAGACATATGACCAAATTGGACAAGGGAGGATTAATAATCCCAACAGATGTATGTTCCCAAATGTCAAATAAATATTCTCTGAGTGTAAATCAACTCTCCACAGAAGGTCACGTCCCTTTCTTGAGTATCTAACAAAGATTGAAGGAGTGTCTTCTATGCTTTAATGTGTCCATCCAAGGTTATCTGCTACTGCTAACGAACTGATATAACTGATATTTTTTCAGATCTGATGTATCTCTCCATGTGGAGCAAATAATGACTGAATCTCCTTCCAAATAGCCTCCCTCTTGAATCAAGACTTGTATAGTGGGTGAGCTACCAAGTTTGCAAACTCATTCGCAAGATGTCAGCTCACACAATTTCAATAAAGGGAGTGGAGTGCGCCTTCCTGAGTGCAACTCGCATTCTGTAGCTAGGATACTCTTTCCAATGCTTCTTCCACCCAAAATGTTACATTTAATTGCAGAGCAAAGAGTAGGAATTTATAGTTAGTAACTTAGTTCTATGGGTTGATAAAGGAGATGTGGGTTGTTTTAGGCAATTTCTAGGTAATATTTAGACCTCAAAAGGTATGAAGCAACACCTAATCAGTAATTTTGGGAAACATTGAATCAATTTCTACCATTATCTGAACTTTCCTACACTTCGTAGCAGTAATAAGAAGGGTTAGAATCAAATATGGGAAGATTGATCTATAAAACAAGCATTTTTGGGAAAGGAATGAAGGCCAAACAACAATAAAATTATGATTCTAGGGCATTGCCTCACCTAATATCAATAGTAAAGGGTTCTATTTTTAGTTCTAGGTATAAATTTGAAGCAATTTCTTGAGGGTGCAACCCTAAATATAACCACTTGTGTGCATTTCAGACTCCTAATCCTCTTGTTCAATTATGGATAACTTTGTCGATGAAAACAACCTTCAAGTCTTCTTTCATCATAGGGGGTAACACACAAGTTTGACTTAGTTCTTCAAGATATTCCTTCACAACTTTGTGGTGTGCTTGCCTAACTACAACTATTTATCAATTATATCCTCTAAGAAAGACTATAACTCAATCTATTGCATCCCATCGCCATGCAATCTAACTTTTAGTTCCTTGTGGTTTGGGAAGAAGGCTGCAAAATATCCAATTAGTATCCACCAATTGCATGTTGAAGTTGAAGAAAATAAAACATGTATTTTGAATGAGCATATTGTTGGCTCTTTATGAAATGGAAGAGGAGATAACATGATAATCAATGAGGGTGGTCTCCCCATTCACTTGAATAGTTCAACCCCTGTGACAGTGAAAAATAAAGTGTTTTGGTCTAAGAGCATGGTTTGATCAATCCACTTCATCACTCTTTCCCAAATCTTGTGAAAATTGGTCTAAGTGAACCATGACTTTGACAAAGTATTTCCCATGAACTTATTAGAGTAATATAGGTCCCATATTGCACCTAATTTCCTGGATCAACAAGTCCTGCAACAACCTATTATAGGTGCAAATAATCTCTCACAGGATCACAAAGACATTCCAATCACTGGAGAACTTAGATCATGACACTATACAATGTATCACCTCTAAATCACTTCAATCACTAAAGAGTCAAGACACATGAGCATCACCCCTGCTGAAAGTCTCCAACATCTCCCTATCATAGTGAACTAATCTATAAAAATTCTATACAGAGAGTCCTAGAATATCTTAGTAAACATGCTCTGATACCACGTTAAATTTCATATCATGGTAACAGATTATGCACTCAAAATTTAAACCCTAAGATTTAAGAAGCTTAAAATATAAACACCAAACAAAAAAGTAAATTCTAAATGTTGTAAACTACAAATACATCACACTGAAAATATGAACAACATTTACACAAATCTGAACTCTCAAACCTTCATCTGTATTTTATGCTCTAGTGTGAAACCCTAACTACTAAACACTAGATTTGTCACAAAAACTAAATGAATACAATAACCCACTTTTTCTTCTTTTATAGATGAAGAAAGAAAGGGTTTTACAATTTAAAAACCCTAAATTTAGAGGAACCCAAACCCTAAATTTAGCTAGAGTACATATGTATTTTATTGACTGGAAGAAATACAAATTACAATGCTCTAGCGCAAAACCCTAACTTCTAATCACTAGATTTGTCAAAAAACTGAATGAATACAATCACCCACTTTGCCTTCTTTTATAGATGAATAAAGAAAGGGTTTTACAAATTTAGAAACCTTAAACAACTAGAGGAGTTGTTGAGTTTCAAATGCATGTTGTGTGGATGGCTAGATAGAACTATTTCTGTATTGGTTGACTATGCAAATTTGTGAGATCGTTCTAACTCTGAACTATTTCTTAGTCGTGAATGCTTTAATAAACAATGAGCTATCTCCATGTTAATATTTATGCTGTGTGCTATGTATTTTGAATTATATTAGCTATCTATAAAATTCTGTGTGCATAAAATACAATACATTACTCATACAAATAATCATCTTGCTCCCTAGGGATAGGTTAGTTAAAGTTAGATTAGTTTAGCTTAGTTGTTAGTTGCTTTCTGTGATTTAGGAACAAAGGAGATCAGACTAGAGGTTAGAACCTACACATCACATTGTGAACCCTTCGATTCCTGATCATCTGCATTTAAATTTAGGCACTTGCATATCATTTATAAAACATAAAAAACTCACATAAACGGTGGACCGAGCCGCAACCGATAAAACAGATTTAAATCGTTACTTAACTCTACGGTAGTCAGACCGTAAACCGGATGGATTCCCCATACCAAACAATAAACGAGATAATTGGGAGTGATTATTGGGGAGAATCCCTACTGTCGATACCTGGGATTTTCCAAGCCTCCACAATTTTCTCCTTCTTTAACAGAAAATTCGATCCTCTTTATTATAATTAGAAATAGTTCCTCTTACAATAAGTATTTCACACGAGAAAGCTAGAAAATTCCCATTTCTATTCGACTTCACCTATATTTATACATCTCAAAAAACTCTTGGTTTTCCTACCCCTTGGGCTTCCTTTACATTCGGTTACAAAATATTTGTATTTTAGTGTATTCACTAATTAAGGGATAAATACAAAAATTATTACAAATATATTTCCATGTGTACAAAAAGACAAAACACTTAAATGAGCCCAGTCAACTCAGTAATGAATTGCTTCCATGCCTTAGCATCTGAAGCAATTATCTCAAACTCGGCTGGCTCCAAGAATCTGACCGTGACTTCATGTTTGGAAGCTTGAGCCCTTATGTCAGCCATCCTTGCTGGGAGTAGTTGAAACTGATCCTCTAAAATACAGTTACTCGCTGCAGCTTGAGCAATCACATTTTGAATCACCCTTTCATCTAAGTTTTTTATCATCTATATGCCAAGCTCATCCTCCTAAAATCTAGCATGTAATTGTTGCAAGTGTTCTTCATGAGGTGGCAGCTCATCCAGCCTCCTCTTGGATGATGTCTGGCACCTTTTATGGGTTGTGAGTACTTTCTTAGAAAACTCCCCGCATTTATCTATTGTCTTCTAAACTGCCTCTATCAATTTCTCAATAGCTTTGTTGCTGAAACCTATCAGTTCATACTCAAGCTGCAGTCTCTCTAGAGTTTTGACTACTGTGTTTTCCGGAGGCTCCTTGGTCATTTCCAACCATGTCAATCATCCTTGAATAACTTCTACAACGTCTTGAATTTTTTCTTTGAACTCTGTAGCTGTGGCTGAAATTTCCTGCAATCTATATTCTACTTGTTTGACTTTGAAGACTTTTCCCGCGATCTGAACCTACATCTGATAGATCTTATTTCTGAGAAAAAGAGCATGCTTTGTTAGAGGTGTTATATCTGTCCTTTGTTCATTTTCTACCTTTAATAACACCTCCAAAGAAATCTTTTGATGTTCTAATCCTGCCACTTGTGATTCATACTGTTCTGCTCGTTAATCATCCTTAGACTTCTGTGCTTCTATCTCTGCAAATTTTGTTTTCTGATTCCCCTTTCTCCCTACTAAGGCTCATGTTTGACAGGTTCAAAGTATCCCTCTCTTATTCTATAATTTGATACTCTTGTTGAATATTTTCATAGTCTGAAAGAGTAGCTTCATACTTTCTTTTTGATTCTCTACAGACTCTTTCCACCTTCCTTAAAACCTCTTTCATCTCGATCATTTTACCCTTGCACTTCTCAAGGGTCTCAGTGAGATTATCAATATTATGAGCATTTGCATATGCATTTGCAATGCCCAAAGAGACCAATTGCTTCGGGTTATATTCCACATTTTTCACTACTATCCTTTCTATCACTGTGGTGATTGGGGTTTGGTTCCCTATCCCCAGAGTCTTCTCTGTCTTCCACACGATGGACTTATTTTTGGCATAAAATGGTACATATTCTAGGCATGCAACCTCATACTTCTTCGATGGAGTGAATGGCACCAACTCCAACTCAACTAAAGGGAGATGCCCCCCTGTAAGTATATTTTCTGAAGTGGATGGAAGGTCCTCAGGGTTGTTCTAAATAGGGCTTCATCCTTGATCCTCACCACCTACATCATCCTAACTTTCCTTGGTTTTTTCTTCTGTTAACCCTTCTTGGTCTTATACTTCTTGTTAAAGATCCAAAGCTTCTTGAGCTATGGCCTTCTCTAGCTCAACAATATTTTCTTGGATAGCCTCCTCTTTCTTTCTCTTTTCTTCTTCTCTCTTTTCTTGGAAGCGTATTCTTCCTTTTCTCATTGCTTCTCTTCATCTAAGAGCTTTCTTGCACCTTCTACCAGTATTTGGGTAGTCTCTTCTTTTACTTTTATGGAAGCTTCCTCCTCATGTCTCTTTAGCTCTAGATTGTTGCTTCCACTGCTTTTGTCCCTAGCTGCTAAGGTCTTCAATTTCAGTTTCTTTTTCAAGGTGGTCATGCGGTAAATGTTCCTATACATTTCTTCTTATTTTTCCATGTAGTTAGCATACTCGAAATTTACTTTGACTGCTTCCTTATAGGCTGCAACCTTTCCTTGAGAATCATTTCGGTGAAATTCCTTTTCACCAAAATGGAAATTTTATAGCTCCTTAACAAATTTAGGGGAATTCTTGACCTTGGTGAACTTGTAACTACCCACATATAAGGGTAATGGTGGGAACACAACCTTCTTTAGATCAAACGAGTGGCTTCCAAATCCATTCAGGAAAAGTTGTCTAATAGCTTCTTTGTGGACTATATAATCATTCTTGTACTTTGGTAGTAATGAGGGCACTTTCATCCCCCCATACATCCTCAAATATGTGCCTTCTTCTGAGAAGAAATAATCTCCATATTCTTTAATAGACTCCAAATCTCCCTCAAATAGGCATGGACATTCTTCTAGAAAAATCAACTTGGATACGGGAATCAGGAATTCTTCACACATCATCTTATAGTGATTATGATATTTGTGAGACCCTAACATCTGGTAAGCTGTATATATAGGGGATTTCCCTCCGTTCCATGTACACTTTAGCCCTTCAAACTTATTGCGGTAAAGTATGCAATACACTAAGAAGGAAGGCATATAAAATTCAGACTTAGTGAGTTGCAGACCTTCTTGGGCTGCTATGATAGAGGTGGACAATTTTTTGGCTATTATTTCAGCCCAGTTGAAGACTTTTCCTTTCATATCTATATGGTAGATCTGTGGGATCCACCCAAACTTGTAAAACTTCCCATCATCTCTGTCATAAATCTTATTCAACAATAGGACTATTAATCTGTATGGGGTCCTTAGATGAGGTTTCTCATACTCCCCTAATTGCTTGTGTCTAAAATTATTTCCCTCAATCATATTCATCTTAGATGTGGTAGCATAGTCGAGTTTCAATCTCTTCATCCACTCTGTTGTCACACTAATTTCCTTTTCGAGCAAGTTGTATGCTGCTGATAAAAATGTGGGTGTGAAGGATGCAAATCTTTTGTTAGCCGCATCGTTCATCAACATCCTTGTTGTGTCTATCCTAGGAATAATCCATCCAATAGATTTTGCACAAGGGAAAATTTCCAGTCTAGTGGTCACCTTGGTTATCCCGGATCTCAACACGTTATCATACATGGTCAGGTCTTCTAACCCTGCTTCTAGAACTTTCTTTTTTACCAGGAAGTGATAAATCTAACCCCATTTGAACTCGAGATCAGCTCCATTGACTACCTTTGTATCCTCATAAATGATCTCTGTCCTTGGTACAGGTGTAACTTCCACAACCTCTGCATCCAAGTCATAATCGAAAATCTTAGCTTTCTTTGTACCTCTCTTCGTCATACTATCGGGTGCGAATGTTAAATGCAAAAAAACAGAACAAGTTTTAGCATTTACATCATTAAAAAAATTCTACAATAAAACAAACTGGATATGATACACTAGGAATGGCGATGGGGGAAAACTCAGTGCAGGTATGGTGACGAGGGAAAACTTGAAAATCAGAATGAGAAGGCGATACCTAAAAAAATTCCAAGGGGGAATACCCATTTTAAACCTAACCAAAAACCAAAATACCTACCCCCCCTCGCATGGCGTATCAACCATCGACAGCTTGCAACTCAAAATACATTAACCAATCAAAGAAAGCAACCGAGACTTACCTGGTAGGCGGGAGGCTAGACACGCTGTCGAAAACGTTTGGTGTAGATGTGCCATGCTCCATAGGTGATCTCCACCACTTGCACGAACTCAAGGATGGGATAAATCGCAACAAAGCTTTCCAACCCTCACCGTAAAAAGCAGTGGTAAAAAACAACGTCCCCGGGTATAAATAGACATCTGTTAGCAAAGGCCCTTTAAAATTGGTAGGTAAACCATTAAATTTGCACATGCACGACCAATGGCGTTGGAAACAAACATAGCGCATCGGGTGAAGAATGATAAGTCAACATGCAATGAGCCTCGACAACAGCAGCTTGATACCTCCCAACATAGCTGCAACACTGGCTTAAGACTCAACAATATGCCCAACTTACGTTGCGGCTCCGACAGTCAAAGGGTATTGAGAAACAATCAAGGAAGGCTGCCACCATAGTGGCTCAACAACAAAATTCCTTTCGCTGAAGCGGTCTTGGTGAGAATCAGACGATTGATGAAAACTACCACCACGATTGTGGTAGAGTGACAAAACTCATCCGACGAAGCGGGCACATAAAATCAGAAGAAGCTCCGATCCTCAATACAATATCCCACCTGTCATTGCGGATCGAACCTAAGGAAACTTTCGATGTAGCGGACAGAGAGATCGAATAACGCTTTAGGGAAAACCTCCACTGCAATGGCTCGAGGAAAATAATTCACCCGTTGTTGTAGCCAGGATCTCAACAAATTAAGTGAAAGGAAAAGATAAAGGTTAGCCGTCGTAGCGAATCGAAAGCTAGAAACCATCCGGCGTTGCGGAATCAAATTGATCGAAAGCCTTTCCAATATCAAACCAAAGACTCATCTGCCATAACAAAAAATGAAATCGGAAGGATATCTTATATTTAAATTAAAACTACCCCCACTATTACGGTTCGAACCTAAGAAAACATTCGTTGTGGCGGCATGAAAACAGAAAGCTGTCTATCGTAGCGGCTCTTGACTTGGAAAAACATCTGCTATAACGGGTCAGAAGCACATTTTCTTCCTTAGTAAAAAAAATGAAATTCTTAAAACTTTTCCATGATAGAAACAAACCATAAAAGCTGGATTTCAAATTCAAATCTCCTGAGAAGCAAAACTAAGATTTTAAAGGGGGTCATAAAAAATGTAAAAGAAAAAAAATGCGGATAGTTGCAGCAGCAACAATTGGTGACTAGCTGGTGAACACAGATCTCTGGAAAAACTGGCTTTTAAAACCAAAAGTTGCTTTAGAGTATTATGTTAAAACAATTCTTCCCAAACTTCTCAAGATTTATTTAAGACGTCCAGACCTTCCCAGGAGTGCAATATTTAGAACTTTAACATTGATTATGGTCCACTAGGATAAGGTAACTAGGGTTTCCAAAAGTCTCGATAACTCTTCCAAGGCCAAGATATGAGGTTAATTTTCTTAAGCATTCGGATTGCTTATAGCTCAGACACCACAGGATTGTAACAGAGTGTGGACATACATATTCATTTGTTCCTCATTCCCATGCCTTTTGCATTATTTTGATGTTGTTGGACTTTTGTCCTTTTGAGTCTTCCCGGATTGCTTCTTTCATTTGAAACTTGGTTTAGGTTCTTCCATCGATAGTGTCCTTTTGTGTGAGAGACATCAGCTCACGGACGGAGAAGAAACTCTAAGAAATATTATCTAATACTTATTTTATTCAGTATGTCTTTTGATGTATGCTTAGGAGCTTTGACTCATTTTTATCCTTTTGGATTTTATTTGTGGCATGGGATCATTTAAATACTATACATCTGTGCACTCTGCTTCCTCCCTGTGGGTCCTTTGTTGTTAGCTTCCTAGAACATATTTTAATGTGTAGTGGATGGAGCCCCAAAATAGTATTCCTGAGACTCTTCTAACCTTATTTATTTGATAGGGGTTAAAACAGGACTTGAATGTGTTCATAACCTCCCTTCAGATAGTCTACCAACTTAAAGAATCTGAATCATGATATATGTATATTTAATAAGTAGCCTCAGTGATCAAAATATTTGCAAATTTCCCAAATTCCAATGTTCCCCAAATTCCAAAGAAAATAAACAAACTGAAATAAATCCAATTTTAATAAAACAAATGCAAATAAGGAAAACTAACTACAAAGCAAATAAACAAAAATCAAAATGTTTATTTATGTATAGAAAATAAAATTGAGAGCATTAAGAAAAGTAAGGTTTGAGAACCAAGCCATTGACTAGCATATTCTCTTCCCACCCCTGCAAATTTGAAACAGGCCTATCCATAAATGTTGAAACTTAGTGTGCTTTCCCTTTTCATCATGTAGGTGATCCCACTTCAGAACCAAATCACCTACTTCAAACTCTTTCTTCCCGGACTTATGTTTGTCAAACCATCTTTTCACAATTTCTTGTTGATGCTTAAACCTTTCCCTGGCCTTGGATCTATACTCTTCTAATTTCAGCAGAGTGTTGATTTGGGCTTGTAAGAATTCACTATTAGATCCTCTAGACGCTTGAGCTAGTTGAGAAGAAGGCAATAAAATATTAGGGGGCGGAATGGCTTCTTTTCCATAGACTAAGGTGTAGGGTGACACACCTAAGGAGTTCTTGGGTGTGACTCAATCAGCCCAAAGTGCATTTGGAAGAGCTATGTGCCAGCTCCTCTGGTTTTCTATGACGGTCTTCTTTAGAATTCTAATGAGATTATTATTAGTATATTCAGCTAACCCATTACCTTATGGATAATAGTTAGAAAAATAATGCATTTTAATTCCTTTCTCATTTGCAAATGTAGTAAGTCTAATAGACAAAAAATAAGATTCATTATTGAAATCCAGGGAAATTGGAACCCCAAACCTGGTCATAATATGGTCTTGTAAAAAATCCATAACTACATCTTCATTTACTTTCTGTAATGGGATGGATTCCACCCATCTGGTGAAGTAGTCTTTTGCCATGAGGATATATTTGTGTTGTAATGAGGAATTTGGATTAATCTCTACAATAATATTGATCCCCTATTGCTCGAATGGTTCAGAAATAAAAACTGGTTTTAATGGCCCGGATGCTTTCGCTTGTCTCCCGCCACTCCTTTGGCATGTATCACATTTTCTAACATAAGTGTGAGCATCCTTGAACAACGTTGGCCAATAGTATCCATCTCTCAGAATCTTATGAGTTGTAGTATCTCCTGAAAAATGACCTCCAGTAGGGCCATCATGCAATTCTTTAACTACTTTGGCTGCATCTTCTCGTTCTAAACATCTGAGGAAAACTCCATCATAATTTTTCTGAACAACACTCCGCTGATTATTTGGTAAGATGCAGAATTTAAGTGCAAGGCCCTTCTCTGCTTGGAATTCCAATTTTTCAGGAAAATAACCCTGTTGGAGATAGTTAACCAAATCTCGATACCAAGATTCTCGAGCTATAAATATGGGACACACATCAAGCATGTGCAGCTCCGTCTCATTCTCCCAATTATTCTCTTTATTGTCCTGGATTTCTGCCATTAATTTGCATAGCCCCTGTCATTTGATGATAGTTGTTGGCTTAAACTCCAAGTCGTACTCTTGCAAGGCTGTAACCCAGTTCCCTCTTCTTTCTCCTAACTCTTTTTGTACAAAAAGATTCCCGATTGTCGGGTGAGGTACAATAACTTTGGTTCTGTTCTTTAGTATATATGGCCTGAATCTCTTTATTGCCTTGAATACCACCTATGCTTGTTTATCAACAGCGGGGTAATTCAACTCAGCACCTTGTAGTCCAGTGCAAATGAATGATATAGGGTACTCGTCTCCTCCTTATTTTTTCTGGGTAAGCGCTGCTGCTAATGAGTTGTCTGAAGCAAAAGTGTATAAGATCAAATCTTTCTCAAAATTCGGACTTTTGAGAGAGGGTGCATGAGCTATTGTTGCTTTAATTTTGTCGAATGCACCTTTCTCTAAGTCAGTCCATTTAAACTGAGCACTTTGCTTGATCATTTGTTGCAGAGGTTTGACTATCTGAGAAAAATCGAGCATAAACCTTCGCACAAAGTTTATGGTCCCCATAAAAGATTGCATTCAATTCTTATTGTGGGGAAAAGGAATCTATGCTATAGCTTTGATCCTTTCTGGGTCTATTGAGATCCCTTTCTTAGAAATTATATAACCCAAAAGCTTTCTGTATAATACGGCAAACACATATTTCTTCGGATTTAAAGAAATACCATATTTCTGATAGCGTTCAAAAATTTGTTTTAAATGAAACATGTGTTCTTCTCTCTTTTTGTAAAAAACTATAACATCATCCAAATACACTACTACACTTCGGCCAATCATCCCACGGAAAGATATATCCATGGCCCTCTAGAAATTTGCTCCAATGTTGATAATTCCAAAGGGAATCCTTCTATATGCAAAAGTCCCCCACTTAGTTCTAAAAGTAGTCTTCAATGTGTCTTCTTCTGCTACCAATACTTGGTTGTAGCCTGAGAAACCATCTAGCAGAGAAAATAATTTTGATCCTGAGACCATCTACAATATTTTTTCTATGGGTGGGACCGGGTAGTTATCTTTATCGAAGGCATGATTCAAGTTTATAAAGTCAACACAAAGTCTAATCTCACCAGACTTTTTCCTTACCGGTACTATATTCGAAACCCATTCCAAATGTCTGACTTTAAAAATAATTCTTGCATCAAGCAACTTCTTCACTTCGCTTTGAATAAAAGGTTCCAGCTTCGGATGCATTTTTCTTAATGCCTACTGGAATGGCTTAACTCTTGCTTTGATTGGAAAAACATGTTGTATAATGTGGGTGTCATAAGTCTTAAAATCTTCAAATGTACAATCAAATACTTATTTGTACTGTTTAAACAAGTTATTGAATTTGTGCCTTTCTCCAGGTGAGCAACACTTTCCCAAGTTTACATATTTAGGCTCAGCTTCTGATCCCAAATTTACCAGCTCAAATTGCATAGATGAGCTGTGCGTTTTGACATTAGTTAGTCTTCTAAACTTGTTATTCAAATTGAACATTCCTTCCAATGTTCTAACTCCTTTGGGTATAAAATTTCCACTTCGAAGGTTCGCTTGATTTTCTTCATCATCAATTACTGCTCCCTTGAAATTCTCATCATTTGTCAAAAATTCTAAGATCTGTTGGTTGTCATCGAACACTCTTAGATTCATGATATTATTTGGTATAGCATACCTGAAAAGTAATTCAATAGAGCATTAATTATTAGTTGGAACAAGCCTGGTGGCCGACGTAGCTAATAAATCAGGTGCTACATTTTTCAGCCTAGGAATCGAAACTATATTAAATGCATCGAAATTCATTAGAAAATCCTAGACTTCATTTTGGTAACCCTTTAGATGCGGGGATAAACAATGGATTGTATTTCTAACTTGTTTTACAATAATTTCAGAATCTCCATAGACCTTTAAATTCTTAACCTTGAATTCAATTTCCCTTTTTAATCCTTGTATTAATGCTTCGTATTCGGTTGTATTATTTGTGCATTAAAATTCTAATCTACATGAGAGAAAATGTTTATTTTTTCTGGATCCATCAGGATACAGCCAGCTCCTGATCCTTCCTACGTTTTTGAACCGTCAAAGTACAGTACCCAAAACTTATCTGCTAAACCTACTGAACTATTGTTACTTTCTACATCTAAAACTAAAATAACTATGTTACAGTCAAATTTATCAGCCCATAAAAACTAAAGGAGATCAGGTTGTGTATCAGATCCATTATTGGCTTCTTCAACTTGGTAATTCCCCGGCTCTAGATCAATGAAATATTTCCCAACACAGGATGCAAAAAATTTACTGGCTCATTCTTCCCTTCTAATTGTGTCACATTATGTCTCATATGCAGCTCTCTCATTACTTTTATTTGATTTTGACATCCTTGATAGGGTAACCATAAATGAGACCAATCGGTTGAAAAATATCCATCTAGTTTTGCAGACCAGTATCGACTCAATAATAATCCATAGGCTTCTGGTATGTCAGCCACCATGATCTCTATAAATTAACACACTCTCTCATCTACAAATAAACATATCAGCACGTCTTCCATTTCTCCTACCACTTTCACAGTTGTTCTGTACAACTGTATTATCTTGCCATTAGATGGCTTGGGTTGGCCATTTATCCTTTTACATACTGACAAAGGCATAACATTTGCAGATGCTCCTGAATCAACCAAACAGTTGTGCACATTATGATTGAAAATCTCAAATGTAAGTAGAAAAGGGAAAGTTCTGGGTTTGGACTTTCCCCCAATACTGGCTTCATTGATTTCTTCTTCCAACTGAATGTTTTCTTGGGGTTTAATGGTTGGTGGGTTTAATGCTTCCAAAAGTTTCTTCTTTTGCTGGGGTAAACTACACATCTCAAACAAAGAAATATTGGATTTGGTCTTCTTGATGTGTTATATTATATTGTACCCCATCCCATAGTCCGTTGAGTTTTTCTTCACAGCTTCTACTTTTCTTTCAGTATCCTTTATGGGATTACTAACAAATGGATTGTTCTGCCTCGTTATGACCAAATTAGGTATGAGTTGGGTCTGAGTGTTATTTCTAACTTTCTTCAAGTTTTCCTGAATTCTTTTAATCTTCAGCAGAAGTGTGTTATCTTCAATTATTGGACCCTTTCTTCTGCTTGTGACATTAACATCTGACAGCTGTATCTCTTCATTAGGTTCTTTTTTCTTCTAAACCCAGCATAGGTGCACAATCCCACAAGACCATGGTAGTCTCTTCAGGTGTCTCTTCTGATTCATGATTTTTTTCTACCTCATCCATAGGCTTGGTTAATTTAGAATCAAGTAATTGATTCATAACTAAAGTCATAGAATTAATTCACTGTGGGCAACTTTTTTCAGAGTGAGGTTGTTGATGGAAAGTTCAGAAGTTATCCATCCCAACCTCAGTGAGATTCATGATAGAATGAATTTGTGTAGGAGGTTGAGAGGAACCACTCTCGTATTTTCTCTTATAATAGGGATTGAATTGCTTCTTGGCTTCTCTCTCCTTTTTCATATCAAAAATCTTATTGGACAACTTCTGGACCATCTTGACTACTCCTTCCAATTCATTTGATCCTTCATCCTTGGGTTTGGTCAATAACAGAGGCTTCTTACTACTAAAGGTCTTTGTTTCTGGTTCCACCGGATACTTGTTTACGCTTTCTAGTTCATCCTCTATGTTCTCAGCCTCTTCATATGTTTCAACCAAAGTGGTCTTAACTATTATTTTAGCAAACATGGCCATGTCAGGGCCAAGAGCCAATGTGTAATATTCTATTAGAGTCTCTTGAGCGGGCTTTATGGCTACATTGAAATTGTTTAAGTGAGCAGCAAACCTATGAGTAAGGTCCAACACCTTTTCTTTCTTTTCCTTTTTTAGAGCCAACGGTTCTTTCATCAAAGTAGCGGTAGTTCGTTGGCTATAAAACTTGTTTTTAAACATTCTCTCAAAAGAGGCCCAATCTATGATTGAATTGGCCTGTAAGAAAAAATACCATGACACTGCTTTACCTTTGAGAGTATGAGGAAAAATCCTACAAACCACATCTTCATGTTCAACTGCTAATGCTTCCAAAGCCAAGAAAAAACTCTGTAGATGGTCGTCCACAGATATTCCTTCCCCTGGGTTAAATCTAGGAAAAGTATTTTCATAATTATGTGGTAAAGCATGCACTGGAGGAGCAAAGTTCAGTGGTGTTCTATCCCTCCAAGTTGGTACAGGAGGTGGATTGGCCTGATTTACATTTGGGGGGGACATTTCTAGCCATGATTCAAGATGGAGACTGAGATGGGGATTGAACAGGGGTCCGAAAAGGTGAACAATTTGGGGATTCCGGTCCCAACTGATTGAGAGGTTGAACAATTTCTTACAAGGTTAAATCTACCAAATCTTCAAAATATCTGACTAACAGTGAATCCTCTAGGTAAGGGCGTTCTTTCTTGTGAACTTGTCTTCTAGGTAGGGTATGAATATTTGGTAGTCCTCCTATCTTCTTTGCATATGACCTTATGATTCTTCTTAAATGATCCACTACTTCGTTAGAAACAGGATAAAGATACTATGTAACGCCTGACTCAAGTTTAACTTTTCCTTTAGGACTAGGTCTCTAGGGAAAATTAGTCTCAAAACTATCACCAGTAGAATGTTCTTGAGGAAACGGATTTCCTCGGCCAACCATGCACTAGTGGCCCTCCTTCTAGCACCAAAATTGTTGAGTCCTAGAAAATCCTAGGTATCGACGGTAGGGATTCTCCCCAATAACCGCTCCCAATTAGCTCGTTTATTATTTGGTATGGGGAATCTGTCCAGATTACGGTCCAGCCACCATAGAGTTAAGTAATGGTTTAAATATGTTTTACCAATTGCAGCACGGTCCACCATTTATCTAAGTTTTTTATGTTTTATAAATGATATGCAAGTGCCTAAATTTAAATGTAGATGATCAGGAAGCAAAGGGTTCACAATGTGATGCATAGGTTCTTACCTCCCGTCTTATCTCCTTTGTTCCTAAATCACAGAAAGCAAATAAAATCTAAGCTAAACTAATCTAACTTTAACTAACCTATCCCTAGGGAGCAAGATGATTATTTGTATGAGTAATGTATTGTATTTTATGCACACAGAATTTTGGAGATAACTGATATAATTCATAATACATAGCACATGACAGAAAGATTAACATAGAGATAGCTCATTGTTTATTAAAGCATTCATTACTCATTTGCTGCGCTAGATTCAAATTAGGAAAATGAAATCATTCATGACTAATAAATAGTTCAGAGTTAGAACGATCTCACAAATTTGCATAGTCAGCCAATACATAAATAGTTCTATCTAGACATCCACACAACATGCACTTGAAACTCAACAACGCCTTCTCCAGCAGAAAAATTGATCCTCTTTATTATAAGCAGAAATAGTTCCTCTTACAATAATTATTTCACATGAGAAAGCTAGAAAAGTCCCATTTCTATTCCACTTCACCTATATTTATACATCTCAAAAAACTCTTGGTTTTCCTGCCCCTTGGGCTTCCTTTACATTCGGGTACAAAAGATTTGTCTTTTAGTGTATTCACTAATTAAGGGATAAATACAAAAATCATTACAAATATATTTCCATGTGTACAAAAAGACAAAACACTTAAATGGGCCTAGTCAACTCAGCAATGAATTGTTTCCATGCCTTAGCATCTAAAGCAATTATCTCAAACTTGGCTAGCTCCAAGAATCTGACCGTGACTTCATGTTTGGAAGCCTGAGCCCTTATGTTAGCCATCCTTGCTAGGAGTAGTTGAAACTGATCCTCTAAAAGACAGTTACTCACTACAACTTGATCAATCACATTTTTAATCACCCTTTCATCTAAGTTTTTTATCATCTGTATGCCAAGCTCATCCTCCTGAAATCTAGCATGTAATTGTTGCAAGTGTTCTTCATGAGGTGACAGCTTGTCCAGACCTTCTTGGGCTACTTTGATAGAGGTGGAAATTTTTTTGGCTATTATGTCAGCCCAATTGAATATTGTTCCTTTCATAGCTATATGGTAGATCAGTGGGATCCACCCAAACTTGTAAAACTTCCCATCGGCTCTGCCATAAATCTTGTTCAACAACAGCACTATTAATCTGTATGGGGTCCTTAGATGAGCTGCCTCATACTCCCTTGATTGCTTGTGTCTAAAATTCTTTTCCTTAACCATAATCATCTTAGTTGTGGCAACATAGTCAAGTTTCAAACCCTTCACTAACTATGTTGTCACGCTAATTTCCTTTTCAGGAAAGTTGTATGCTACTAATAAAAATGTGGGTGCGAAGGATGCAAATCCTTTGTTCCCTGCTTCTTTCATCAACATCCCTATTGTTTCTATCCTAGCAGAATCCATCCAATAACTTCTACACAAGGTAAAATTTTAGGACTAGTGATCACCTTGGTTATCCCAGATCTCAACACGTTATCATATAGAGCCAGGTCTTCTAACCCTGCTTCTGTAACTTTCTTTTCTACCAGCAAGTGATAAATCTGGCCCCATTTGAACTCGGGCTCAGCTCCAGTGACTGCCTTTGTATCCTCATAAATTATCTCTACCCTTGGTACGAGTGCAACTTCTGCAACCTATGCATCCAAGTCATAATCGACAATATTTGCTTTCTTTTTACCTCTCTTCATCATACTGTCGGGTGTGAGCATTGACTACAAAAAAACAAAACAAGTTTTTGCATTTACATCATTAAAAAAAATTATGCAATAAAACAAACTGGATATGATACGCTAGGAAAAATGTCCAAAACAATCATCAGTATTTTATATAACCCTGATATCTTCAGCCATTAGGTCAAGACACATGATGTAGGTCAGTGGATCAAAGTTTGGCAGTAAAAACTTTGGACATAGGCAAACCTCAGCCTCTGTACTCTAGAAAAGAAATGCGACCTAACAACTGTGAGGGTTTTTCATGCTTCGACCCAAAGACTCTAAAGGGTTCCAAGCCCAAAAATCCGTGCTCAGATGCTCAGGGTGGCGATTCCCTAGGTTCACATTTTCGGGCTTAACATCCCATGTTCAAAATATATAGTACTGAAACCTACAGGCTCTACTTGAGACAAGAAAACTATAAACCCTAAAAACGCCTGAAGGTGAGCACCCAGTTTGTTCCATGCCAACGAAAATATCGGGAGCCTGGATAATGATCATAACCTAACAAACTGCGGGAAATAACTCCTCCAAATGAACTTGGTAAAAACCCAGCGCAGTTATGGCGGCGAGGGAAAGCTTGAAAATCAGAATGAGAAGGCGATACCTAAAAAAATTGCAAGGGGAAATACCCTTTTTAAACGTAACTGAAAATGAAAATACCTACCCCCATCGCATGGAGTATAAACCATAGACAGTTCACAACTCAAAATACATCAAATAATCAAAGAAATAAACCGAGACCTACCTGGCAGGCGAGAGGCTAGACACGTGGTCAAAAATGCTTGGTGCAGATGTGCAACGTAAGATCCACATGTGATCTCCACCACTCGCACAAACTCAAGGATGGGATAAATTGCAACAAAGATTTCCAACCCTCACCATAAAAAACAATGGTAAAAAACACCGTCCCCGGGTATAAATAGACATCTGCTAGCGAAAGGCCCTTTAAAAGTGGTAGGTAAACCATTAAATTCAAATGCCCAGGGCCAATGCCATTGGCGCCAAACATAGTGCATCAGGTGAAGAATGATAAGTCAACATGCAATGAGCCCCGACAATGGCAGCTTGATACCTCCCAACACAGCTGCAACACCTGTTTAAGACTCAACAATGCGCCCAACTTATGTTGCGGATCTGACAATCAAAGGGTATCGGGAAACAATTAAGGAAGGCTACTGCCATAGCGGCTCAACAACAAAATTCCTTCTACCGAAGCGGGCTTGGTGAGATTCATATGATCGATAAAAACTACCCCCACCATTGCAGAAGAGTGACAAAATTCATCCGACGAAGCGGGCACAAAAAATCGGAAGAAGCTCAGATCCTCAATACAATATCCCACTTGTCGTTGTGGTTCGGACCCAAGGAAACTTCCGATGTAGCGGATAGAGAGACTAGATAACGCTTTAGGGAAAACCTCTGCTGCAGTGCTCGAGGAAAAGAATTCACCTGTCGTTGCGGCCAGGCCCTCAACAAATTAAGAGAAAGGAAAAGATAAAGGTTAGCCTCCATAGCGATTCGAAAGCTTGCAACCATTCGCCGTTGTGGGATCAAATTGATCGGAAGCCTTCCCGATATCAAACCAAAGACTCATCCACCGTAGCAGAAAAAAGAAATCGGAAGGATATTCGATATTTAAATTAAAAATACAACCGTTGTTGTAGCTCAAACCTGAGAAAACGTCCGTCGTGCCGACATGAAAATGGAAAGGTGTCCGCCGTAGTGGCTCTTGACTTGGAAAAACATTCGCTATAGCAGGTCAGAAGCACATTTTATTCCTTAGTAAAAAAAAAAAAATTGAAACTTTTCCATGATAGAAGCAAACCATAAAAGATGGATTTCAAATCCAAAGTGCTTAAGAAGCAAAACTAAGATTTTAAAGGCGGTCCTAAAAAATGTAAAAAAAAAATTGGGGATAGTTGCAACAAAAATAGGAGGTTACCTAGATAGAGAACCCAAATTCTAGAACAATTAGCAAATAAAAGCATGTGGAACCTCCTAGGGTTCAGTTCCCTCTCCTAGAATAGAAAGAGCACATGAACAACCACCTATTCTAATTTTGGAAGAAAACAATCAACAATCTACACAAAAAGTCACTTTTTTACAAACACAAAAGCAATTCTAGAAAATAGAAATTGTCTAAGGCTGAAAATAGCCTCAAATTCTACCTACATCTACTGCACCTCATAGAGGCTCCTGCCACTGCTTCTTTGCCATCATTATGTGCATAGAACCAGCAGAAGTACGCCATGTAAGTGGAAACACGACAACCAAGCAATAGGGAAAAGTACAATAATAGTAGGGTAAATAAAACCAACATTTTGAATTCTTAAAATAATATCATTGAAAACAAGAGCTATCTGGTCAACCATTAATGAGTATAATTCTGTAGTGAGGACATGTGGCTTCTAGCATCCATATTTTCTTCCTTTTCAGGACTATTTCTTCTATTGCATACAATATTCATTATATTTGTTCTTCTTATATTTGATGATATTCTAATATAAGTTTTTTACTTGAAGTATGTTTTTAACTTTTTAATGTAGTTTTCTACCATTATCAATATGAATAATTGTGACCAGAATCCTCTTGCTACTACAGTGAATAGCAAGATGCAGAATTGTTCATGTTGGTTTTTTATGCAGGATACATAATTTATTTATTTATTCTAAAATTCTATGATATTTTTTGAACAGGTTTCTACATGACAAATTCAAACATCATGTAGTACACATAGATATTCGGGCCAACAATGTGCTCTTAGATGAAGAGTTTGGGGCACACCTACTAGGTGTGGGCCTGTCCAAATTTGTTCCATGGGAGGGCTTGCATGAGAGGACAATGATGGTTGGCACTCATGGATAGTTATCTCCTCAATTTGTTTACTGAAATGAACTCACAACTAAAAGTGATGTCTACAGCTTTGGAGTTTTGTTGCTTGAACTTATAAGCGGACGCAAGCCTGCTCAAGCAGGGGAATGCATTGAGTGGCAAAGTATATTTGAATGGGATACACCGCTTATTCAATCCCATCGATATACAAAATTATTAGACCCGTACATTACTGGCATTCCCAATGCAGGACAAATTCAAAAAGTGGTCGACCTTGTTTACACATGTACACACCATGTTCCTTCTATGAGGCCACACATGTCTTATGTAGTCCATCAACTACAATAGTTGGAACTCAAAGTTGTGTTAGAGGTTGTCAGGGGAGTTTTGGGAAGTTCCTCATTCACATCATTAGGGGTAGATTCAGCTGCATGATTTGAAGTGACTTAACATAAGATGGAACATATCTAACAAAAGAAGCCCATCCTTTTTGTATTAAGCTCCTGTGAGCCATTTTAACTTTCAGCAGATGACAATAGTGCCTAATGATGCATTTTTATGACAGTTATGTTTGCTTCTGAAAAAAATCAATGGAAAATGAGTTTAATATCCTCTTAATATGCCATAGAAATGTAACCATGACACATTCAGATACATAAAACAAATGATGGCTAGGGAAAATTTTAAGGGAGAAATTAAAGGGGTCACCAAAAAATTAAGGGTGAATTTTTAACATAGCAAAGGTTTTTTGAATTTTAATGCATTAGCCCAATTTTTATTAAACCCCAAACTATGTAAAATATATTAGCCAATAGTGTGAAAGAGGGAAAACCAAATTTCGCCCTTTAAAAAAACAACCAAAATCATGCACTTGCCCCTGATTTTCGGTAATGGAGGAAAACAAATACTGGTTCTTCCCTGATTTTCTATAATGGAGGAAAACAACTATTGATATAGAAGTCTATTATAAAACTCAACTAAGTGGTCAATCGGTGGATCAACTAAAGAGTTGGCTTTTAGAAAGTTATTGCAAATTTCAAAAGCTACTAAAAACAAAAAGATAGGACAACTAGCTAATCTATGTAGACACAAGCATATGAATCCCCAACATCTCTAAATCCATAACTCCTTGATAATTCATGGAAGTAAGCATTGTCAAATACACCATCATAGCTAAGGCCTAAATATGCAATTCAGAAGACCAACAATTCTGGAAATATTTATGGCAGACCAAGGGAAAGGAAACTACGGGCACATGTTCAAAAGATTGCTTCAATTCTTACAAAAAAAAGGACATGCGAGCATTTGAATTGAGAAATTATTCTGAGCTAGAAGACAAACAATATCCAAGCAATAGTTCAAAAAAAAATTCCAATTTTGTAGCTGGGAAGCTAGTTAAAAGGACTTTGTAGAAGGCCTCAAAATTAAATTTGATTAAGAATGACACTCATAAAAGATCCAGTAAAAGTTCTGCTTTGAGGTCCTATGCTGCACAGAAATCCGAATGGCCACAATAGAGAAAAAATAGAAGGCCAAGGTGGAAGGGTGATACTAAAAATATGAAAAAGGTGAAAACTGTGAGAACAAGTAATATGGATGGCTTGAAGAGGAAGCAACAAAGGAGAAAGAAGAAAAAGAAGGCACATAATGTTCCACATGATGAAGTGTCACATGCAAAGAGAAGGATCAATTTTTTTTTCTCAAAAGGATACTCGAGCAAAACCTTATTGATGAATATTTAGGGGAGGGATGGAAAGGCCAGAGGTTTGTTTATCAGATCCTTGTCCTGATGGGTTGGGAATATGAGGCAAGTCTTTTAAATGTTTTAATTATTGTTTGCATTATGTCAGTAAAATATTGTCTTTTGGATATGGTTTCCTGTAACTGTTTAATTCTATTGACATAATTTTAGATGCCATCTATGATATACAAAAGTCTGCAGGTAAGAGCTAGTTACTTATTAGTACACATTTGAAGGTATACTTCATACTAAGCAGAAAATGTTGGATATGTTTTGTAAGGATACGATAGGTCTTGGATGCATTTATTTTGTTATTCCTTTTCGAAGTTTTGATCATTGATCAAAATTCTTTTGTTGTGTAATTGTTTTTTAGTCTACAATTTCATCTTGTTCCACAAACCAATTGAAAATCGGAGTAATGCTATCTATGCATGTTTACAAATTTAGGGTCAATGGATTTCTTATCTGGCAAAATTCAAAAGAATATTTACATTATGTTGATTCTGATGGAGGATGGACCTCATTGAATGCCAGTTTTCATCCTTTCGGAAGCTCAAAGGCCTACAGATAAACCAAGCTTACTATTATTCTGAATTCATCTACAAAAAATGCCATTGTTTGGAAGCCAGAGAGATTAACCTATTTTTTATTTTTTGTGTTCACAATGTTTCAATTGATCCTGAATTTTGCTTAAAAATTAATAAACAATGCAGTATTTTATGGGATGAAGGGATTTATAAAGGTCCACTGAGCCTTATATATATTGTGTTAAGTTCTGAAGAAATTCCAATAATGCTCATTCTTTGAGTAGCAAGTGTGAAAAAATTAGACTGCACTTTCAAAAATCCCAAGTTCAAACATCTTATTTCTTTTTCTTTTATTGTGTGCTTCATCCATCTTAGATTTTGTTGATTACTCGTACCTATAACAGGATTCTTTACAAAATATTTGGTAGAAATGGGACATCTTTGTATTTTGTTCACTTTTTATCTTTTTCCTCCTTGTATGATTTAAAACCAAAGTACCCATTAAATATGTATCAAAATGGCCTGAAATTACTATCTACTTTTAGATTTTTATAGTTATTCTCCTTCGGCAGTGGCAAAGAGTGATGGGAAAATCTAGTCCAAGATCACATGCAACAGTTGTTCCTCGATACTTGTACAACAGGTTGCATATGATGGAGAGAGGGTGCACTAGGAGATTATCTGTAGGTGCAGCAGTAATTACTACGCATCCAAGTGTGAGTGAGGCACATTCATGAATGCATCATCTTTAGAATTTCTATCTTCAGTTAGGTAGGGTGCATGCATGAACTATACCATGTCACAAATCCCTAGGAGTGGCATGCATGGGTGATCTTCAATTCAGAGGCTTAGTGGAATTCATGCATTCAGTCTTCTCCAACATGGCACTATTCTAGGTAGAATTATCCATGCAGGAAGTGTTGATGTATTTGTAACTTCAGAATGTATTCACTTGTATATTTTATGTATTATGCCCCAATGTTCCTATCGAGAGAATCAGTAATGTAAACAAGTCATGCAAAGTCATAGAGGGTAACCCTCCTTATTGATCAAGGGTTAAATTCCCCATAGTTGTAACCTAGGTTCTGGGGTTACCAACTTACTACTAACCTTGCAGACAATCAACATTACCAGAGAATGGAAAGGGAATAGGAATAAAGTATTGACTTCCCTGATTACCGAAGGTAGATCCAAGCTTGATCTTCTCTCACTCCTCTTCTCTCCAAAGCTTCCAGAGATGCACCTCTTTCACCTGCAAAGAGAAAATCCTTCAAGTAATATCTCATGCATGTATATATCATAAGTTAGATGAACAGTATATCAAACATATAATCAAATATATTCATTAACCACAATACATTAAATAGAATCAACACAAAGTTGGAAGAAGAATTCTCTATATTAACAATCAGTGAATGAGATAAGAGTACAACCCAGCTTCTGACTCCAAGGACTCCTCTACAACCAAAGGACTCTGAGTTATGCTGCTCCAAGATTTCTGAAGATATACCACCAGCATAACTTTTCTCTCCAATATTGATTCCTTAGTACCCACCCAAGGCCTCTATTTATACTTTTTGAAATAGAGTGGTTTAGAAGGCTGGGGTGGTTGAAACAGTTGGGATAGTTATGGATTAGGGCCCAACTAATCTCATATAATCATGTTTTATATTTTTTAAATCCAAACTAAGATTTACACGACTTTCAATATAGGAAACCTGTGTATGACATGCAAGTTTCTCGAAGGAAACCCGCATACGCTGGTATACACGGGTTGCAATGAAAATAGTCGTGTACAGTACGTGAGTTGCAATGAAGATAGTCGCGTACGCAACTCAACACTTAGAAAAAATATGTAGCAAGTTGGTTTAAGGGTAAATGCATCCCAATTCATGCCCATTTATAGTGCTTTGGCAAACTTCAATCCTAATTTGTCCTTTTGTGTACCAACATAAATAATGTCGGCACTCGAACAAAGAAGTGCCATTTGGGTTGATAACAGATGCCCCCTAATGTGTGATGTCAGAGGGAAGCGATGGCTGAAATACATTATAATCATTATCTTGGAGAACTTAGAGGTCCAATGGAGCAGAGGAAGTACCTGAAACAAATACATAGTAATGTCATATACAAAGTCATATATGAGGATGCCATGTTCAATATACTGGAACACTAGCTCATTTACAATATTTGAGTACATCATATGATATGGGTTCAAGACCACGTATATTACAAAGGTGGATTGAAGCCACAATATACAATAATGATGAGTCTTCAAAGATCTGGAAACTATGTAAGTGAACACAACATAATCTTGCGCAACTTAGGTTAAAAACCTAAGGTCTTCATCTAAAATCCAAAAGAACCAGTACAATCCAAGCCATGTGAATAGATGTGTTGAAGTTGAACATGGATAGGATTCAACAGATTGTCAACCAAATAGGTGATAATTGACAACTGAAGCGAAGGAATTCACCAATAATGAAAGTGAATCCTAAGGTACTATCGTCAAAAACTCTAGGTCTTTGTCATCAGGAAGTGTTGATGAGAAACCATACTGTGATGAGGAAGGCAGTAGATCCTCCAATGGAGCACAAGAGTGACTAGGAACTAGATAAAGGAAGGGAGACACAAGTAATATCAGATAGGACAATGATGGGATCGGGATATAGATCAGATGCAGGGATAAATCCTTGAACAGTGAGCACGACACAGAGATGACCCAAGGAAGCTTTTAACTTTGCAAATAACACAACTAGACTTATCTATCATGTAGGAGACATGATCAGATTCCCTAGGTATAACAGACAAGTGCAGGAGTAAGAAACTCGAAGTGATAGCTGAACTGAAAGTGAACACTGATACATGAGTATCAAAAAGTACAGAGAGTGCTATGTTCAAGGATGGCATGCTTCCACTGACTGAGAATTAAAAGAAAAATTCTTCCTTATCTTTCCTATTAAATTTTAACGAGTCCAGGAAATTCAACTCAAGTCTCTCTTCATTTTTGACAAGCTTGAAGAGAAGAGGGAATAATGCTTGATAATGATACTGATTCGTGGATTTTATGAGCCCGAACTAGTACATGCTCATTTGGTGTTTTCATGTTTAGAGAGTCCGAAAACTCTGAAGAAGACTCTAGGGGGGTCCTTTTTTGTCCAATTTAGTCTCCTGAGGCCGAAAAGTATAAAACATACCACAGAAGAACTCTCTTAACTTCTGTAGAAGAAAAGGTGAACCTTTTTCATACTTAGTCAGGGAGGTTCGAAAAAGGTTAAATTACCACCTACCCAACGCTCCTTCGAGAGCAGCATATAGCTTGAGTTTTACAAGTGTGAAGGAAAGTAAGATCGCTTGGAAATATCCATTTGAGTACGATAAATGGGACTTACAACAGTAAACTCGATGTTTTGTTCTTGTTTTTTAACGAGCATGACAAAGACATAAAGTATACTCGAAATCTTTTTCATGTTTAGGTCTAGAGCATGAAAAAGAGAAAACTAAGCTCATAGTGGGTGTTCCTTTTCCGTAAATTTAGTCCCTCAGGTCCGGAAAAGTGATAAACCTATGCCTGAGAGTCCTCTTCTCAATTCCGTAGAAAAGAGAGTGATCCTTTTTCATATTATTCCACATGGTCTAAGAAAGAGATAACCTACCACCAATGTGGATGCCCATTCACATATTCTTAACGATCCTGAATGGACAAGTTTACTCGGTAGTCAAGTCTATTCTGAGGAGTTAGACATGGGCCTAAAGAAACTCCATAAGGGCGAGGAGTCATTAAAAGGACAGCTTGTAAAAAGAGACCAAAATGAGGCTCAATTTGGTGTGAAAAATAGCTAAGAAGACTCCCCTGAACCTATGACAAATGCAGCATGAGTACCAAAAGGCAATAAATGTGATCTAATCTAGGGTACTCATGTGAGGAAAGCCCTATCCACGGAAGAACAATGGCATAGACAATGTACTAATGGTTAAAATACCATAGTTCGTGGTCAAAGTAGTATTTCTAGGGTTAAGACAGATTAGGTATAAATGCAAAAATGCATATGAATGACCAAAATACTATCCTATATGAGTGAAACAACTTCAAATGACCTTAGAACTGTTACATTGAAGAAAAAGACATGGTATTAGTTTGATTTTTATAATAAAAAAATAAGAACTATAGGCTAAAACCCACTTTTGAAATAATATTTCTATAAACAGTTCAAAATAGAAATAAAAACTCACCATTTGACATTTTTACCCAATATAGAAAAAATTTACCTCTGCCTTCAATTGCTCGTTGTGGACAACTCGATGGACAATTCTCAAAACCGCAAGTGCCAGGTAAACTACTCTTCATGATCTTTCATTTGATCCAAGAAAATTTTGATTTTGGCAAAAAATTGATGTTTTCAACCATTCTCAAAGAAGCCACGCTGTGTACGCAGGTATGGTATATCAACAGTCGCGTACACGCATTTTATACGTAGGTTTCCCAAAAGCTAGTAGCGTACAATACACAACTTGTCCGAAGGACAATCACGTACATTGCGCAAGGTACGAAAAGGCTATGTAGGGCCAAAATCAAAGTTTTTTCTATGAATTTAATGTTTGATCCTTGGCTTATTATCAGATTGAAACATGGTATTGGAGTGGAGGGAGAGGGAGCATGAATACATGGACCAAGATTCTCTTTGAAGTGCCCCCACGGTAAATTCTTTGTGGCAAAGTGGGTTGCTCAAATTCTTTTGTACCTCACCTATGCGATCCAATGTTTGCCTACTAGAGTTTATGATAAACTACTGGGATCATGATCTTGGTATGTTTGACCTACAAGGTGAGTTTCTAGAGATTACCTTGGTGACATCTATTTTATCTTCGATTTTTCATGACAAGGAGCTCCAGTTAACTTGGAAGGTACTGGTAGAGGCAGTGCCCCCTTCTAAGTGTACAGAACTACATAGATACATACTGTGTGCCTGGTACTCAAAAGAGGGGTAGTTGCATCCCTATTGTTCATATTCACAGCTTGCCATTATAGGTGGTGGCAAGTACTATAGTGAGGGTTGCAGGGTCATCATCACTTCACCTTGCAACTTGAAACCAAATGAGACTTGCAGTGGAATGTCTACAGGGAGCCCTATATGATTGGTGTTCGGGAGTGATCCCGATAATGAGGAAAAAACTCTCTGATTGTAAAAGAGGCCGATGAAAAAACTTCTCTTATTCTAGCATATTAGTGGCCTTTTTCTTTGAGAGGGTGCCTGGTTTGAGTCCTGCAGTACCACTACCAGTGCGTTCTCTCCATCAGCCTAGACTGAGTAGGTGGTGGGAAATATTCCTCTACCAGGGAGGCGGTGGATCAATTCAGAGTGTATCCGATGATGACTTCTACTTATGGTGGGAGCGACAACTACTAGCACTGGAATAGTTTCCTTATGCTAGGATAGATTTATGAGGTGACACCGACCTTGTCCTCCCTCCTAGAGGAGCATGGGGAGTGTCAGGTATTTTTGTTTTCAAGTTTTTAAATTTTTATGAATTTTAGTCATAAAATATATATACATATGTATAAGAGTTTTTAATCCTATAAAATGTTAAAATGAAGATATTGGACCAGTCCGCCATGTTGGGCATCCATGTATGTGTGTGCGTCCTGTGGCGGGAGAAGATCATGGCTTGATTAGGGTTCTTGAGGGAAAGTTGGCCAGGATTACCCAAAGAGTACCTACTTTGTGTATTGAGCATATCCCTGTCATTATGCAGGAGCTAGTGGTTGGTATACCACATGTCTGGATACGCCTTGTCAGGCGGGTAGCTAGAGTAGTACTTGTGTACATCGACGTCGTTGAGCCTGCTACAGCTGAGGAAGTTGAACAAGCCTGAGAGCAGGGTGATCAGGATGATCAGGGGGACCAGGATGGTCCAGATGACTAGGGTGGCCATGATGACCAGGGTGGTCAAGCTTAGACCTAGGATCATTTTATGGACTTCAATCCATTTTTTGTATATTATACAGTTATGACTGGATCTGAGGATCAGAAACTCGACCTATCTATATGGACAGATATTCACACACACACACACACACACACACACACACAGATATATATATATATATATATTGTCAGTTTTATTTACATGTGTTTTGTAATGTATTTGTTGTATATTTTTATGAAAAATGTGTTAAGTGTCAGGCCAAGATATAATTAGCATATGCATCAGTTAATGAATTTTGATTTCTTGGAATATGATTGAATGTAATAAACTCAAAATTTATTTCCAGTAACCTAACTTGCATAAACTGACGTAGTAAAATAGGGTTTCGCACCTGATAAGCTCGATTGAGCTGGAAAACCACCAATTGAGAGTTAAGTTTGACTTCCGAATGGGTGATACCACGTGACAAAGTATCCCATAAAATCTCAATGACAGCCCTGTATTTTGCCACATTATTAGTAGCAGGACCTAGGCAAGTGCCTCCAAAGGCAACTAGTTGTCCTGGGGGTGAGTAAATGACCCATGCGGCTGAAGCCAGGTTACAAGTGTGGTGACTAGCACCATCTGTGAAACCTATGAACCACTCGGAAGACATCTGTAACAACCAACATATGGTATAAGATCACAAACCGATGAACTATTGTACATAAAATACATACAATAAAAATACAGGAAAAAGTACTAATCCTAAGCATAGTACTTTTTCAAGTAGAGCCCGTTTCTAGGCTCAGGAAGCTTATTCCCCTCGAAATCTGTTAATTCATATGCACCTTTCTTCAAAAATTTTAACACAACATAATGTCCTAACCAAATAGACCTGAATTTTCCTACCCCCAGGGGTTCTTTGTCTTGATCCCAGAGCAAGACCAACTCCCCTTCAAAAAAAATCTGAGGTTTGACCAATTTATTGTATTGATTTTTGACCCTATTTTTATGAGCCTCGGTTGCTATCAATGCATCTCTACATTGCTCATCTAGATGTTCTAAGTGTAACAAACGTTCTTTCAATTTAGTCGTATCAAGTAACACATGAATAGCAATCTTTAAGGAAGGGATTTCACATTCAACCGGGGTTACTGCTTCCACTCTGTGAATGGGTTTGAAAGGAGCGAACCCTGTAGCAGTTTTCACATTGGTTCGATAAGCCCAAAGTGTAGGATATAGCATGATGTGCCAATTGGAACGGGTTGCATTAATAGCATGCTTGAGAATAGTCTTCAAGGTTTTATTTACAACTTTGACTTGATCATTCGCTTGAGGGTAGAAAGAAGATGAATGTTCTTATCTAAACCCTAGCATAGTGGTCAATTCAGTCATCATACTATTTTGGAAGTGACTGCCATGGTCTATGACAATCTCTTTAGGGATAGCAAACCGTGCGATAATTTGGTTGAAAACGAAAAAGGCTGCAATTTCCCCATCAGCTTTATAGGTGGGCATTGCCTCTGCCCACTTCGTGAAATAATCTACAGTGACAATGATATGTTTGTGCCCCCCAGCCGAGACAGGGTTGCACATCACGTAATCTATCCCCCACTTCATGAAGGAGCCCATTGAGATGACAAGAAACAACAGAGTAGGATGCGACCACATCTTTTTGGTGTAAATTTGACAAGGATGACAGTGCTTCACAGCTTCCACACAATCTTTAAATATCGTGGGACAGAAATAACCGACACATAAGATATTCTGGGCCGTTGCTAACCCAGATAAATGACCCCCACATGCTCCACTATAGGCATCATTTAGGACAATATCTACTTCTTCGTGGGTGAGACATCGATGCAAAACGGAATCTACCCCCCTACGATATAAAGTATCTCCAATAATGAGGTAGTTTTTGGCATGTACATGTAGTTTGTGCCGTTCTTCCCGCGAGAAGGTTGCAGGGTACTTCAAAGTCTGGAGATAGACAAGTATATCTCTATACCAAGGGTCAGAGGTGGAAATCAAAAAGATATGGTCATCTGGGAATTAGTCTTCTTCAATGGCTACATCTTCCTCAATCGTAAATTCTACGATGAGCTCAGCAAAAACTAAGGATTTTTTGGATTTGGATAATTGGAAATCTAAGTCAAACTCTTGAAGGATGAGTATCCATTTGCTGAATTTTCCTCCAAATATCCATCGGGACAAAACATATTGGAAAGGATTAACAGCTGCCACTACTGTCGTGGTTCTCAGTAAGATGTAGTGACACAACCTCTGAACAACATACACAGCTGCTAAGGCCAACTTCTCGACGTGGGAATACCTAAGTTCAAGGCCAGCTAAAGCACGGCTGAGATAGTAGACGACATGCTCTTGGAGCTTATTATCTTCCTGGACTAGTACTACCCCTATGTTCGACTCAGATGCGGCCATATACAATATAAAATCACGAGAGTAATCTAGCGGGCGCAATAACAGTGCCGACAACAAAGTTTTCTTTAATTCCTCGAATGCAAGTTGTGTGATTTCATCCTATGCAAATGGGGTGTCCTACTTCAACAGGCGCATGAAACTTTTAGTGATCTTGGCATAATTTACGATAAAACATCGAAGGAAGTTGGACTTCCCTTGCTAGCTTTGAAGCTGCCTGATGGAACGAGGAGGAGGAAGATTTACTATGGCCTCAACTTAAAAAGGATCCACCTGAATACCTTTGTTGGAAACAATGAATCCGAGCAATCTCCTTGACTCAACACAGAAAACGCACTTGTGGGGATTCGAGCGAATTTTGTAATATCTGCATTGTTCAAAGATTAAACGCAAGTGATCTGGGTGATCGATCCTCTTACGAGAATGTGCTGGTAGATCATCAAGGTAGGGTTCAACAATGGCTTTAATGTCATGAAAGGAAAAATTCATTGCCCGCTGAAAGGTAGCCCCTACATTTTTCAATCCAAAGGGCATTTTCTTGTACGCAAATTTACCCCAAGGACAAATGAAAGTTTTTTATGTTGGTCTTCCGGTTTAATTTGAATTTGATTATACTCGGAGAAACCATCCATAAATGAAAAGACTTCACTCCCCGCACAGGCATCAATGATTTGATCTATGAATGGTGTGGGGTATTTATCCTTAGGACAGGCTTTGTTTAGATTGTGAAATTCAGTACAAATGTGTATGGCCCCTTGTTTTTTGTCAATAGGAATGGAGTTGGATACCCATTCTGTTAAAGCTATCGAGTAAATGAAACCGGCTTTCAGCAGTTTTTCAACTTCAACCTTAACAGCTGCCGCTTTACGCGGATTGATGGGTCTCAACTTTTGTCGAACGGGTCTGGCATCAAGGTATGTTCATATTTCATGCTCGACTATTGATGGATCTATGCCTGGCATCTCCTCATATGACCAAGAAAACATGTCACGAAATTCCTTAAACAAGGTTGTATAGATCGCAATCTCCTCCAGAGAGCCGTTTGCACCAATGTGTACATTTTCCACAACGTTTGGGTTTGCGGAGATGTTGATAGGAATAGTAGTGAATTTTTTTTCCATATTCCCCTTAGCAAATATTCCTTCCCTTGGTAAGGGATTAATAGATGTATCAACATCACCTTCCAGTATCATATGGAACTCCTGGTTCTCAATCCTTCTTAACTCTGGAAGAATATAAGATCGATGGTGAAGATCTTTGCAGATCTTATCTCGTCCGCACATAGCTTCCAGAATGGATTCATTATAAGGAAAAACCATATCTAAGCAGTCTCTAGAATGCAAATAGTTCTTTGCCCAAGCAGGAAGATAGGCTTCTTCTAGCTCCTCTGAGACTCTGAGAGGGACCGAAATGGGATCAACAATGGTATGAATGATAGCTTGATAGTCTACTTCTGTTGTCAATAAGGGCACTTCAGGTTCATGGCGTGAAGGAATAACCCAAGGATCTATTCTATCAACAACCATAGTAATAGACTTCCCTACACTAGTAGAACCTAGATAATTAATCGAAGCTGGAAAATAGAATGTGCCCATCAATGATTCATACATTCCAACCCCTAAGCTCTCTGAAGCAGGTTTAACCTGATCAACCAATGGAACGGTGGACTCATTAGTTTCCATGCGGCCCTTTCGAGTAAAACTGAGTTGGTCTACAGTAACCAACTTCCCTTCTTGTGGAAACACTACTACCCGAAGTACGACCAATCCAATAGCGGACATGGCATAAGTCCAACTTCTCTTCGAGAGCAAGTTATAATACAAAGGTGCATCAATCACCTCTACCTCAACAGATACTGCCTTCCCTGCCAACTTTATTTCAAAATCTGGTAGGATACCATGTGGACGAAATGGCCTTCCGTCGAAAGCAGTAAGTAGGGTGTTTGATGGGACTAACTCTGGAGATCCAAGAGCTTTCCAGCAAGACAGGGACATGACACATGTAGAAGCACCCTCATCGACAACTGCCCTTCCAATGGTTTTTCCACCATGGATGACATCTATCGATAAGGTAGATGAATTTTGACATCAGACAAATTAAATTTCACCATGAGGCTTGATGAATCCATGCTGCCTAAGGCTGCTAAGAGTGCATCTTGCTAGGCAGGACAACTCTGTAACACCTCTAAAGCCAACATCGCACAAGGGGTCTGGGATAAATCTTCAACTACAAATTAGTTGGATGCATCCCTAGCATTGAGATTGTGCATTATTTTCTTGAAGACACCTTTCAGTATCTTGGGCATAGGTTCAGCAAGTTTTTCAATCGTGAGAGGGTTCAAAGTTTCACCTATCAACTTACCCTTCTCGGAAACCTTTGTGTCATAGTTCATGTTCCTAGTCTGGAGTAAAGTCTAGGATCGAACCATGTTGATATAATTAGGGTCAGGAGCATTTGGGGTGCCCCCTGCTACATTTGAAGCTGAAGCTGAATTTTGTCCTTGGGGAAAAGGATCCTTCAGGACAACCGGTTGTTGGCCTTTTAGCAGCTTCTGAGCTTGGTCAATAAGGGGAAATTGATGGGTTAGGTGATCTTCCTGGCACAAATTACAAGGGAATTTCACCTTCTTATTTTCTAATTTTTCCCCCATCAGCATTGTTTGTGGGTTTTGGCTTGTTTTGGTTTCCCTCACCCTTTTTTCCTTTCTTCTTTTTCCCACCAGGATGTTGATTGGCCTTTTGAGAGGATTGTGCAAAAACATTTGCATTCTGGGGTGAAGGGGTAGCCTTTGCTTCCTCTGCTATAGAATGTTTGATAGACAACTCATGGAGTTGTTTAGCCAAAGACTCTACAATGGGATATTTCACAGAACCAACCACACCATCGGCATGGGGTCCAGGCTTAGGTTTCTCTTCATTATGTGTTGGCCTCGGTGCATCAGGGATGATTTCATATAAAATCCTAGACTGAGAATATATCAAGTCTAGTTGTTGGGCCCTATGGACAGCCTCTTCCTCATTGGTCACTCCCGAAGTAGATACATCCTTAGATATATATGGAAATAGGAATTTAAGGAACCATTCTAGTAAAAACTCGAGAGGAATAGTGGCTTTGATAAGGCTCTTCCGTCTTCTCCACTCTTGGATGTGATCCAAAATATGAGTGGCCTTGTCCTTCCGATAGGAAGTTGGAATTCACTAAGGAATCGATTATCCAAGTCCCAAAAACTATCAAACGCAGCAGAGGGCAGTTCAATGTACCATTTTTCTATGGTACTAGTCAGATTTCTTTGGAACAATATCAACCAAACTGTATTGTCGTTCAGTGAGTTGGAAGAGAACCACAAGTGGAACGTGCTGACATGAGCTCCTGGATCATCACCAACTTTTCCTTCAAATTTTGGGATATCCGAGGGCAGCTTGGTAGGAACGGGTGGCCAGGAGGAGTTATGTCTCACTGGGTCATTCATTAGTTTCGACAAGTCTGGAAAGTTTAAATTTTCCAGGAAAGGGAGCTTGGGTCTAACCGGAGCATTAAAAGAACCAACTTGGGGATTAGAGGGGCTTGCCACCATGTTCCCAGATGTGAAGGTGAGGTTTCCCCCTGCTGCCGGTTACGAAGTGGTTGGGCCATTTTGGAAAGGATTCCACCCATAAGCCACTAGATTGTTAATGTGCGGTGCAATGTATGAGGTTCGAGCTGCCCCAGCAAAAACTAGGGTTTGGAACATAGGAGCAAGCATCCCTCCACTAAAAAGAGATAAAGGAGAGCTCGTGAAAGGAGTTGAAACTAGAGTTTGAAAACCTTAACCATAAGGATTAGGGTTTCTGAATTGCACCCCTACATACACGGGTGTTGGACCTACATATGGAGTGGATGGGGGAATGTTCCCCAGATTCCAAGGAAACGAGGATCCTATAGGACCACTCTAAGCAGTGTGTGCAAAGGAAGTAGGAATAGAAGGTACACTAGGAATCCCAGTGACCACTCCACCAGAAGTACCTGCTAAATTTGTGGGAGTCGGTGGTTGAACCACCCGACTAGCTGGAGTTAAAGGTGCAGCAGGTAAACTTGTTCTAGGGGAACCAACCAAGGGATCTGGTACCCCTTCAACTGGAGCAGATGAGGTGGATGTAGAATAATTTTCTCCTGCAGTAGACATTAGTCTTCCCAGAGGGACACCAATCACGGGTGAATTGAAGGGACGAACCTAGACGATCACAGGATCATTTAAGTCAGTTAGAGGTGAATTAAAGTTCCTTGCAAAATCATCAACCTGCAAGTCTTCTATCTCAACTGTAGTTAAATCAAACCAGTTTTCCCTAAGTTCTGGTTCACCCAGAAATTCACTAACTCCTATCGGTTCGAAAGAACCATTCGTGTCTAATATCCGCCTTTGAGGGGGAGGTGGAGGTTCCAATGTAATAAGCAGAGGAAGGTTTTGCAACCTTCATTACCTTCTGATAGATTGGTCCTCCACAATTGTAAATTTGACTCTTCACACCCTAAGGTCGGCTAAACACAGACAAACCACAGAGCAATCACTACAAAATTTCCTAAAGTCTCAACAATCACAGGGGGTATAAGATATGCTTTCCCAAATAACGCTGAGAGACATTTTCTTGGCATCCTTGAAGAGGTTCTTAGGCACAAGTGGAGGAATCACCCACCACCCTCCTACACTTTTAACAAGGGTTACCTTCCAAGCCCGTCCAAGGTCAACCAGAAATAGCCTTCCGGTTTACCTATGTATAAACCCTAGATGTCAAAGAGACTAAAGGCTACCTTAACTATATCAATAGTCTGGGGGGACAGTCACAAGCCTGGTTTGTACGCATGGGAAGGGTAGCAAAGCCCGAAACTCTATCTAGGACAGAATCCCCAGATGCACAAAAATCTTGGTCTACGTTTTGACAAGGAATCAGAGGGTTATCTCCTCAGTCCAAGCCTCCATGCAGCCTCGTGCTTAACTCCCATTTGAGAGGAGATTCCCAAATACTACCAACATAGAGAAGGATTTACCTATCGATTGGCTAACTACGTCTGAATTTAAACACTTGTGGGGAGTTTAAACTTCCTATCCTACAAGTATAGCATAAGCTAGTAGGTGTATAACCCTATAGAACAAAGCTTACCAATAAATTTTAAATTATAGCGTTCATTTTAAGGGTTGTTCTTAGTCAAAGGGTAAGTGGCGTGAATGACTATGATATTATAGACTCGATAAGAAAAGTAAAAAGGTGTATAAAATGAATTCCAAAACAAATTACAACTACTTAAAACAAGCTTCTTTTCTTTTTGTAAATATGAGCTAATGAAATTACAACTAAGTATGAGAAGACTAAGACTTATTTTTGAAATTTTTGAAATTTTATTCAAAAATACTGAAAATAAAACTACAATATGCAATTAAATGCAAATGTTTCAAATGTTTTCCTTCACTTTTCAAATTCTTCAAAAATTACCATGCACCTAAATGTAAAACTTCTTGAGTATGTTTGAATAATCAGACCATAAAGCAAGCAATATCAAGTAAAGCGGACTTGCAAGAACCAAATTCAACCACTTAAGGAGGAGACTCGGCAAACACCTAACTTGGGAAGAATCAATGAATAAAATCCACTGAAATCACTAAAGGACAAGTGAAAAACTGACACTACTCGAAAGCAGTACAGAGTACAAGGTATCTAAAATCCTGATCACTGACTCAGATACATAGCATTGAACCTATCACCCAAACAGGAGAACCTGCCTCAAATTGCTAAGTGAAAGAAGACTCAAACAATAAAACTCAAAGGCTTACTAAAAAGCACAAATCATGGTGTACTGGACTTTTAGACTTATAGGAAGATGCCAGCAACAGAAAACCTTCAAACAGAGCAAAATCCAAACAAGACAGGGACAAGCAACCCTACCTAAAATTTTGTGCTGCTACAAGACGTACGAGATTGTCTTATAGATTAACCCACGTACTATATGCAACTGTCTTATAGAGCAACTCGTGTATACAAGTTGTTGTACACGACTGTATAGCACACCAACCTGCGTACACAACAACAACAAAAATCAAAAAGAAAAAATAACCAAGGTCTCTGGACACACTACTGCAAATCAAAGGCAAGATAGACAACCACACATAGAATCTGAGAAAATACTGGGCAAGTATCTACAGGACTAACCCACAGCAGGATGGACTCCCCAGTGGAGTTGCCAGTTCTGTTGTTCAGGATTAAGCACCCTTGTAACCTAGGGTCTAGGGTTACCAACTTACTACTAACCTTGTAGACAATTAGATTTACCAGAGAATGGAAAGGGAATAGGAATAAATTCTTGACTTACCTGATTACCGAAGGTTGATCCAAGCTTGATCTTCTCCCACTCCTCTTCTCTCCAAAGCTTACAAGGATGCACCTCTTTCACCTGCAAAGAGAAAATCCTTCAAGTAATATCTCATGCATGTATATATCATAAGTTATATGAACAATATATCAAACATATAATCAAATATATTCATTAACCACAATACATGAAATAGACTCAACACAAAGCTGGAAGAAGAATTCTCTTTATTAACAATCAGTGAATGAGATAAGAGTACAACCCAGCTTCTGGGATAAGGACTCCTCTACAACCAAAGGACTCTGATTTTTGCTACTTCAAGATTTCTGAAGATACACCACTAGCATAACTTTGCTCTCCAATATTGATTCCTTAGTACCCACCCCAAGGCCTCTATTTATACTTTGGGAAATATAGTGGTTTCGAAGGCGAGGGTGGTGTTGCTGCCGCAACTTTTCCTCCCCGATTTTATTTTTTCACTTAAACTTTGGGACCCCTCCTCATCATTTTGCTTGGATTGATTGTTAAAGGCTTGACCCCTCGAACATATCTGTTCATTTTGAAGTTGAATGCCCGCTATTTTGTTTGCCTCGTTCAGTTTAGTTTGAGTCATGTGGTTTGTTTTAATACCCATAGAACATGAAATTTTTGCCTTAGCAAAGAAAAAATGTTTTTGGCTGTAGTTGATCCTTAACGTTGTTGGTTTTCTCTTTGGATCGGGCCTCTTTCGGAAGATGTTGAGCCTCATCTCACCCGTCGTTGCGGCTCCTTGATAAAACTTTCCGCCTGATTGGAGTTTCATCCGACGTCCGATTCATTTGTTTAGACCGCCTGCTCCCAAGTTTCTACTCGCCCGCCGTTGCGGCTGGAAGGATAAAGTCAGCTCCCGATTAGAGTTTCATCCGACCTCCAACTTAAGCTCTTTTCTCCTGCCCGCCTGTTTTCAGCCTTTACCCCTCCGCCGTTGTGGGTGGTAGAGCAATCTAACCTCCGATACACTCCTCTTTGGCGTCCGATTGCCTTTGTCGCCCATGTTGTCACTTACCTGGTTCTTATGCTCCTCCGCCGTTGCGGATCCTGAAGCCTTGTCCCACCCGATGCAGAAGTTTTTTTTTTGTCCGATCCAAGTATCGCCCGACCGCCGATTTATTTTGCCGCGAGTTCTCGCCCGGATGAACCAGGCTAGCTCCATGTGGATTTATCATTATGGTTAGAAATTTTCAATGCCTAATATCTCAGCTTAGTGGATAATGCCCCAAAGTTGTCTACAGGTTTAATCCCATAGATCGCTGAAGCAACTTAGAGCAAAGAAAAGGACAAAACAAATGAATGACAGAGGCACAGAGGAGGCAGTTCCAGCAGTTACGGTCAGAAGGTAAACACCTATGGAAAATGATTGGGAAAACGCAACGACCAGAGAAGAAACTGAATCGTCAAGGACGCTGAAAGGTCACACGCTGAAGGAAGCCCAGAAGACAAGAGTTGTAGTTTAAATAACAGGAAGCCTGACTGAAAAGGGATTTTTTCCCCTGGAAAAAATTGTAAATGTTTGCTTGTAAGAGGAACTACTTCGTTTTGCAAAAGGAACTGCAATTCTACCTGGTTGGAGAAAGTGAAATGGAATGTATCAATGCGTTTCGATGAATGATGTTGGAGAGGAACTATTTCGTTTTTAGCTGCGTTTCATTTACTATGAGAATGTTTAATTTCCTGAACCTATGTTCTTATTAAATGTTCTTTGGTATTTTCATGATCTTTCCATATGAGTAATAGTGGTATTCATTCAGCAATTGGCTACCTGGTTGTTAAATATTTGTGATTGTTCATGTGTTTGAAAGGAGTATCATCTAACTGTAACCCTTCATACTGCATGTGCAAAAAAATGAATTACTCGCTTAAAATTGATGGCTCACTCCCTAGGGATAGATTAGATAATTAGTTTGTTTCTCATTGTATATGATTTGGTTGCATGCGGGTCTAAGACGAGAGGTAAGAACCTGCGCATCACATCGTGACCGTCCCTCGCAGTCTAATCACCTTGCACTTAGTTAGGCACGTGCATTTCATCTCTTAAGTTAAAATACAAAAACTCGGTGGACCGGGCCGCAACCGGTAAAACTTTGTTTTTGTTACTTGACTCACGGTAGCCGGACCGTGAACCGGACGGATTCCCTATACCAAACAGTTAGCGGGTTAGTTGGGAACACTGATTGGGGAGAATCCCTTACTGTTGCCGCCTACGATTTTCCAGGCATCAACAGGTGGTTGAAACAGTTGGGATAGTTATGGATTAGGGCCCAACTAATCTCATATAATCGTGTTTTATATTTTTTAAAGCCCAACTAAGATGTACGCGACTATTAACATAGGAAACTGGCGTATGACACATGAGTTGCTCGAAGGAAACCTGTGTACGCTGGTGTACGCGAGTTGCAATGAAGATAGTCGCGTACACAACTCAACACTTAGAAAAAATATGTAGCCAGTTGGTTTAAGGGTAAATGCATCCCAATTCATGCCCATCTATAGTGCTTTGGCAAACTTCAATCCTAATTTGTCCTTTTGTGTACCAACATAAAGAATGTCGGCACTTGGACAAAGAAGTGCCATTTGGTTTGATAACACTAGGGTTGTTAGACTCTCCTATAGAAGTCGGCCCTGGTCAGTTAATGTAAGTCGGGTCATTAGTACCCATGTTGTGGTTACTCGAGCCTACATAACTGAGTTAGGATTACTCGAGCCTACATAACAGAGTCAAATATTAAGTGAACGAAATAATATAAATAGAGAGTGAGCCTTTCTATTTATCACACACACGCGCTCAACAAGGGCGCATTAGTGAGAGAGGAAGTGCTCACACAAGTGAGAGAGAGATCATCTGTTGGAGATCATCTTTTCTATTTTTGGGTTTTACTACTGCCGTTGGTGTTCATTCTATCTCTGAGGAAGTTGTGGGTTTTTCTCCTTTATGGTTTCCCCGAGGAAAATATTTGTGTCTCTTGTCTCTTGTGATTATTCTTGTGCATGCTATTCTCTCAGATAAGATCCTAAGATCATATTGCTTAAATGATAAAAATCTAACATGGTATCAGAGCTAACCTGAGAAGAAGACACCATGCAACTATAGAATCTAGGGATTCTTACTTTTTGAGTCTCTCTCCACAATCCATCAAAAAAAGGATGCTAGGCTAACTCTCCATTGAAGGGCGCATCTTTCTAACGAAGCAAAATTTGATTTCGGGCATTTTCAGTTTTTGGTGCAGGAAATTAGGGCTTTTTACAAAAGATGAATTTTTTAGTGAGCCTAGCATAGGATTTTTCTCCTCATCAAAATCGAAGTTTAGAGACCAAGGTCGATATTTTTGGTTGGGTAAAACTCCAGGAAAGTCAAACCCTAGTTTGACCCTGGGCCTAAAAAACCCTAAAATACTAAAACGGGTAGTTTTAGTACATTCTCTATATCTCAGGATTGAGAAGTCTCAGGGGCCAAAATTCTCACAAGCCAAAGATAAAATCCTGATGTACCATGTGTAAAAATTTCAGCCTCATATTCGCTATATTATGGGAGATATGTTTCCTCCAAATCAGGGTTCCAACCTCTTCCATGATTCATCCCTATACAGGACACCTAGGGATAATTGCAATATCTCGGGCTACAAAGATCCAAACGAAATTTCGCAAGATGTTCTAGATAGGGAACGGATTGTACTTTATGTGGTAAAAGGTTTAGACCCCGAAGGTGAAATAGTGACATTTGGGGTACAACTTATCTATGTTGAACAGTCCTGAAACAAGTCACCTTGGGAAAATGCTCTTAAGTATCAATTGGTGAAACCAATTCTGGTAAAACCTGTGGTGTTGGAAATAAGAAAAATAGGGTTACCTCAGTACAAAATTACAGACACAGAGGAGCAGTAATTTCGGAGATACTGCAAAAATAGTATCAAGCATTTCTGCATAAGAAATTGGTAAAGTAGGGCTTCCTGTTCTGGGAGCTTCCCTCCACTATTTTCAGAAAAGGAGTACATTGGAAAGATTACCTTAAAAAGTTCTATATTTATATCCAATCAGATCTGAAATATTCCAAGTTTTGAAAATTAGGGTTTCTATGACAAACCCTAGATCATCCAACTCCGAAACGAGGATCGACACCTCAAATCGGTAGGATCTAATCTTTTGCTATTTACATTTGGGGTTCTCATTTCTAAATGACTAATCACACTAGCTTGATGAAAATCTTGGTGAAACTAATAAATTCCAAGCATGAAAGTATTGGATCTCACTGGTTCTTGAAGAAAATGAAATTGGACACCTACATAAGTAGAAAGGTTCCAGTTCCAGAGGGAGATGAGGCTAAATCCTTACACAAGAAGAACTTGGTCAAGGCTAAGAAGATCATTTCTAATTCAATCAAGGATCATCTTATACTACAAGTGTCTTCCCTAAAGACACCTAAAGAGATGTTTGATTCCTTGACTATGATATTTGAAGGGAAGAACATAAATCGGAAGATGACTTTAAGAAACTAGTTAAAGAATGTGAAGATCCAAAATGCAGAGACCATATAGTCATACTTTACAAGGGTCTCTCAAATAATAGAACAAGTTTAAGAAGTAGAAGAAGAAGTGGAGAATGTATAATTTGTGATAACCACCTTGAATGGCCTCCCAGGATCATGGGATTCATTCATTCAAGGAATTTGTGCCAAAAGGAAGTGATTACTTTCAACAGACTCTTGGAAGAGCACACATAAGAAGAAGCTCAACTCATAATAAGAGAAAAGAATATGGGAGCAAATGAAGATCTAACTCTCATGATTCAAAGAAAATCCCTCAAGCGATGAGGAATATGAAATTTTTGAAGAACTCTTATCCGTATTAGCATTTGGATAAGAAATGATGTTGTCATAAATAAAGAATATGATGAAGCTGGAGGCTCAAGAAGGAGTCTACCCACGAAATAAATAAATATAAGTATTCAATTGTCATTTCATGATATTATTTTGTTAGGCATTTGTTTATATTTAGTTGATGTATTATGCATGATAGAATGTTTGCACTAATGACAGTATACTACTAATATGGATGTGATGGGTAAGTAGCTCATGGTGTTGTACAACTATCCATTTCTACTTATCTATAATGAAACCTCTTTGCTGACAAATTGGATTAGTGCACAATCTCAATGATGTCTTGGTAGAGATGGAAGGCATCTAGAAACGTTTCCGTGAGATATGGATGAATGTTGTATTGGCTAAAATAGTTGCATGATTATATATTTATGCATAAGAATTTACCATTATGAATATGCATTATGAAATGTTTCTAATCATACAGCTGATGCATTTGACTTGTAGGAAAGATCGTGTACAATCACCTACAAGAAAAGAAGGATGAGACTTGTTCCGAATAACAAGTGATGACAGTTCAAGAAAGAATCCAAGATGAAGAATAACATGACAATACTTTCAAAGAAAGAAAGAGGCCTCAGAGACACTCCAGTTATGTGATACCGTTGAGTGACATCATTGATGTAGAGCCTTCCAGCTATGAAGAAGTAGCCAAGAAGAAAGGGAAGGAGAATACCAGTTCAAAAAGAATGGTGTCTAGGATGTGGTATCGACCTGAAGAGAAGTTTGTAGGATACAAGGCAAGATTCATAGCACAAGGCTTCTCACAGAAAGAAGGCATAGACTATGAAGAGATATATGCAGCCAATAGAAGTTAATACACATGAAAGGAAGAATCATGTGTGCAAATGAAAAAAGGCCTTTTACAAGCTCAGAAGACACCCATGGGATAACACATACATGAGGATCTGGAAGATCACTTAGAGTGATGAAGATATTAACCTTTTCTACAAGGTTGAAGATTAAATCCTATAGAGGATGACAAGATCACATATGGGTGCGAGGAGAAAGTTTTCAAGATAGAGGATCTTGGTATCTAGTGACCCTAGATGGATACATAGAATATTAGTAGCAGAGTAAGCTACTTGTCACTCCAGTACAAAATGTTTCAATGCATAGAATACCAAAGGAAGAGGGAGAATGATGCTTCGCTTCAAAGGGATTGACTGTAGAAGATCCTGAGGTTCGACATGATACAATAGGATGGACAACTTACTAATGACTCTAGGCTTTACTAAGAGTAAAGCAGATTCCAACCTTTTCTTCAAGGTTGAAGGTGGAAGACCAGTGATGCTCTTGTTATATGTCAATGACTTGTTCCTGACAGAAAAGAGGAACTCACTAAAGTTGAAAGAAGGAGACTTTCTATCAAGTTCGAGATGAAGGACTTGGATATGATGCACTGATTTCTAGGCATGGAGGTGTGGTAGAATACAAATGCAATATACCTGGGACAAGGGAAGTATGAAGTAGAGATCTTGAAGAGGTTCAGGATGATGGACTGCAAGGCCATGACCACACCTATGGCATGGAACCTGAATCTATTGAGTGTTGCTTCATTAGAGTCGGTTGATGCCATGATGTATCGTCAGATGATTATTTGTTGATGTACTTGATGAATACGAGACCAGATATTTTCTTTGTTGTGAACACATTGAGACATGTTCACCTGATGGTTGCAAAGCATGTAGTGAGGTACCCGAAGGGTACAGTTAACTATGGGCTCAAGTATGAGTCAAATCAGAAGATTAACCTAGAGGGTTATGTGGATTCATATTGGGCATGCAGTGCCATTGATAGGAAGAGCACTTCGGGGTGCTGCTTCAGTATGAGACCAGGTGTGATCTCTTGGTTTAGTAGGAAGCAGTCTTGCATGGCATTGAGTACAACCGAGAGAGGAGCCATGAAGATCTAGTTTGTGATCCAGATCGATGTCTCTCGAAAGAGGGAGTTCTAGCATAGCCGATGAGACAGGTTGTTTGAGCATAAAATCTTGGTGAAGCTAATAGGTTTCTTAGACGTAAATGGTCATGTAGGTTGTCCTCGGATGTAATCGGTCCTAGTGAAGCTCACAGGATTATCCTTTGATGTAATCAGCCCTAATGTGATTCTATGCTAGAAATGGCCAGATTGAAGTTTGAGTACTTCAAGGAGAAGCTTGGTGTTCTCTAGATTGAGGTTCCTTCCAAGGGGAATTGATAAGTCCATGAGCCTTTCTGACATGGTGGTAGGCGGGGCCTCCCATGGGAAGATATAAGTGCTATGCGTTTCTAACATGGTGGTAGGCGGGGCCTCCCATGGTTAGATATAAGTGCTTTTCCTTTCTGACATGGTGGTAGGTGGGGCCTCCCATGGTCAAATGTAAGTGTTGGGAATTTCCTCGGATGGTAGATACCATGCCAAAGGATGTAAGTGCTAGGCCTTTCCTAGGATGGTAGATACCATGCCGAGGGATGGAAGTGCATATCCATTCTGACATGGTGGTAGGTGAGGCCTCCCATGGTCAGATGTAAGGGATGAGCCATTCTGACATGGGGGTAGGATGGGCCCTCCCATGGTTAGATGTAAGGGTAGAGCCATTCTGACATGGGAGCAGGCTGGGCCCTCCCATGGTCAGATGTAAGGGCTGATCCATTCTGAAATGGGGGCAGGTTAGGCCATCCCATGGTCAGATGTAAGGGCAGAGCCATTCTGACATGGGGGTAGGCTAAGCCCTCCCATGGTCAAATGTAAGGGCATATCCATTCTGACATGGTGACAGGATGGGCCCTCCCATGGTCATATTTAAGGGTAGATCCATTTTGACATGGGGGTAGACTGGGCCCTCCCATGGTCGAATGTAAGGGATGAGCCATTCTAATATGGGGGCAGGATGGGCCCTTCCATGGTTAGATGTAAGGGCTGGGCCATTCTGACATGGGGGCAGGCTGGGCCCTCCCATGGTCAGATGTAAGGGCTGGGCCATTCTGACATGGGGGGTAGGCCAGGCCCTCCCATGGTCAGATGTAAGCATTGGGCAGGCCTTTCTGATTGGCTCAGATATAAGTGATGAAGAATATGAAGACCTACATGGAGGCTAGGCCTACAACCAGCATGAAAAAGGGATAACTTTGTAGAACTTCCTATGATGAGAAGAATTGAAAGATATCACAAGTTGATTGAGATGGTGGAAGCAGTAATGATGATGATGATCCAGTGATGATCTAGCTTTAATGATGATCCAGCTTTGATGATGATCTAGTGATGATCTAGCTTTGATGATGATCCAGCTTTGATGATGATCCAGTGATGATCCATCTTTGATGATGATCCATAATTGAACCAGAGAAGAAGAATTGTGCTGATGAATTGTGTCAAGAGAATACCTTCCTAGTTAAGAGGGAGTGTTTATGTATTTGTAACTTTGAAATGTATTCACTTGTATATTTTATGTATTATACCCCGATGTTCCTATCGAGATAATAATTAATGTAAACAAGTCATGTAAAGTCATAAAGGGTAACCCTCCTTATTGATCAAGGGTTAAAGTCCCCGCAGTGACTCTCCTAGAGAAATCGGCCCTGGTGAGTTAATGTAAGTTGGGTCATTAGTACCCCAGTTGTGGTTACTCGAGCCTACATAACTGATTTAGGATTACTCGAGCCTACATAACATAGTCAAATATTAAGTGAACGAAAGAATATAAATAGAGAGTGCGCCTCTCTATTTATCACACACACTCACTCAACTATGGTGCATGAGTGAGAGAGGAAGTGCTCACACAAGTGAGAGAGAGATCAGTTGTTGGAGATCACCTTTTCTATTTTTGGGTTTTACTACTGCCATTGGTGCTCATTCTATCTCTGAGGAAGTTGCAGGGTTTTCTCCTTTATGGTTTCCCCGAGGAAAATCTGTGTTTCTCTTATCTCTTGTGATTATTTTTGTGCAAGTTATTCTCTCACATAAGATCCTAAGATCATATTGCTTAAATGATAAAAATCTAACAGGAGGATGCACTCATCCTTAGCACATTAGGTTTAGGGTTGGCATTGTCAACTAGGGTGCAAAAATGGATGTTTAGATACATTGCCTCTTCAATTCTATGAAGTTAATTGAAATACAAGACTTCTCCAAGTCCCTAACACCATCACTATTGCACATTGTCATTATTTCTAACATGACAATTGGAATCCAAGGCATTTATACTCACAACCAATGTAACAATTCCCATCAAATCAAGTTCTTTCAGCTGAGGACATTTGGTTTCAATGGAGACTAACCCTTTCTCGCCAATTCTTCTGGACTTGCCACTATTAATAGCACTTTTCTCAATTTCCTATATCCATTTGCTACTGCATAAATACCTCAAATAGTATAATTAGAAACACTTCTCATATAAAATACTTCGATATTTTAGCACTCTGAAAGATCAAACTAACCTCTATAACCTAAATGATTGTTTTCAGTTTGCAATTCTATAAGTTGTTTTAAATTTTCAGTGTTGCTTTCCAAAATATGATCCCAATAGCCATAATTTCATCACAAAATGAGAGTCCATATACACTTGGGTATTGATAATAATGGGGAAAGTAGATTCCCATTCTAAATATATTTAAGGCACAATATTTGTAACTTACCTTTCCCTAGACCTATTATTTCTTTTGGACCATCTAATCTTCTGAGCCTTTTTGCTGTAAGATATTCTAGTTCTTTCCATTTATGTATTGAGTTTAAACCCTTTCTTCCAAATCCACATGACCCTTAAGAAAATTTATTAATAGGACCACATATAACTGAGAAGGACTCTAGACCCTCATCAATAATCTCAATGCATCCCTTTAATTTGATCTTCTTGAGATGAGTGAAATTATTTTCTATTAAAGAGAGTTCCTTGTTTTCAATACTAGAAAATTTTCTAAAGCATTTCAAAGCCAAAATAGTCAAATGTTCAAATCTCACGATCAACTCAAGGAGTAGGTGGGAAATCTCAATTCAAGACAGTAGAATAAGGTGGTTCCTATTTTTTAATTCAATATGGTTCCATCTACTACAGACTAGGGAACAATTATTTCAATATTCATCTGTGAGCTTATAGAAAATCAAAGGCTAAGAGTTCATTTGGTAAACATGAAATGAGATCCTATTCTAGATAAACAACAAACTATTCCACCTCTCTATTCTCTAGAAAAAAGTCCCATTGACAGAGGAGATAAAGAAGAGTTGGATCGACCCATCAAACATAATATCACAATCAGAAAATCTTCAGTTATCTTAAGAATAACTTATGGGGTACAAATTAACAATAAAATAAGAAAACTTGTTCTTGAATTTTGCTTGACAAGTTCTTGACTACCTGATAAAGAAAAATTGGATTCATGGATGTGGGAGAAAATCGAGTAATTACAAAAGCATTTTATAAATTACCTTTATCTTATCCAAGAAAGGCCTACTCTTAAATAAAGAAACAAGGTTATCCCTCAATATGAAATTGAAATTCAATAGGCAACACCTACACAACAGTCCCATCTACACTTAGCATACGAATAGATGGTGCCACATCTAACTAATTTGATTTCCGAGCAAAGACCCATAGACCCATAAGACAACACATTTTGGGCAACACTTTTGGAAAGGATGGATACCAAGCTGAGGTACTCCACTAATTTCATCCCCAAATTTTTTTGATAAAAACACTTATTTCTAACATTTTGGGGAAGTGTTCTTAGTGGTCCAACACATGAAAACTAGTATTTGATATTCCTTGATTTTGATTCAAGGCTCAAATGTAACTCCGTGATTCAAAGGTCCTCACCGACCAAGGGACTAGAGTATGCAAAATGTTGAATTTGAGGGATGGTTTCTAAACAAATAATAACTCCCCACGAGACACCATAATCATATGCAATTAAAACTGTACATCACTTCAACATTTGTATGCATTAAGGAGATACAAAATATGAGAAACTCATTTGAATTACAGACATATAAAGTTCACTAACCTCTGTAAAGATTGCAAATTCTAGACCCGAAGAAAACTTGAAGCATAGTCCAGACCCGAAGGAAACTTGAAGTCTTGATCAAATGAACAGTTTTTCCACTCAACCACTTTCAAAATTATTTCCACTCAGGCAATGTAAAACTATAATCAAAATAAACAAATGTTTGTCGATTATTTAGATGGGGTGAATTGCTACTTCCTGTAGTATTATATAGGCCCAATCTTTCAATTTTTCCCCAAATTTGGAACATTCTAGAATTAAAAAATGCTCTGCCCAACAAATTTGGGGCTGAAATGGTCAAATTCATGCTTCCGTTAAGGGAAATCAACCCTAAAGGTCCAATACTCCGAAAAAATCAACCCTGAAGGTCCGATACTCCGAAAAAATTGCTCCAAATCCCCTAATCGAAGGCGAACAAACTGAAATTTGCAGTAGAATCCATAAAACTAGGGATACCTCACTAATATTTACCCTAAGATCCATAAATCAAGGGCGAACCAGCAGTTGTTCTCCTCCATTACAGAAAATCAGGGGCGAGCCAGGAGTTGTTTCCCTCCATTACCAAAAATCGGGGGCGAGTGCACGATTTACTTTGTTTTTGAAAGGGAAAATTTGGTTTTCCCTCTTTCACACTATTGGCTAATGTATTTTACATAGTTTGGGGTTTAATAAAAATTGGGCTAATCATATTAAAATTCAAAAAAACTTTGTTATGTTAAAAATTCGCCCTCGATTTTTTAGTGACCCCCCTAATTTCACCCATGGGCTAAATTTTGCCCTTAAAATTTTCCCTACTGAGGAGGCTCTGATACCATGTTAGAATTAATATGCCATTGATCTTCAAGCAATGAGTGCTATTGGATTCTTAATTATTTGCAGTGAAAATGAATGAATAATACCCACTGAAAAAAACAAATCTCACAGGAAACAGACAAGAATTGCTCAGTATAATTACAGTATAAACTTCATTAATCCCAGTAGTATACAACAATGTTACATAAAGGAGCATTCAAATCATGAGAGATGAATTTGAATCTACCAACTCAAGGCTGACTGCATGGATAATTAGAAGTGCCTAAATCACTATCGGAGTTCAACAAGCCAACTCCAGATGTCTAATCTAGTCTCTCAATCAATTACAATCAGTTAAAGCAGTCTAACTGCAGTGGTAGGTGAGAAGTTGGTGAGAACTGATGCCTTCCCACATGCATAACTGGTGCTAACCGAACTGGAGGATATCTAACTGAATCTAACTCAAGCATAACTAAGCTTGACTAGTCACCAACTACCAACAATTGAAGGAGGTTGGTTTCGACACTCCCAATGGCTCCTAAAATGTAGGGATTGGTCTAGGAATCGGCTAAATTGATGCATGAAGGTGCAATCAGTTCCAATTAGCCTCTATCAGTGTTCCCCACACTCTAGTGACTAGTACATGTGACCCCATTAGGCCAAGTGGACCCAATGGTACTAGTGGACCCAATAATAACTAAATGACTCCTAAGTTAGGAAAATATAATCTAATAGAGAGTTTGGACAAGGGAGGATCCTAACAAATTTAACATTTAACATTAATGGTGTATATTGTTGCATATTGCAGGAAAAAATCCAGGACAAAATGTCATGTAAATGAAGGTCGAGAATTAACTAAAATTTTTGGAATATGGTGATAGGAAATAACTTTAATTTTATGAATATTGTGATATGATGATATGATAGATCGTGGAGTAACTAAGACTGTTATTCCATATTTCGTAGACTACATAAGAATGTTATTCCATATTTCATAAATCACTCAATGATTATGGTTCCAAATCCGACGATGACTCATGTCTTTTCTCAACAATAAATGATGGCAACCACTCAAAAATTTAGTGTGAGGATTGGGCAAGTTGGATGTGCATCAATTTTATTTTCTAAGTTGGGGGAAGGAGATTGCATAGCAGTAAAAGTGCCATTATTTATCTCCAAAGGAGTGCAGTCGTTCTTCAATGAGGAAATTATGAGATTGTGAATGAATGTAATATAATTCAATTTTTTTTATCTGTCTATACTGGCATTTGACACTCAAAAGAAAAAAGTGTATGATGTGTAATAAAATTCATCTAAGCGGTTCCACATGGTAAATAGGTCGATCTTCTTTCTAGATTCCATCATAAACACTTGGTATCTCTAAGCTACTGTAACGAGTGCATGGAGCTTATGCTAATTTACAAACACATGTCTAGAGGTTCCCTAAGTGAATGCCTTTATGGTAAATATATTGCTTGGTTTGATTGAGTTGTTGAATATTAATATCAAAACTCAATAACCCATAAAATATGCTTGACTCTCAATGTATTTCAATATCAAAACATAGAAGTTTCCACAACTACTTAATGTAAGTTTATAGCAGATGATATTTTAAACCAGTGTATGTGAGGTTTTCCTGCGAGAAATTGCCCGAACATTTGCACTGAATTGGAATGAGGATTGCTCTATCTAGGGGTAGAGGCTTAGAATAATCCTTTACCGCTGATCGATTACTCAAGGATGTGATGAGGGTTGGATCTGTGTTGAAGAGCGCTCTAATGTTTTAGAGGGACATGTAAAGGGGCCGAGCTCGATACATGGTATATGTCTCACATTCTTTAGCAACGTCATTGCAGAGGTACCTCGAACGGATAGCGTGATAATTGTTACATCCTTTGCTGAAATCATTCAAATACGATTGTTGGGTCACTGCAAATAACCCATTATTGAACACAGGTATACTGCATGGGAATTGAATTAACCAAACACCGATGATAATGGAAATATAAACAGGTCTACTGTCCCTGTAGAGTATTTCTAGAAGGTAGTGATTAGAGGGAGTAATTTATGGGCTCTGGTATGAGGGAATATTACCTAAACATGTAATACTAGCTGTGTATTAGCTAGATTCCCAACTACAAGATGCAGGAGTTTATTAGGAGTTCGAACGATTTTATTAGGATTTTGACTCTTACACGACTGCACATTAGCTAAACTCCTAGCTGCCAAATATAGTTGGACTAAGCCTTAAGTGATTAGAGTTGAAGTTAAGCTAATATTTGTAGAATCGTTGGAGTTAATCTTGTTGATGTATTTGTAAATTTGGAATGTATTCACTTGTATATATTATATTGTAACCCGATGTTCCTATCGAGAGAATCAGTTGTATTTCATTGTACCCCAATGTTCCTATCAAGAGAGTCATTAATATAATAAAGTCATTTAAAGTCATTGAGGTTAACCCTCCATTGTAAGTCGGGGCAATAGTCCCCACAATTTAGTTAAGGTTAACCCTCCTTGTTGATCAGAGGGAAAAGTCCCCACAGTTTAGGGGCACTAGGGATATTAGAATATCCTAGAGATGTCGGCCCTGGTAAGTAATTGTAAGGTCAAAAACTAGTATAAATAGAGAGTGAGACTCTCTATTTGTCACATTCACTCACTCAACTAGGCTGCATGAGTGAGAGAGGAAGTGCTCACACATGTGAGAGAGAGAACAGTTGTTGGAGATCATTTTTCTATCTTTGCTCATTCTATCTCTGAGGAAGTTGCGGGGTTTTCTCCTTTATGGTTTTCCCGAGGAAAATCTTTGTGTCTCTTGTCTCTTGTTATTATTGTTGTGCATTTTATCCTCTCAGATAAGATCCTAAGATCACATTGCTTAAATGATAAAAATATAACATGGTATCAAAGCTAACCTGAGAAGAAGACACTGTGTAGCTACAAAAGCTAGGGCTTCTTGCTTTTTGGGTCTCTCTCCACAATCCATCAACAAAAGAAGGCTAGGCTAACTCTCCATTGAAGGGCACATCTTTCTAACGAAGCAGAATTTGATTCTGGGCATTATCAGTTTTTACTGCGGGAAATTAGGGCTTTTTACAAAAGAGGAATTTTTGAGTCAGACCAGCATAGGATTTCTCTCCTCATCAAAATCGAATTTTAGAGACCAAGGTCAAATTTTTTGGTTGAGTAAAACTCTGGGAAATTCAAACCCTAGTTTGACCTCGGGCCTGAAAAACCCTAAAATACTAAAACGGGTAGCTTTGGTACATTCTCTATATCTCGGGATTAAAGAATTCTTAGGGGTCGTAAATTTTCATAGGCCGAAGATAAAATCCTAATGTACCCTGTGTAAAAATTCTAGCCTCATATTTTCTATATTCTGGGAGATATGATTCCTCCAAATCAGGGTTCCAGCCTCTTCCGGGATTCATCCCTAAATAGGAAACCTAGGGATAATAGATATATCTCGAGATACAAAGGTCCAAATTAAATTCTTAAAGATGTTCCAGATATTGCACGGACTGTAATTTAAGTGGTAAAATTTTCATACCCTGAAGATGAAACGGGACACGTGGAAGTTTGTACAAGTTCGCTATGTTGAACAGTCCTGAAAGATGTCACCTTGGGAAAACTCTCATAAGTCCTAATTGGAGAAACCAATTCTGGTAAAACATGTGGTGTTGGAAAAAGTACAAATGATGTTACCTCTGTATGAAATTTTTAGACACAGAGGAGTAGTACTTTTAGAGATACTGCAGAAATAGTATCAGGAATTTCTGCAGAAGAAATTGGAAAACTAGGGCTTCTTGTTTTAGGAGCTTCCCTCCACTGTTTTCAGAAAAGGAGTACATTGGAAATCTCTCCTTAAAGAGGCCCATCTTTCTATCCAATCAGAAGTTTGAAATTCCAAGTTTTGAAAATTAGGGTTTCTCTGACAAACCCTAGATCAGCTAGATCCAGAACTAGGATGGACACCTAAAATCGGTAAGATATAATCTTTTGCTATTTACATTTGAGGTTCTTATTTCAAAATGACCTATCACACCAGCTTGATGACAAGCTTGCTGAAGCTGAAAACTTTCGAGCATGGAAGTATAAGTTTTCACTGGTTCTTGAAGAAAATGAATTGGACACCTACATAAGTGAAGACGTTCCAGTTCCAGAGGGAGATGAGCCTGCTAAAAGACTTACATAAGAAGAACTTGGTCAAGGCCAAGAAGATCATTGCTGATTCAATTATACCACAAGTGTCTTCCCTTAAGACACCTAAGGATATGTTTGATTCTTTGGCCAAGCTATTTGAAGAAAAGAATATAAATCAGATGAAGTGTAAGAACTCCGTGATCCTTCAAGAAATTGACTTGGATCAATATTTCAATAAGAAAGGTCTAGGAGATAGAGGGAGATGAGGTTAAGGCTAGAGCCAAGAGAATCATTGCAGATTATATTAAAGATCATACTTGAAGACACCAAAAGGAAGTGTTAGATTCTATGACGAAGCAATCGAAGAAGAATAAGAAGTTGTGATAACCACCTTGAATGGCCTCCCGGGATCATGGGATTCATTCATTCGAGGAATATGTGCCAAAAGGAAGTGATTAATTTCAGCAGACTCTGGGAAGAGAACACACAAGATGAAGCTCGACCCATAATAAGAGAAGTGTAATGACCCAAAAATTCATAAAAATTTAATTTTTTTTAAAGTGACATAAAATGTCTTAAATCACAGTTTAGTAACTGCTAGCGGTTAGCGGAAAATGAAATAGTTTAACAAAACTTAAGGGTTAGTTTTCAAATAACAGAAGAAATATTACAACTTTAATTTTCATATGTGATAGAAAGAGGACTTGCATTTAGTTGCTGCTAGCTATACTGATGATTTACTTTCGTCAAGTAGGTGAGAAACCTTGTTTGGAATCGGGGGTTACTTAGCGTTATGCTAACTCAAATGGACTGTTGGTTCTTACAGGTTCAGCAGGTAAGCGTATGATCAAGTAGGTGTTTATTTTAAATTATGTCGAGAAAGTACTTCTCTAGCATGTTAAGATGCTAGTATATAAATTGATTATTAAGCTGCAAGTCTCCGATGAGGTAAAGTAAATTTCTTTCATTGTTTTGGATCTATGACAATATTTATTTTTAAGCCATAATGACCTTACATTCTTGACATAGTCAATTCTATTTACAAGAATGAGTTCTTCCATGGTCATTTATAGATTTCCACAGTGAGCATAGAGCTCATGATCTTGGTATATAATTACTTCAACTGTTTTGTGGTCTTACTGCTATTTTTATGTTTAATACTCAAATTTACTGCTCTTTAAGTATGAACATATTCTTCTGTTTTTCGTTGGCAAAGTTTACAACGAGTTATTAGCTTCTTATGAGAAACTCTTTCAATAAGGTTAGTATTCAGTCTCCTTGAATACTCCCTCATTTATCAGCATCAAGTCTTTATGTGGAGAAGTTTAGAGCTTTTCTAGTTTATAAAATAAATCATAATTAACATTATATCAATACTCTATTTTTCCTTTACTAGTCATGAAACAATACCAAACTTGTTTGATTTGTTTGCAATTATGATTATCTTCTTGGACAGCTAGGAGACAAGCTGTGTGCATAGTATTGAGTTTATAACCATGATACAATTGTTATTGCAAGATTATATTACTATGTTGATTTATAATTTATCAATATTAGGCTATAACAAAAATACTAACTTGCCAACCTAAGGTAGAAACTATCAACTACTATAATGTAGTCGAAACTCATGGCAATATACATCATAAGTTTTGTTCCTATATTATACTAGTTTCCATGGTATAATAATATTGATGGCATGAATTTCATTATTGGCAATGATATGAACTATTACAATATAGTCGATAGCATGATTTGTATTATTGGCAATGATATGTTTAAAAATCGAATGTGCAGCATTGACATTAAAACTCGACCCACACTTGGTTAGATTTTTGGAAGGGCAGGTGGACAAGCCTCCTGCATGCATTGGTTGACTTAAAACGATTGTAACCCTACTCCTTTGCATTTTGCTCCGAGGGTTTTTCCTCCTGCAGGCTGCGCTGTGAGTCCTTGCGGCCATGAGAGGCCTACAACTTCCTTAATCTTTGGCACTGTAGCCTGCATTACTATGCAAAGTGGTTTATGGTATCATGGTTTGTGTTTCGGTTTCTCATGTGAGTTAAGGAAAACACAGTGTGAGTGGTTAAAGGCTTCTTCACATGGCTTGAAGCCTATAAATGGTTTTACCCTTGTGTCTGTTCATTCCTTGCCTTGGCATCGTGGAACTTGAGACTGTCTCTTTGATGTCTCTGTCATAGAGTTGGCTTAAGGGTTTTCTTGCTTCTTGGTTTACTGCATTCGATCTAGGTGACTATTTCTTCTCGGCTCCAATTTCTTCTTGTTCACAGGTAAACATTTTTACTTTACTCGAATTCCTTATGTCAAAAGATTTACTAAGTTAGGGTTTTAATAACTTAAGAACGGAGTTTAATTATTGTTTGAATTATGTTCTTGCAGGCTCCTGCTGACAACTCCAGGATTGAGTGGAATGCAAGCTCGTGCATTTGATAACTTTGCGGGCTTCCAACTGGTAAGCCTTGGTCTCGTCGTGCGTTCTCCTTGCTTGTGGTTTGGGTTGTTGGATGAAGTTTCCTGTGGTTGGAAACATGGCTTCGAAATCTCTGTTGGTTATGCTTTTTAATTTTTTGATTATTACCCATGTTTTTATCTGAAAACCCTTGCGATACTTTCGCTGGGTAACACCGGCTCTTGAAGCCGTGATGTATATGTGGTTTTTGGTTAAGCAGTTTTAGTCTTACAGCTTAAGTGATGTAAATTTTTGTTGTTTAAGATCTATAAAGAGCTTCCTCTGAGCTTAGAGATGCTAAGTGACCTCTATCTTGTGTTGCTTCAGTTTTCCTTTTACATTTGAAATTCAAGAAATGAAGACTATGGAACTGTCGAGTTATAAAATGAACTGGGTTTTACTTATCCTGTCAGTAATGTATTTTATTTGCAGTAAATATAACAAACTTTTGTATATTTGGTTTTACTAGCAGGTTGGGTTTCGACCCTTCGATTTTACAGGCTATAAGCCTACCTTTGATTAAGGATTTTATATTGCAAATGGTTAATAATTACTAGTTTATTTTGTTCATGATTTACATATGTATTGTATTTATTAATACTCTGTAATTATAATTATTTTAAAGCACTGTTGTGAAATGATAATTTAAATTCTAGGACTCTGCTTTGAAAATGTTTTTTTATATCCCTATAGTTTAAAATCAATCCTTGTTTATATTTATAGCATTAATATCTCTGTTTTCAAAATAGGATAAGAGAAGATTATATGACTTACAGTTATAAGTACGATGCTAACTCTGTAAGAAAATAATAAATCCTAAACAGTTTTGCTTCTAAATCTTAGTTAATAAATACTTAGGGTTTAGTGCAGCATACTCGAAACTAGGGTATTGTTAACTTTTAGTAATTTTTGTAATATATAAAAAAAGGATTAGAAAAGAATCCTTTGGTCCTAGATAAAACACACATTGGTCTGTAATGTTAATGTATATAAATTGTTTTACTATTTCCTTTTCACATGGTTTTTAAATGTTAATTTACTTACTTTACTTCTGTTAACTATAATATCTATATTTTTATCAGTATACTAATACTGGAATAATAATAATATTTACTGTTCTCTTTATACCTATTTTTCTATTTAGTTAGTTGAAGTAAATAAATGCAGACAATACATAGCACTGCTATTTAGTAAATTCATAATCAATGAAGTAAAATCTATCTACTGATTTCATTAAAAATAAAAGAATCATTTCATTTAGTACCTAAGAAATCCAACTGTGCTAGAGTACGACCTGAGTTCAATTGTGGAAAAACACATCTTGGAGATTTTAATTCTATTCGTTTCACTATTTACATAATCATTTATATCTCTACTATAATCTATAATTTTACTGAATCTAACATTACACAGTTACTTTTCAATCATAAACCCTAAAAATACTAACATGCCTATAGTAGATAAACTAAGAATTATTTAACTGAAGACAATAAAAGAAAATAGAACCTGTTGAGGACAAGACAACAATAGCTTAAGGAGGTTGTTCCTCCCAACCAAACTCCTAGAGAGCGCTAAAACAACGCTTCCTTAAGATCCCCGAGTTTGTTCCTGGTCTTCTTGGCTGAGAACTAGGTGGAGAATGCAACTGTAAAACCTCTGTCACCTGACTAGTTCAATTACCTCAGTAATCAAAATATGCTCTTAGCAGTATGATCTTTAGCTTAGAAGCTGCAACTAGATCAATCTCAGTAGTTAATCTCCTCAAACACACTCCAAAATCCCCTCCATTGAATTTCTCTTGAGTGAATTTATTCACCCAGAATGATCACTTCTCTAGAATGAGCAGCCTCAGCTCTCTTCAATGGGAAATTTTATAGAGATGCCTAGGTCTTCTGGGTCAGTTTTCATTAAATGAGCCACCTGCTCTGATTCCACTTTCTTGGGGAATCATGACCACAAATATAGGGAAGTTGCCACCTGCAACAGTTGGAAGTGGTTTGAGGATGCTGTCACTTGTCAATTTGCTCTCCACCCAGTCTCCTCCACCAATTAACCAGTAAACACTCTTTTAACAGCTTCCCTAAGCTGTTGTCTCCTCATTTATTTATTTATAAATAAAATATTATGAATTTACATTAAATATTCTTGACCCCACTGGGTCATCAATTACAACTTAGCATAAAATTTAACACAATGTTCCTCAAATATTATAAAATTGTTTTTGCAAATTGGGGAATGTGACATACACACCCCTGTAAATTATAACATCGTCCTCGATGTTATTTATTCCTCGTCCTTAGAGTTCCCCTGAAATAGAATTGGATATGCATCCCGCATATGACTTTCCAATTCCCAGGTGGCTTCCTCTGGACTAAGGTGCTTCCATTGCACCTTCACTTGACCAATGGTGCGGTTCCGAAGTGAGATCTCCCTCCGCTCGAAGATATAGTCTGGTTCCACCAGAAAATCTCCTTCAGGTTCCACCTGCACATCATTCCAGTTAATAACATGAGTAACATCATGCACATATTTCTTTAATACAGAAATGTGAAAACCATTGTGAACTCTTAAATTCGGTGGTAAAGCTAACTGATAGGCTACCTGTCCGATCCTGGACAGTATTTCAAAAGGACCACAATAACGAGGTGCTAGTTTTGCACAACTACCCAACCTCAGAGAACTCTTTTTGGGTCTCACTTTAATGAAAACATGTTCACCTACCTGAAACTCCTTTGGATTTCGTCTAAGGTCTGCTTGACTTTTCTGTCGATCTTGCGCAATTTTTAGATTACCTTGTACCTGCTTTACAATTATTTCCATTTCTTTCAATAATTCAGGTCCTAATACTAACCTGTCCACCGGATTACTCCAAGAGATGGGAGTGTTATATTTCCTTCCATACAGAATTTCGAAAGGACTAAATCTAGCTAAAGCTTGATAATTATTATTGTAAGCAAATTCTACCTGGTGTAAATAATCTTCCCATTTACCTTGCTATTCCTTTGCATACATTCTTAGTAGATCTTCCAATACTTGATTTACTCTTTCAGTCTGTCCATCAGTTTGAGGATGGAATGAGGTACTAAAATTTAACATGGTATTTAAATCTTTAAACAAATATCTCCAAAAGTTACCTAATAAATACTTAGGGTTTAGTGCAGCATATGTGAAACTAGGGTATTGTTAACTTTCAGTAATTTTTGTAATATATAAAAAAATCCTTTGGTCCTTGATAAACACACACTGGTCTGTAATGTTAATGTTTATAAAATGTTTTACTATTTCCTTTTCACATGGTTTTTAAATGTTAATTTACTTACTTTACTTCTGTTAACTATAATATCTATATTTTTATCAGTATACTAATAGTGGAATAATAATAATATTTACTGTTCTCTTTATACGTATTTTTCTATTTAGTTTGCTGAAGTAAATAAATACAAACAATACATAGCACTACTATTTAGTGAATTCATAATCAATGAACTAAAATATATCTACTGATTTCATTCAAAATAAAAGAATCATTTCATTTACCTAAGAAATCCAAATGTGCTAGAGTACGACCTGAGTTCAGCTGTGGAAAAACACAGTTTGGAGATTTTAATTCTATCTATTTTAGTATTTACATAATCATTTCTATCTCTACTATAATATATAATTTTACTGAATCTAACATTACACAGTTACTTTTCATTCATAAACCCTAAAAATACTAACATGCATGTAGTAGATAAACTAAGAATTATTTAACTAAAGACAATAAAATAAAATAGAACTTGTTGAGGAAAAGACAACAACAGCTTAAGGAGGTTGTTCCTCCCAACCAAACTCTTGGAGAGCACTCAAACAACACTTCCTCAAGACCCCCGAGCTTGTTCCTAGTCTTCTTGGCTGAGAAATGGGTGGATAATGCAACTGTAAAACCTCTTTCACCTGACTAGTTCAATTACCTTAGTAATCAAAATCTGCTCTTAGCAGTATGATCTTCAGCTTAGAAGCTGCAACTAGATCAATCTCAACAGTTAATCCCCTCAAACACACTCCAGACTCCCCTCCATTGAATTTCTCTTGAGTAATTCCATTCACCCAGAATGAGCAGCCTCAACTCTCTTTAATGGGAAATTTTATAGAGATGCCTAGGTCTTCTGGGTCAGTTTTCATTAAATGAACCACCTACTCTGATTCCACTTTCTTAGGGAATCATGACCACAAATACAGGGAAGTTGCCACCTGCAACAGTTGGAAGTGGTTTGAGGATGCTGCCACTTGTCAGTTTGCTCTCCACCCAATCTCCTCCACCAATTAACCAGTAAACACTCTTTTAACAGCTTCCCTAAGCTGTTGTCTCCTCATTTGTTTATTTATAAATAAAATATTTTGAATTTACATTAAATATTCTTGACCCCACTGGGTCATCAATTACAACTTAGCATAAAATTTAACACAATGTTCATCAAATATTATAAAATTGTTTTTGCAAATTGGGGCATGTGACAAGAAGAGAATACGAGAGCAACTGAAGATCAAGCGCACAGGATTCAAAGAAGATCCCTCAAGCGATGAGGAATATGAAGAACTCAATTCTTGAAGACTCTCTTATCCATCTTAGCATTTGGATAAGAAATGATGATGAAGCGGAAGGCTCAAGAAGGAGTCTACCCACGAAACAAATAAAGATAAGTATTCAATTGTCATTTCATGATATTGTTTTGTTATGCATTTGTTTATATTCAATTGATGTTTTATGCATGATAGAATTTTGCATTAATGACAGTATACTACTAATATGCATGTGATGGGTAAGTAGCTCACACAACTCTCCATTGCTACTTATCTAGAATGAAACCTCTTTGCTGACATATTGGATTAGTGCACAATCTTGGTAGAGATGGAAGGCATCTAGAATGTTTCCGTGAGATATGGATGAATGTTGTATTGGCTAAAATAGTTGCATGATTATATCTTTATGCATAATAATTTTCCATTATGAATATGCCTTATGAAATGTTTCTAACCATACAACTGGTGCATTTGACTTGTAGGAAAGATCGCATACAATCGCCTACAAGAAAAGAAGGATGAGACTTGTTCCGAAGAACAAGTGATGATAGATGAAGAAAGAATCCAAGATGAAGAATAATATGACGATACTTTCAAATAAAGAAAGAGGCCTCAGACACACTCTAGTTATGTGACAATGTTGAGTGACATCATTGTTCCAAATTCTTCCAACTATGAAGAAGTAGCCAAGAAGAAAGGGAAGGAGAATACTAGTTCAAGAAGAATGATGTCTAGGATGCAATATCGAGACCTAAAGGGAAGTCCGTAATGTCTTCTATATGGATCTACATGACCCAACATGCAGTAGATGGCAACATCGTGGGATACAAGGAAAGATTCGTAGCATGAGGCTTCTCACGGAAAGAATGCATAGACTACGAAGAGACATTTGCAGCCACTGGAAGTTAAGACACATGACAAGCATATTCATGTGTGCAAATTAAATAAGGCCTTGTACGGGCTCAGAAGACACCCATGGGATAACACATACATGAGGAGCTTGAAGATCACCTAGAGTGATGAAGATCTTAACCTTTGCTACAAGGTTGAAGATGAAAGCCTATAGAGGATGACTACTTCACATATGGGTGCGAGAAGAATTTTTTCAAGATAGAGGATCTTGGTATCCAGTGATCCTAGATAGATACATAGAATATTAGTAGCAAAGTAAGCTACTTGTCACTCCAGTACAGAATGTTTCAATACATAGAGTATGAAAGGCAGAGGGAGAATGATGCTCCACTTCAGAGGGAGTGACTGCAGAAGATCCTGAGGTTCGACATGGTACAACAGGATGGACAGTTTACCGATGGATCTAGGATTTACTGAGAGTAAAGCGGATTCCAACCTTTACTTCAAGGTTGAAGGAGAAAGAACAGTGATGCTCTTGCTTTATGTCGATGACTTGTTCCTGACAGAAAAGAGGAACTCGTTAAAGTTGCAAGAAGGAGACTTGCTGCCGAGTTCGAGATGAAGAACTCGGATATGATGCACTACTTTTTAGGAATGGGGGTGTGGAATAATGCAGATGGAATTTTCCTGGGACAAGGGAAGTATGCAGTAGAGATCTTGAAGAGATTCAGGATGATGGACTGCAAGGCCATGACCACACCTATGGCATCGAACCTGAAGCTATTGAGTGTTGCTTCATCAGAGTCGGTTGATGCCATGATGTATCGTCAGATTATTTGTTCCTTGATGTACCTAATGAATATGAGACCAGATATTTGCTTTGCTGTGAACACATTGAGACATGTTCACCTAATGGTTGCAAAGCACGCAGTGAGGTACCTGAAGGGTATAGTTGAGTATGGGCTCAAGTATGAAGCAAATCATAAGACTAACTTGGAGGGTTATATGGATTCGGATTGGGAAGGCATTGCCATTGATAGGAAGATCACTTCGGGGTGCTGCTTCAGTATGGGATCAGGTGTGATCTCTTGGTTTAGCAGGAAGGAGTCCTGCATGGCGCTGAGAAAAGCCGAGGAAAAATATGTTTCCACTTTCTCGGCCATTTGGGAGGTAGTATGTTTCTTTTGAAAACTACTATTTGATTTGATTGATCTGACTTGCATTTTTATATGATGCAGAGAGGAGCAGTGAAGCTCTAGGATGTGATCCAAATCGAGATCTCTCAAAAGAGGGAGTTCTAACATAGCCAGTGAGATAGGTTGTCTGAGCATAAAATCCTGGCAAAGCTCGTAGGTGGCTCAGACATAAACGGTCCTGTAGGTTGTCCTCGGATGTAATCGGTCCTGGTGAAGCTTGCAGGTTATCCAGCTTGGACATAATCAACCCTCATATGATTCTATGCTAGAAATGGCTAGAGTGAAGTTTGAGTACTTCAGGGAGAAGCTTGGTGTTCTCCAGATCGAGGTTCCCTCCAAGGGGAGGTTATGATTCCGAGATCCTTTCTGACATGGTAGGATTGGTTCCTTCTATGGTCAGATATAAGTGCAGAAGCCTTTCTGACATGGTGGCAAGCTGAGCCTCCCATGGTTAGATGTAAGTGCAGAGCCTTTCTGACATGGTGGCAGGCTGGGCCTCCCATGGTCAGATGTAATTGCAAAGCCTTTCTGACATGGTGGCAGGCTGGGCCTCCCATGGTCAGATATAAGTGTTGAGCCTTTCCGACATGGTGGCAGGCAGGGCCTCCCATGGTAGGATGTGAGTGTTGGGCCTTTCTGACATGGTGGCAGGCTAGGCCTCCCATGGTCAAATATAAGTGTTGGACAAGCCTTCTAACATGGTGGCAAGTTGGGCCTCCAATGGTCAGATGTGATTGCTGGGCCTTTCAGACATGGTGGTGGATGTGTTCCTCCCATGGTCAGATGCGAGTGCTGGGCGTGCCTTTCTGACATGGTGGTGGATGTGTTCCTCCCATGGTCAGATGTAAGTGCTGAGTGGGCCTTCCTGACTGGGTCAAATATAAGTGTTGAAGAAGATGAAGACCTACATGGAGGCTAGGCCTACAACCAACATGAAAAAGGGTTGGCTCTGTAGAACTTCCTATGACAAGTAGAATTGAGAGATAACACCAATTGATCGAGATAACAGAAGCGATGATGATGATGATCCAGTGATGATCCAGCTTTGATGATGATCTAGTGATGATCAAGCATTGATGATGATCCAAACTTGATCCAGAGAATAAGACTTGTGCTGATGAATTGTGTCAAGAGAATACCTTCCTAGTTAAGAGGGAGTGTTGATGTATTTGTAAATTCAGAATGTATTCACTTGTATATCTTATATTGTACCCTGATGTTCCTATCGGGAGAATCAATTGTATTTCATTGTACCCTGATGTTCCTATCGGGAGAATCAGTTATATTTCATTGTACCCCGATGTTCCTATCCGGAGAGTCATTAATATAATAAATTCATGTAAAGTCATTGAGGTTAACCCTCCATTGTAAGTCGGGGAAATAGTCCCCACAATTGAGTTAAGGTTAGCCCTCCTTGTTGATCGGAGGGAAAAGTCCTCACAGTTGAGGGGCACAAAGGTTATTAGACTCTCCTAGAGATGTTGGCCCTGGTAAGTAATTGTGAAGTCGAAAACTAGTATAAATAGAGAGTGAGACTCTCTATTTGTCACATTCACTCACTCAACTAGGGCGCATGAGTGAGAGAGGAAGTGCTCACACAAGTGAGAGAGAGAGAACAGTTGTTGGAGATCATCTTTCTGTCTTTGGGTTTTACTGCTGCCGTTGGTGCTCATTCTATCTCTGAGGAAGTTGCGGGGTTTCCTCCTTTATGGTTTCCCCAAGGAAAATCTTTGTGTCTCTTGTCTCTTGTGATTATTGTTGTGCATGCTATTCTCTCAGATAAGATCCTAAGATCGTATTGCTTAAATGATAAAAATCTAACAAAGCTTATAGTTGTATCTAATAGTTATCCAATATAACTGTGATTCGATTTGAAGTTAAGCTAATAGTTCTAGAATAATTGGAGTTAAGCTAATAGTTGTATCTAATAATGAATGGAGTTAAGCTCATAGTTGTATCTAATAATCGAATAGTTGAAGATTAATTTTAATTTTTACAACTATCACTAAGTGTACTTATCACATGTTAATTAAACTATTTTTTATTTTTTTGAAATTATTAATGATTAATTTTGGACCGAGTTCATCAATCTCATAATACACTTGTCTCATTCTCATTTAATTTTGGACGACACCCATAGAATCAATCTAGACAGTACAATTGTCTCGTTCTCGTCCCTAGATGAAAAAACATAGATGATAGTCCACCCAAAATTCTAAGATATATTCGCCTATCCCATAAATAATAATTTGAAAAAATATATTTTAATTTAAGACAATGAACATTTCACAATAAGTTGTTGGGAAATATTCATTTAAGTCGAGTGGAAGGTGGTAAGTGGTTGAGCCCAAATTCAACCAAAAATATAAGACATTCATAAAAAATAACGCATATCCAATTATAATAAAAATTAGAATCGATAGAAACATTTAAATATAACCCTTACTTACTAACGGTTGACTTGAGTGATTAGTGTTTAAACAGTTGTATAATTTTATTGTTTTTCTAGACCGCTACTAACGAGTAAAATTTGATTCCAAGACAAGCGAGGACATTCCTGTCTGACATGCTAAAAACACCGCTGTAGTTCGTATTTGGTGTATGCAGATCTGAGTTGTTGAACCCCCACAATAAAGAGATTTACAACGTAAAATACCACCTTTAATCCTCATTCCCTCCGTTCACAATATGTATATATATAGAGAGAAGATTTTGCCCGATGCAAATCAATTCAGAGGACGAATATTCCTGCAGCATTGGATTTGGAGGACATTAGACGTGAAATTCTAATGTGACGAAGCACCTTCTCCTTTCTATAGGTAAGCGATTGTTAGTACTTCGATTTGCTTTATTAAGAATAAGTTATGCATGAATTTATATATATATATATATATTTTGGATTGTTTCTCTGTCAGTTTTTCTGAATTAGGTTCTGGGCTATATTTGTGGGTTTCTGAATCAGATTTTGGGCCTTTATGTATAGGATGTTCGAAATTTGTTTTTGATTATGATATATGTAGAATTGTGTTTGTTGGGTTGTTTGTGTTTTCAGTAGTTCTGAATTGGGTTTCCGGGTATATATCTGGGGAAAAGTAATTTTGCAGAAATGGTATTTTTGAAGAATTAGGTATTCTCTTGAAGTATTTTTAGCATTTTGTCAATTGGGCTGTGACTCTGTTACAGTTTCAATAGTTTGGGTAGTTTGGGAATTGGGTTTTTTGGTGTGTAGGTTTTAGAAGAGAGCTGCTTTGTAATGTCAAAAGCATTTTGTGAATTGCACTGTTCTCGGACAACAATATACTTGTTAAGAGAGGTACACCAATATACTTATGAAGAGTTTAACATATCAACATATCACTGGCAGGAATTGCATTATTATGTAGTTTTTATAAAGTAGATTGTTGGTTTTTAGATTGTATTTTAATGACATTTTTCATCTACCCCTCACCTTTTTCAAGTGGTTTTGTTGTATCCTTTGGAGAGGGTGATTTGGAGAGAAGCCCTAGGTGATTATGACCAAAGTTGTAAATGGCTAGGGTTTGTTGATTGAAAATATGTAAACAGAGGTTATTGACCTTCATAGCCACAAGGAGAAGTTAGAACATGGGTGCCTAATAAGCATGGGTATATGTGACAGTTCTAAGGTTTGCCAGTTTAAAAAAACACACTAGGATATTTTATGTCGAGTTTGAATGAACTGGCTTTTTCGGTCTATTTTCATTTTGCATTCTTATTAATCTGGTTGAAGGCACTGCTGGTTTTTACAGAATTGTTTTCTGAGTTCTAACAGTTTTTCATGAACTGGACTTAGGATATCTTCAATGTATCTTTTGATCTGGGTTAGTGCCTTTTTGTGAAATAATATTAAATATCAGTTTTCAAACTGTGTTTTAGGACCCTGTTCCAAGAAGTTACAACATTTAACTTATGGGCACTGAGGTTGTCAGAAATGAGAGGATTGGTGCTGACGTCTGCTATGGGGCAGAGATGTGTTACAAGAAGTCTTTGGAGCTTTTGGAAGAAATGGACCTCCCCAGGGGATTACTTCCTCTGAAGGACCTTGAGGAATCTGGGTATGTAAGGGAAACTGGCTATGTGTGGCTTAAACAAAAGAAGCCGGTTGAATATTACAACAAGAATATCAAGCGAATAGTTGTCTATGGTACTGAAGTTACTGCATATGTTGAAAAACATAAGATGAAGAAGATGACTGGAGTAAAGAGCAAAGAACTTTTCATGTGGATAAACCTTACTGAGATGAGTATTGCTGATGCCTCAAGCCGGAAGATCTATTTCAAGAGTTCTTTTGGAGTCGGCAAGTCATTTCCTATTAAGGCCTTTGAGCTGGAAGATGACGAAGCATAGAAGGGAATTTTCAATTTTAATTTTCTTTTAGAAGCCTTAAGGCGTGCTGGTACAAATTGTGACTGGGTATTGACACTAAATAACTTTAAAGATTAGTATTCACTCTCCTATGTATTTAACCCCAATCGTTATTTTGTGGACCAGTTCATTTCCTGTTTTATTATGCTTTGTATACGTATCTGTTGTGAGTTAAAGGATGATCTTTTCTATATTATTGTGATGGTCTAACTTTATGTTATCTAGTGTAATAGGTTCACAGAAGCAATTAAATCAAACCAGCATATGGCCTGATGATCTGCAGTCTTTTCTATGGTCTACCTTTTCAAATAATCTTTGGGTAAAATCAATTGGTTTTGATGCATTTAGAAGTTGTATGTCTAATATGTTCGAACATCTAACATGGATTTTGATTCTGGTAGATCTGGATACAGATTTAACACAACCTAACTTCTAAGGATTTGAATTTGCTTTTCTGTCTCTAACTTTCTATTACAGTCAGTGTGTATTTGTCCTATTGGATTTACTTTCAGAAGTTTTTTTAAGGGATGAATGCTGTTTAACATTCAATACAGTAGTAAGATTAGTTGTGCCTTATGTAGATGATGTTATCATTGCACCAAGCAGGATGTTTCTTGTTCTTATATGGGAAAGTTTTTATATCAGAAATAAACAGTGATTTTATGAAAACAAGTTGACTTAAAACTGGATTGAAACTTTGAGGTGCAAAAACGTGAATACATATATAGGGTAACAAGTACTTTTATTTGACAAATTTGAAAGGTTAATTGACTGAAATATTTGAATGTTCATGCGAATCAAATTAGCCTGTCATACCGTTAGACTTGTATTGTCCCTAAAATGTTTAAAAACTTTATCAAGCTTTGGAAGTCCCGATCTCGAATATCATTCCAATTTTGAGATACTAGTTGTTGGAGATCAAGACTCTATGGATAATGGGCAGATAAAAGTATATTTTAGGTTACTTTTTGTATGTATTTGGGGAATTTGTTACTGGTACAATGGGAATGACCTCAGGATACTCTTGAAAGTGCCATTGGATGGATTTGGACCTCTAGTATAATTTATGACAGAAGAATGTAGGATTCAGATATGTGAAGATAATTGACTCGTGTGGATCTTGATGTGCCTGAGAAATACAAGAAAGCCTCAGTTTGCCTTTGTCGTACGCTCATCAGATTAGGTATATCTCTAGAGGTATATAATTGAGAGATTTATACGTAGGAGTGAAGTAATCTTAATCATTTTCCCAGTATGTAGAAGTCTACCATACTAAACGAAAGTTATGTTTAGTCCTAGCAGTAAATTTGTTGATTATTCGCTAAAGCATGGTGAAGTTTCTCTCCTAAGCAACCAAGAAGCATCATAATCTAAGTCTTGTTTTTTCAATAGAATCTCCAATGAATATATGATATCTCGTATATCGCATCCACTTAAAGTTTCAAGTTTGTTAGATTAGAAATAGCTTTATGGGACTGATAATACAAATGCCACGCTCCTAATGGCCTGACTGTATGTTATTACCAGAAAATCCATGCCAATTGAGATCTTGAGAGAAAATCAAACTCCAAGTTTTCTCAATGAAAGCACAAAGAAATGCTCGATATGAAATTAATCATAATCATATCCATGTAAATGCAACCGTTCAACAATATTCAATGTCCAATGTTAAACACAGAAATAAAATGGAAAAGAGTACATTGGATAATTTCATGTGAAAAGGAATATCATTGTAAAGGTATATATCTTTTAGATAAGTTTTAGATTGTTTCTTTGTTTTAAGTATATGTGGTTTTTGAGTGAGTTTAATAGTTAAGAATGTGTGTTTCCTTTTAAAAGGTCATAGGCTCAAATTTAGAAGGGTAAGGTATCTACACCTATGTAGATTTTAGTAATTAAATTATTTTATAAATTTTAACCGTTAAACTGTGACATAAAAAAATCTCATACACCAAATTAATATATCTCTTAACTATGACCTTAAAAATAAATTATTATTATTATTATTTTATTATTATTGAATAAAAACCAAAATGATCCACTATTTCTACCATATGCCCAACTTTATTTAAACTATAGCCATGTCATCTAACTTATGCACACACTCCACATAAACTCTCATTATCTGCATGTGCATCCAGTGCAATCTTCAGTCGAGCCTATTCCTCAGACGAGTGTTGCACAAGTAAATCTTTTCTGAATCACCTATTTGACCTGTTAAAATCCCAGACTGCCCTACCCACAAAGAGTATCGTAAGGCAATGCCCATGCTCGTGACCATTTGCAATTTTTGATAACCTCATGTAATATCATAGCATAAGCTGTCACTATTCTTCTCTCCTTTTCTTTTTCATGCAATTTCCATACATGTCCCCAATTTATTTCAAATTCTTGATTGGTTCCGAGACATCTAAATCCAATACTTAAATGGTAGAAAGGGGAAGTCCCACAGAAACTAAAGTGGAATTCTCCAATTATAGGTCAAGCTCCACATTCTAATGAGTCAAATACAACCCTGCGCTCTGGCCCTGTTACCTGGGATTTAAGTATCCGACACCAGGTAAGTGATAAGCAAGCCCATAAACCTCAACTGTGGCTTCTCGCTCGTTATGTGTATATCCTCCATGTAAGTTCTTGGGAAAAAGTTGTTTTGTTTGGTATGGTTTACCTTTGTTAAGGGTTACATTCATAAAATAATGCTTACCTCTCATGTAGAATTAAGGTGCAGCCAGAAACAAAATAAACATACATGATAAATTTAAACTAGGTGGGAGGATGACAACACAAACTCCTAACCACCTAATCTAGATTTATTTATATTTATGTTGCCAATTTAATTAAAGATTAACCTAAAAAAATCCAAAATGTATACTGTTTAGACTACTTCATACATTTCTACAAACAAGGTGAATAGGGTGTTTGCTTTAAAAAATGAAATTTTGAAATGTATAAAGCAACAGAAATCTTCTGCAAAAAATAATGTCCACAAAATCGTTTAAATCCAAATCAATCAGAACCTAAGCCATAAGCAGAATCGTTGTTTTCAGCAATTAAATTTGATATCATTTTAATTGATGAAAATTGGAGCGAAAAATATTTAAATAAAGTCAGATACATAAGGATAACATCATCAGTGATGGCAATAGATCTAGCATTAAACATAGACTAAAGAGCTTAAATAGAGCTATATGCTCATCTCATTACCTCCACACCTATCATGGTTTTCCACCATTGGCACTAAGGAGTTGGATCTTATCTCTCCACCATGACTAACCCTGTTGCTTTGTTGGGAACCACAGGTGGAATCGTTTCTAACCCCATAATTTCAAAGATGGTTGATCAACTCGTCTCAACTGAGATATGGGTTCAACCTTTGTCATCAAATTTGTGAAAGTGGATTTAATCCCTAAGCTTTGAGCCTCGTTCGAGGATAGAGATACTCTGAAAGTACATCTTGATAGTTAAGATTACCAGTGTATGGCCCAACCTTCTACTGATACATCAATGGATATCCGATTCTTGGAAACCCAAGTTGCAAGGAAACCTTCTTACTTTGCATGGATTAGGGTTAACCATGTTTCCTTGTTGTAATCCAAATAAGACAAAGACCTCATTTTTAGATTTGGTCCATATTGTATGACTGCAAGAGGTCTATATTTTCATCATTAATGTTTAGAATTCAAGTAAACTTACATAAATTGTGTTTGTGCCATTTTGATCCATCTCCCCCACTTTCCATTTGTTTTAAAAACAAATCTACCCCAAAATCCATAGGAGGCAATCTGGTGAATTTTATCGAAGTAGCAAAGCCAAGACGATCCTAATTTTCTTATGCCCTTATTTATGTAGAAGTCATTTTTTACAAAGGCATCCCAAAGGCCATCTTACTCGGTTTGGATGGAAGGATCTTCCACGAAGATCTATAATATGAAATATTATCGTTTAAATGCAATTTGTACCACGAATATGGGCACTTTCCAAAAGAATATCAAAAATTTCAAGCTTCTCAAATAAAATAAACCGTTTTCTAGAAGGTCCAACAATAAAGTGATTAAAATAAGTTTAATACTATGATCCACAAGAACAAGTTGTTAGTTTAACATAAGCATCCAAAACCAATTGACAGTCTCAATTTCAATAATCACTTCCAATCTTTAGTGGATTCTTGGTAAAGAGAGCGAGGGGTTTTAGAGCCAAGATCTCGAAAAGAAAAGCCTCCTCTCAAGCAGGCCCAAGGAAGGAAGTAACTTCAAAGGAAGGGATTGCAACTGAGTGGGCAAAAATTCTCATATAAGCAAAATCACCAATGAAAAATTAGTAATGACCATCCATAACCAAGAAAAAGGAACAAGACACACATCAAACATTCTAGCAGCAATCAAACAAACTCAACCCCCACTTCGGAAAAAAATGGATCACACATGTAAACAACAAAATAAAAAGTAAAAATTAAAATGAGTGGTAAGGAAACAATGTCCCCATTTTGCCAACAAGGGGAGCACACCTTCGACCTTCGTTTCTATGCACCCAAGAAAGGAATCCAACAGAAAGGAAATGAAAATAAGGCTGAAAGAGAAATTGCCTTGGGAATCCAACAATTGCTCTTTTGGTATAAAGGCGTTGAAGTGAATTAGCCAATTTGTATTAGAAGTTGGCATGTGTTGCTTCCACTGCTTTTGGTGTAATTAATGTTTCAAGATATACTCATGCAACTTTGAGAAGGCAAGGGAATATGTAATCAATATAAAACTCAAGCTCTGACCCTACCTCTCAAATATTTCTAGGGAGGGAATTCAATTTCTAAGGAGAAATCTCGTTGAAATTTTGTAAGTCCTATTGGCCAAATAAAACCATCTTTTTGACAAATACAATATCCATTTTAAAGTTGTTTAACATCATTAGTCATGGCAAAACCAACGTATATTTAATTGTTCCAAACATATCAAACATAATCAACCAATAGCGTAACTCCATTCACAAGGGTGGTGATAATGATACAAATGTAAGCAAGGAACCACCATTGATTGATTGATTCCGAGAAAGCAAATTATGTATTGAAAAAAATAAAGAAAAGCAACATCTAGAAATGCCTAACATATCCTCACCTTCAATTATAAACAAAAGGCTTATCTATAACCAAACCAACATTGTATTCATATTTTTAAGAACCCTTTGGGCTTCCCCAAAAGTAGTTCATCTCTTTCATAAGTGACATTGCACATGGTCTGTGTTGTTTAAAAAATGATGAATCTAGACTAACATGAAAAGAAATATAAAATACATGTATTTCATGCCATTGTTCTTTCATAATTGGATTTCATGAGTGAATGGTGATAGAAAACATGTTTTTCACCCTGAAACCAAGTATAACCACATATATAAACCAGCATACAGATAATTCGAACATACCAAGAGCTATTCAAATATATAATCAACAATATTCGAGATATCTAGGGTTGTTAAAAAACTACATGCAAAAGAGCTATTTATCAAAGAAAAATTAGATTAGCATTGAAAGCAATTATATTTTCTCTTGCCTCGAAGGAAACTCATTTCAGAGAATCTTATCACTCCCTACAAAGGCCTTGAGTGGGATCGAGAGTATAGGAAAAAGGGTCTCCTAATTTAAAGATTAATTTTGATAAGCCTTATGATAGGCCTCCATCCCCAACATGTTGGGTTGGTTGGGATTTAGCTATGTGTACATCTATATGTAGCAATAATGTTTGTATTGACTTCTACATGTGTCAATGTGAATGGCATCCTTTTGGCATCTATTGTGTTATAATTCTCCATCCAGTGTGTATGTTGGCACCATATCTCTATGTCATCACAATTGATGCTCTCGGGTACTTGTTAAAGGCAACATAATTGCAAGGGAAATCAAAGATATCTACTTGCCCAATGGTAACCAGCTTCTTAATGTCCATTTTGTATATGACTTGACTCTAACTCCTGAACTAACCCAACATTTTGTGATCAATACCACAATGTTATATTTGGATACTTTTACAAACATTGTTTGGGTAGTCATGAGTGAGAAGTGATCCTTCAGTATTTGAGAATCCCCTTTGGCATACAAGTTTCCCTTGCAAACCAATAGAGGTGGATCATGAACAAAGTTGAAAATAAATGTCTAGCTTGGGATCTTCTCAACTTGCCATTCAATATATTACAATTGTGGACAAAATTTTAGCAACAAACCATTTATATTGTTTCATTGGCTCTTTCCTTCCATAGTAGTGTATAACAGTTTAGAACATGTGCTTCAAATTTTTCTCGATGATCAAAAAGGTAGTGTATCAATGTTGTCTTTCGTGGCTTGGGACAGTTGTACCTAACCCAATGCTCAAGGGAGTTTGGAACTACCTAATATGCAAGCCTAAAGGATGGAAGAGGATGTTACTTATCAAGTCTTAGTGCATCATGGAACTCAACAGTAGTTTGGACCTAGCTTTAAGATCATCTCATCTTGTCTTGTGTCTTTACTGCATTGCATAAGGAGGTTTCCCTGTTGAAGAGGCTTCTTGTTCATCTATTCTCTTCATTCTTAAGGCATTGGACAGCTCTCTCTTTCTTATTATAAGCTCTTTTGGGAATTTGTAGCATAACATTTGGTCTTAAAGCTTGGTCACTTCTAAAACAAATCATCTTGAAATTTTCCCTATAATTATTTTTGGGAACGCTTAAGATAGAGAAACATGAAGGAGCCTCAGAGGACATAGTGAACTATTTTTTATAGAAATTTTAGATCTTGATTTATTACAGGTTCGGATTTTTGCCCTAAGCAAGTTAAAGTATTTGACTAGTCCAAAACTTGGTCTCGAATAGGTGTTCTAGGTAAAATTTGTATATCTAGAGATTGAGAATTTTAAATTTAGTGAAACTTGTTGCAACAGAAAGAAGAGGGACTATAGTATTTGTGGTATAATATTTATAATCATAGCCTAAAAAATGGACATATGACATGCTGTGCACTATATCTCTCCTAGAAGGGACAAAAATAACAAGTTTTGGGAAAGCTACCATAATTTTTCTTGGCACATCAAAATTAGTTCAAACCTATGACATGGTAGAGGAGACATATCAAGATATTGTAAGAAGAAATTTCAAACTCAAAGGGACTGAAATTGCATAGATAGTTTAGGAAAAAGGTCGACTACCAAGAAATTCTACAAATCAGGGTTTTTCAAGGTATGTTAAATTGAAACTTGCATAAGAAATTCTGCTTTGGTTTATTCAGAAGGTGTGATAAAGAGGAAACATAAAAAAGTTATAGTAGATATTATGGGCTCAAATGGAAATAGGTGCCACAAAAATTTCTACGCCCCTTAAACCTCCTAAAGGATTATCATGACAAAACAAGAGCATGAGGAAGTGAACTTTGAGTTGACCAAGCTTAATGAAAACATAGAAAGCATTGAACATACAATGTTAAGAAAGATGGGCATCATGGTTATGGTAAATAAGTATGAATTCAAAGCAGTCAAAAAGGATATCCAAAAGAGCCTTGAAAACATGAGGCAAGAACATGTGAATGATATAATTGGTGATCTTAACCAAAATTCCACACCTCTAGAAGATGATAAGGACAACAAGAGAGACTTGTTTCAGTCACAATCTAAGAAAATTGAGAAACAATTGGAGAACAAGAGGTTCAAGTCCCCGACATTTGAAGATTCATTACGTCATCATGGGTTCAACTCAGGACCAAGGAACTGCTTCATTCCCAAGATTGATATGAGGAAGTTTGATGGAAGTGATCCAATTACATGGATATTCTAGATGGAGCAATTCTTTGACCTACACCAAGTTCCAACTTTACAAAAGGTAACTATTGGATCCTTATATTTAGAACCTGGTCAATTTGCCATGGTACCAATGGCCTTGTGACCGTAAAAAGGACTATATTATCTCTTGGTCTATATTCACAAGAAGAATTAATAGAACATTATGAGGATATTGATAGTAACACCTTCTTTAACTAATTAATAAATCTTAAGCAAAAGGTTCCAGTTGTAGACTAGTACAATAAGTTGTTTTAGAAGTCGATCTTACGATGAGAAACTTCCTATGGCTTGGGGTGTACCACAACAGACTGGATGACACCAGAAATCAATCCTTTCCAATATGTAAGAGAAATAAAGACATAATAGTAAGGGATATGAATCATACATTATTCCGGACGGTTGATGTAGATCCCCGTTGAGATTTTCCAACCACGCTTGCATTCACAATTTTCTCTCAACAACAACAAGCATGCTATGTATTCAATTGTTAGGCCTACTCTAGAATATATAATCAATCATGTATAAGCAAATAAATACATCAATGGATACAATATTCGTATTTATGCACATGTATTGGACAGAAAATGGATATTTCTATTAATAAAAATAGAGATACAATAGTGACAACCTCTGTCGGCACTTCTTCAAACCCGAGAAGCCAAGTCCTCCACCTGGTCCTCCACCACTTCAATCCTCCATCTCTCAATGGAAATCTTGGGAAGAGAAGCACCGTATGCTCCAAAGGGACAAAGGGATGTAGACTCAAGCATAAATAAGTGAGGAAACAATGGACTATAGTTTCCTTGCTCTCAAATTTCTTCCCCCTTCAATGTATCCAATAGGCTCAATATATAGCACTCCAAATAGGAAATGGAGGGTCAAGTCCAAGCATTCTCAAGGCATATGGAAGGCCAAGAGTCAAGCTATACGGGACTCTATGAGGAAAAATCCAAAAATATTTTTCTTCATGCACATTTCCCGATGTACGCGGGTTTTGGATCAAAAGTTGCATATACATGTGAGTATAGCTTTAAAAGTCACGTATAGGTATACACATGTGATTTTTGGGGACTTTCTTGGAACATCAAAGTATAATATGGGAAAGGGGGGTCCAAGGAGTCTACAGAGGGACATGGAATTCCATAAACATGTGATCAACCAAGTGTGGTAAAATCAGCTATAACAGATGCCCCCTAATGTGTGAGGTCATAAGGGTAACTTGATCGCCGGAATACATTATATCCATCCCAGAAGTAGAGTAATGAAGACCCAGGTGGAAGAACCAGCCACTCATCAGTACAATACAATGATCAATCTCTGCATATGACTGCAAATATACATATAGCAGTCCCGGATACATAAGAGTACAATGGCCATGAATAGGCATGATATACAAATGTCATGTGTGGTCATCACCATGTACAATATACAATGGATAAAGATCTCCATAGTAGATGAAGCTATCTGATATACAATGGAATCTGGTCACAAGAGCTGACATCTCATGAATACTAACACGATCAAGGAGGTAGCATATGTGGAATTCCACCAATCTCGGAGGTATTCTATGCAAACAGCTACGAGTACATGTCCTACCATGTGAATAAAGGTGTCGAAGTCGAACATGGTAGTCCATCGTTTGATTACCGGTCATTTATGTATACCATTAACAGACACGCGATAACCATCGATCAGGGGACATTGATGTATTCCCAAAACTGTCGATGGTGAGAGAACCTACCACTGATGACTGTAAGTCTCAAGGCACTCAAATGGACTCTAGACTCCTATTCTAGAATAAATGATCTGAAGTCGATGGAACAAAATCCGTTGGAAGGAGGGCATTGAGGCATCCCCCATCAACCAACACAAGGTACTCAACAACGTTGGATAAGGTGGAAGAACTCAAACGAACAAGATGTGCATGAACCAGTAACTATACTGGGAATGGCCGACATACAAAGTCAAGATAGCTGAGGAATGGCCAACTCAGGCTTAAACTTCCTTCAAACAAGAGCATAAGGCAAGTGGTGACTAAAGGTAGGCAACGTAGAATCGATATGCAAATTGGGACATCTCTGTGACACAAAAGGCCTCAACAGAGGCTCCATAGGTACTAGAATCATAACTAGTAAGTGGAGAAAAACTCAAATTAACGAGTACAACTCCTAAAGTCATACTAGCAACCCAACCAATGGATGTGATATATAGTGCTATGTTCGAAGGTGACACGACTCGACAAATTACAAAGATAATATCATTTCTCGTCCGGCTTTTTTTTTTTTTTTGGACTTTTTTAGATGTTGAAAAGCTTGAAAAAGAATAAAAGTCCTTTATAGTATATAGCTAGGAGGAGACGAGTGTTGCAAGAAGAAAACTAGTTCCAAGCGGTGGAACATACCTATGCTCAATGCTAGGAAGCATGTGCATGATAAGGACACTCAAGGGAAGGTCTCCTCCCGGTAAAGGGTGATCAAGATGCAAAGGATATGTAAAAAGGCTCTGCCTGGCTAGGATTGAGACAAGCTCGGGCTACATGGCTCATAACACTGAAGTGGGGAGCCAGCGTAGAGCCCAATAAGGCAAGCAAAACTCATGAAATGCAATTACAACTTGATATACAAGGGATTCCCTGTGGGGAATGGCTAGCATAAAGTTCAAGAGGAGTGTGAAGCTCTTGCTCAAGGACATGGAGGGACTATAAGGGACTCCCCAAACCTAAAGGAGAAATCTTAGCATTGTTACCAAATGAAAACAGGATCTAACTAGGGCACCCATGTATAGGAAAGCTCTACCACTTACATAATATCACTTCTAAATAGAAATATGGGGGTTCTGTCACATCACGAAGTGGGTTCACACCTAAGGTCAAGGTGAAATGGGCATAAGGCAATGCGTAATGCAAGCGAATGTGCAGTCCTAACCTATATCCTAGTTCAAAATTATACTTGTCATAGGCACGAACGATTCAAAGCCTCAAAGAGAGTGTACAAAAAATGGACCCTACATGACAATAATATTAGTCCAAAACAACTAGAAATAGTCAGTAAATAGTCCAAACTATAGGGTATAAGGAGGACTAATCATGACAACGACATTCAAAAGAAACAATGCGGTGGACGATGGGACATAAGAAGGAATGTAAGGTGTAGACCCAACATTCACGTATCCACTACCACCCCCATGAGGGTGAACACTAGTGTCAAGACTGGGCGAAGGGAGTGAAAATCCTCCGCAAATGGAGTAGAGGATGGAACATGACCAGTCCCGAATCTATGATCAAGGTAAGGGGTTGTGGTGCCCCCTAGTCCAACACCAGGTTCCGCACTAGGACCTAGAGCGAGTGATGGGATACTAGTAGTGATATTAGGCATGTCGAGCATAAAAATACCCGAACTCAAGAGAACATAAATATACTCAAGTAACTGCGATCCCAAAATCCAACTAGCGCACAAAGAGCACACTCCTAAGAAAATCTAAGCCAAAATGCAAGCAAGCTAAGGGGAGGATAAATGAGCTCCTGAATGCAACGGGTATGTCTCACCTAGGAGAGGATTGAAACTCCCATACACTACAAGCAGAGGTGTGTAACTAATTATAGTGGCCCTCAGCTTCAACGCATAAAGTGACTGTGTTGTCTGACCCCTACCTGGCCAAGACACTCACAGAATAGCCTATGCAAGTACCCCTTGTGATACCTAGGTAAGGAAAATTAGGTCACCCCAATATAACCAATGCTCAGGAGGACATTTGTAGGTTGTATCGACTGTATGGGCAGGTTAGCAAATCCCGAAGCTCGAAAGCACCAACAGGTACCTCAAAAGCCCCCAAATACGAATACGATCCTGGAAATATCTCCAACACTCACAGAAAGTGGTCAGGGGCTATCCCAACCACAATCATGTATGCTGCCTCATGATTAACTCCTATGTAAGAGGAGCCTCTCGAGAACACTAATTATACCAAGGATTTCACTCTCTCACTGGGACAGACACCTACTTGTTTCATTTAGTAGTCTTGGAGAATTAACTCACAATGAACTATTCCAAGACTCTAAATCCTAATCTTGTTGATGTACCCTATCAAAGAAAAATGTGTAATTCATTTTCAATTAAGCGTTTATTTTAGTGGCTGTGATTACTCAAAGGGAAATGACCATGAAACCAATGGTATTATGACTCATCGGTGAAATAAATGTGCACACCTAACAATCAATGCCAAGTGCAATCTTGTCTAATTGAAAAAATGGGGTATGCTACTACATGAGATGCATGTTTTTCCTTCAAATGATAATGCAATCATTCCTAAATGAAAACCTGACTATAACTTTAGTAAGAAAACCTAATGCAAGTACCATGCAAGTGCAAAATGCAACAATGCATAAATATGCCAAAGATAAAATATATTTTTATAGTATTGAAATAAACGAGATGTAAAAGCAACAAAAGACTCTACGACTCTAAGAACCTGCAACCACTTGTAGACAGCAGCCAAGCAAGGCACCAAGATAAAAAAAAAATAGCTAATGCACTGATCCCAAAACAAAAAGGGAAAAGATGACAAGAACAACATCTAATTAAAAGCAAATAAAAAAAGGTCTCTGGTCAGAAACAGAAGCAGTATACAGACACCAACAACATCCAGGAAGACTCAACAACATTCAAAACTCACCCAACAACTTCCAATCATCCAAATAGAGATCAAAACAAAGGCATACGTGAGTGTTCACATTAAACCTGCATACATACGTGGGAATTCAGAAGAAAAAAGCGTGTATACGCAAATGTGAAGCAAAAACTCACATACAAGAAGAAAAAAGAGGGAAAAATGATAAGCCAAGACCAAAATGACTTCAACCAGACACTAAAGGGTAAACCTGCTTCTAGACCTGACATAGAAACTCAAAAAACAAGGAGCAATTCAAGCACATTGTGCACCTAATCCCCAAAGAAAAACAAGGAACTTCCTTGGCGAAGTCGACAATTTTGTTATGGAGAGAAACTTCCTACGGCTTGGGGCGTACCACAGCAGAATGAATGACACCAAAACCCAATCCTTTCAAATATACAAGAGCAATAAAGACATATAACACTAAGGGATAAGAATCGTACCTTATTCGGGACGGTTGATGTAGATCCCCATTGAACTTTTCCAACCATGCTTGCATTCACAATTTTCTCTCAACAACAACAAACAAGATAAGCATGCTATGTATTCAAGTGTTATGCCTACTCTAGCATATATAATCAATCATGTATAAGAAAATAAATACATCCATGGATACAATATTCATATTTATGCACATGTATTGGATAGGAAATGAATATTTCTATTAATAAAAACAAAGATACAATAGTGACAACCTCTGTCGGCACTTCTTCAAACCTCAAAAACTCAGTCCTCCACTTGGGCCTCCACCACTTCAATCCTCCATCTCTCAGTGGAAAGCTTACAAAGCAAAGGCAAGCTTGGGAAGAGCAGCACTGTGTGCTCCAAAGGGACAAAGGGATACAAACTCAAGCATAAACAAGTGAGGCAACAATGGACTATAGTTTCCTTGCTCTCAGATTTCTCCCCCCTTCAATGTATCCAAGAGGCTCAATATATAGCACTCCAAATAGGCAATGGAGGGTCGAGTCCGAACGTTCTCAAGGCATATGGAAGGCCAAGAGTCAAGTTATTCATGACTCTATGAGGCAAAATCCAAAAATATTTGTCTTCATGCACATTTCCTGATGTACGCAGGTTTTGGCTCAAAAGCTACATATGCACACAAGTATAGCTTTGAAAGTCGCGTATAGGTATAAATAGGTGTTTTTTCGGGACTTTCTTGGAACATCAAAGTATAACATGGGAAAAGGGGGCCCAAGGAGTCTACAAAGGGACATGGAAGGCCATAAACATGTGATCAACCAAGTGTGGTAAAATTAGCTATAACAGTCTAGTCTCAAAGTGAATAACATTCATGAGGATAAATTTTTAAATCTCTTTATGGGAACTCTAAAGGAGAGCATTCAATACAAGGTACGTCTCTTTGAACCTAAATCATTGGAGAATGATTTTAGTTTGGAAAGGAAATTTGAAACTAAATATGGTTACTAGAAGGGCTACTACTAACACCTATAGAGAGGGAAGTGTTTTCTCCCCCAACCAAAATCAACCTACAAGCTTGACGACTCAACAAGTGGAAGTAAAAAAAGAAAAGGGACTATGTTTCAATTGTGACAACAAGTACAGAAAAGGGCATAAGTGCAATGAGAAGAAATTATTTTACATAGACTGTGAAGAGGAAGATGATCCAAAACCATATCAACCACAAGATTTATATCTAGAATATACTGCTACAACCATATCTTTCCATGCATTGGTCAACATTAGCACTCCTCAAACTCTCAAGATAGAAGGATATATCTAAAATGAAAGGGTAACAATGTTGATTGATTCTAGTAGTGCCCATAACTTCATTAATTGGACAAACTTCTCAATTTCTTTGTATATCCAACACCGGAATTTCAAGTAATGATGGAAGATGAAGGTACCATAAAGTGTTCAAGGAAATTCCATAGTATTAATCTTACAATGGGGGAATATCTATTGTATAGTCCAATGATTGCAATATTCCAAATGGGTGGTGTTGATGTTTTAATAGGGTTCTAGTGGCTACCATCATTGGGAAAAATGGATCTTAATTTTTAGGAACTTTTCATGAGATTATCTTCAAAAGGGAAGGATATTGAACTTAGAGTTATTATGTGTAAACCGTCTAAATTGATGAGCTAGATAACAACATAATAAAATTTCTAAAAAGGGACAGTATGGAATAATTGGACAATTGTGCTTACTAGCTGTGCAAACATTGATTCCCTCTATTCTAGTGGATTTCCAACAAGTTATTGACAAACATTCCAATGAATTTGGAGAAATTCCTAAAGGAATTCCACCTATTAGAGATCATTTCCATGCTATTCACTTGCAACCAGGTAGTGTAGCACCTAACATCATACCCTATAGGTAATCATATGTGCAAAAGAGTAAAATTGAAAAATTCTTTCAATAAATGTTAGATGCAAGCATCATTCAATCTACCTAGGTTTCTTTCTATGCACCCATGGTTGTGGTTCATAAAATGGAAGGTTAATGGAATATGTGTATAGACTATAGAGAGATAAAAAAAATATGACCATAAAAATGAGTTTCATATTCCTGTTGTTGATGAATTATTAGATTAATTACAGGGTGCAATCTTCTTTACCAAGTTAGATCTTCAATCCGGATCTCATCAAATCAGAATGAGGAAAGAAGACATTCAAAAAACAGACTTCATAACACATCAAGGTCATTATGAGTTTTTGGTGATATTATTTGGCCTCGCCAATGTACCTTTCACTTTTCAAATCTTGATGAATTCTTTTTTCAAACCCTTCTTGAGAAAAATTGTGTTAGTAGTTTTTGATGATATACTAATCTATAGAAACTCTTAGCGGGAGCATATACAAGATGTTAAAATGATCTTAAAACTATTTGAAGATCACCAATTGTATTCCAATCCTTAAGTGTTCCCTTGGTCATGAAGTGGAATATTTGGGTCATATTGTATCTCATGAAGGCATCAAAATGCTCCCAAACAAAATTGAGACTATAATGGAGTGGCCAATTCCTAAAACCTTGAAGAATCTTATCGGATTCTTGGATTAAAAGGATACTACTGCAAGTTCAACAAGCATTATGGTCAGATAATAGCACCTCTAACAAGGTTATTGGAATATGGGGCATTCTCTTGGACTCAAGAAGCAACCAAAGATTTTGCAAAACTTAAAGTGGTTATGTGTACAACTATGGTGTTATCCATGACTGAATTCACAATATCCTTTGCAATGGAATGTGATGCCTCATTTGGCATCAATGCAATTTAAATACAAGAAGGAAGGCCACTTGCCTTTGAAAATTTCCAACTTTAAGGAAAAAAATGACTAAAACCAAATTATGACAAGGAAATGTTTGTCATCTTACATGCAATTAAAAAATGCAGGCATCCTTTCCTAATAGGAAGACGCTTCAAAGTAAGGATAAATCATGGGAGTCTTAAGTGATTATTGGAACAAATATCATCTTTAGAAGAGAAACAAAAATAGGTTACAAAGATCCTAAGTTAATATTTTGAAATTATCTATAGAAAATGAAAACAAAATATAGTGGCAGATGCATTTACAAGAAAAGAAGATGTTATGAGGGCTTAATTTGTGCTATTTCCATTATTCAATATGATTGGGTAAGAGAAGGAAGGAAAAAATGAAAATAGGATCAAAAGGAATGCAAGATATATTCAACAACTACAACAAGACCCTATATCACTGTATACATTTGTGTGGAGCAATAATTCACTATGGTACCAAGATCACCTATAATTATGTAAGAATTATCAACTCAAAAAGAAGGTCCTTTTGGAATTGCACACTTCTCCTATAGGAGTACATTCAGAGTTCTTGAAAATGTACCTTGGGATGAAGAGAGATTTTTTTGGGAAGGTATTGAAAATGTTCAAAAGTTTGTGGCAAAATGTATGGTTTTCCAACCAAACAAAGGAGAAACAATCAAAACACCAAGTCTTTTACAACCATTAGCCATATCGAGTCAACATTAGGAAGAGGTCTTAATGGGTTTTATCATGGGTCTACTAAAGTTAGAAGAAAATATGGTCATCATGGTATTAGTGGACCAACTCACAAAATATTCCCATTTCTACTCTCTTTTTCATCCATTTAAAGCAAGTATAGTAGATTTGGCATTCATGGAATCATTTCAAAACCTACATGGAATCTGCAAGCGTAATGTAAGTGATTGAGATTTGATTTTCAATGGTAATTTTTGGAAGAAACTATTTTCTTGTTTGTTAACTCATTTGGCTCATGAATCCTCTCGTCTCCCTCAATAAGATGGGAAAAATGAGATTGTTAATAAATTCCTAGAAGGGTATCTATGTTGCTTTGCATCTGATAAACAAACATAAGTAGTTTCCCTTAGTATAATGGTGGTACAACACATATTTCCATACTTCATCAAAAAAATCTTCATTTATGGCATTTTATCATTATCATACTCCTTCCATAACATCATCCTTGAAAGACAAATATTATCCTTCCAAGCAGTGGATGATATCACCAAGCATCAACAAGAGGTTCTCCAACTATTGAAACATTACTTAGCTATAGAACAAAATAGAATGAAACAACAAGCAACTCAACATCACAATGAAAGGAAATTTGAGGAGGGGGATTGGATATTTTTGAGGCTACAACCATACAAGCAGATGTCCCTCAAGTAGAAAAATAAGGAAACCAAATTAGCACCCAATTACCATGGTCCCTATAAGGCCTTGTAGAGGATTGGAAGTATGGATTATGAATTGGAGCTGCCTATATTTTCACGTGTACATCTAATCTACCATGTGTATTTCTTAAAATGGGTAATTGGTGACAAGATCCTAATCCAAACTATTTTACCAGAGATTGATGAAGAAGGAAAATTGGTACTAGAAGCTGAAACAATCATTGACACAAGGACCAAGAAACTATGAAATCAAGTAAATATTGAGTAACCCATCGTGTGGAAGAACATGCCACTAGAAGAGGTGACATGGGAAGATGAGTTCTTCAGGTAGAAATATCTAGAATTAATCAAGCATTGAAGACAACACTTGTTTGAAGGGGAGAGGCATGTTAATCCCTATATATTGTAACATTACATTTATATTGTTATATTTGTATTATCTTTATTGGTCAGTTAGGACCTTAATTGTAATTGTAAGGTCAACTAGAATTGTCATTGTACCCTTTGTCTCCTATATATATACCCAAGAAGACTTAGCTTAAGGGTCATCTCATCTTGTCGTGTGTATTTTCTACATTGTATAAGGTCGAGGTTTCCTCCACGAAGAGGCTTCTAATTCATCTCTTTTATCCATTCTTAAGGTGTTGGGTTACTCTCTCTTTCTTATTGTATGCTTTTTTTGGAAATTGGTGTGCATACCATTAGAGGGATTAAAATCCCTTTTTAGTGCTATTACTTTATAGGTAAAGAAAAGGCCTTTGTGATCTTGACTTCATTTTTCACTTAGGAAGGTGTGTGCATCTTGGTAGAAAATATATGGGTTTCTAATTTTTTAGTTTGAGTGATCATGAGATATTTAGGATCTAGCCTTTCAGAGAGTCTATACATTCTAATTTCCGAAGTGTGAACTTGTGCTCTCTCTAAGGTATGTCAACAAAAGGTTAATCATCAAAATATTCTTCTTAAAAGACAATCATTCTTGTTTTTTTCATTCTTTTGTACTTCATTTAATATTTTACTAGACATCTTTCATCTCATAAAGATTTCTACACTATTGAGTATTAAATTTGGTGAATAAAATGTTCATTCGTTTGCACTCCATTCAAGATTTTACTAGACATCTTTCATAAATATTACTACACTATTGAGTACTAAAAATTTGTGAATAAAATGAGATAGAAGGCTAGTGTTGTCACATCACACATTTACACCATGCCAAACATATGAACATTAAACATGCATGAATAACAGAGAAAGAAAAATAAATGCGTAAACATCAAATTTATACCTTAAAAAAATACAACAAATGGTGTCATTGCATATTCATATTTTGTGCCTTATATGATAATGAACATAAACTTGCATCAGCAACATTAAATGTATATTTATGAAACTATGTCTACAAAAGATGTAACACGAGTTGGCTAATGAACCACTCAATCAAGAACTTGAAATGAATTCTTTAAATCTGAACTTGGGCAAGAAACTATGGTACTCCCACTATGATATGATTCTACTCTAATTCAAAATGAATGTACCACGCTTTTAGAAGAACCCAATATTTCCATGTTTCGTCAATTCTCAAAGAATACATAACAAAGTCATGCAAGAGAATATACATATCATGTGCATTAATGATTAAATGTGTCGGGGACTGGTTTGCAAAGAGCTAAAAAAAATTGAAGTATTTATCACCCAAGGAAACCAAACTAGATAAAACATTTTATTTGCATTTGCTACAAAGCTAACAAGTAGTGAGATATGATTTGTACCTACAAACTAATCCTAAATTATATGCTTACCCCACAAAGTGAGTATGTTTAAACCCAAATCGAAATCAGCAAGTAAAGCTTCAAATTAAGTAGTTCTCATGAGCTCTTTCATATCACAAAGACCCAAACAAATCCAATCAGATAGAATCGAATATAAAACTAGAGTGAGTGAGTTCATTTCAATTCCACTTTCTTCATGAACTAAAAAAAATAGACTTCTCTACCAAAATTCACATCCATCATGGGTCCAATATTTAATTGTTTTTCATTTTAGTAATCAAATTTAGGATAATGATTGGCACTACTTAATCAATGACTATTCAGTTTCACTCTTCAAGACCCCTAACTTTTGGGGATATGATTTACTATAAAACAAACTTTGCTAACTTGAAAAAAAATCCATGACTATTTCGTTTCAGTCTTCAAGACCCGCAACTTTTGGGGATATGATTTACTATAAAACAAATTTTGCTAACTTGAAAAAAAATCCATTCGCAAAAACATTCATCACCAACAATATTAAATAATGTTTTTTCTCAAACAAAGTTTTGAGATCTACTGAATTGTTTTGTCACGTAAAAGCGATTATATTTTTTGCAATGATAGTAAATGGTGAGTGATAAACAATATTTCTAAAAAAAAAAATCCATGCTTATAATGCATCATTCTCAATCAATGATCTAAATAACTCAAGCATGCTTGAAATACAACTTCTTTCCCAATTGCAAAGGAACTTTGATTCCCACTAAGGCCATTACCATGACAAATAAAAAATAAACTTAGTGATTTTATCCCAACCCAAATCTAATGGTTCAATTTCTATACCTTCCAAAATTTAACTAATTTGTCAAGTCTAAAACATAATAATATTGAGTTATGTAGCAAGAATGCCATAGCATTATTGACTTGACTTTAGATAACCCAAAAAGTTTGAAGCTTCTCTCTCAAAATCATACAAGTACTATTTCACAATGATCTAAAATGGATCACAATATAATTGCTATGTGTTTTTGTACTTTCTAAAGTGGGAAATTGGAGTCATGGAATTCTAGGACCCACTTATGGGGTATACCCTATTTTGGCGATTTGGCATCATGCAACTTTTGGAGACCATTTAGGGGCATTAAACACTTTGGATAAAATAATTGTGAACAAATTTATCATCCCTATGTCATTGTTGTACTTTTCGAGGGATTTCCAATAGTCCAAAGACGAACCTTGATCAAAATTTGTATGAGCAAGTTATGCCTCCCACAAGTTGACCTATGCTTTGACAACCACAACATTGAATGGATGCCACATTAATTCACATTACTCACATATGTGGAGCTAGTCACATGTGGACTTTCAAGAAGATTTTAGAAGGTCATAAACCTTAATCCTAATTACAGTTGGAGTATGAAAAAGTCCTAACCCTAACCCTAAGACAACTATTAGGACATGTTAAATATATAGTTGCAAGAAAAGAAAGGGACTTTGTTCCTATTGAATCGCCTTACCATTCCATATATGAGAAATGCAGGGAGTGGGACATTTTGAGCAAAATAGAGGAAGTAGAATACCTTGTAGCAACCATTCAAGCTATAATGTCTATTGTAACTCCATAGTGAGTCCATCTTTCCTATATAATAAAATTTTATATCTATAAAGAAAAGAACAAGGCACGGGCATCACCTTCTTGTTGTGATTTCCCATATTGGATTTCCTAGAGCGCATATTGTGTTCCTTTTGTTAATGGTGTATTGATTTGATTGTTGTAGATTCTCTTTTATATTCTCAAATTATGTCAATATTTTGAGTGTTAACTTCATCATATTATCTATTTAATCATATGTAAACATTGGATTATAGAGTATAACCTCACAATATTTTGTAGTAACTTGTAAAATCCATTGTGATGAACTATATAGTGGAATATCCACATGATTTTACATATGATAATAGCTTCAAAGTAGTGTTATTTAGTTTTTTCTGTGGGATATTGCAAGATCTATAATTTGACATAAAGAAGGAAGTGTCAACCTTGGCCATAGTCAATGAGTACAATACTAGAAATTTGAATGATGACTTGAAGAAGAGATTGCAAGCTTGAAAGCACAAGTATCTAGCATCTCCTACAATATGGTGATACTATAATCCATAGATAGAAAATTTAGGCCTTTCAAATTAGGGGAATTTTGAGGTCTAAAATGGGCCTCTTAAGAGATATATTAAAATATTATGATTTAGAAATTTTGTGGGGAAAATATATTTACAACTCACATTTTGCATTACAATTCATGTAACTATAGTTAAGTTATATTTAGAAGATATCTATACATAAAATTAATAAAAAACTATCATTGACATGACTAGAGTAAATAATACTTTGGAGTACATAAATGTACTAAACTAAAGTACTAATAAAATAAAATATTTTAGTTTTGAATTCTAAATATAATTAGATTTTGTATAAATAAGTTAACATTAATAATCATTTATTTTGAAATATATACACCTATTTATTATATAATTCTAAGTATTAATTTCACAAATATTTCCTCAATGTTTGACATGGTTTCGTCCTCCTTCCAAGTACTTCCAAACCCTTATTGAAAAATGATACACTAATATTTTCATCTTATTAAGCATTGGCCTCCAAAAGATGCATTTTACCATTTCAAGATGAGTTGGCATACACATCCATCGTGTGTTGTCTTTCAACTGCTTCGAGCTGAGACTGAACAAGTTATATCCCATAGATACATTTAAAAATACTGGTAAATATTTTTGATGCATGGTAAGTCTTTTAATATTTTGATGCATGATAAATATTTATTAACATGTTATTATAATATCTTACTCTATTGGTGCACACAAGTGATTGAATTTATAATACAATATAATATCATGTCACAACGATTATGTTGGTATTGACTTAATACTTGGAAGAAGGACGGAAGCGATGGGTGAGCGAGGGTTTGTATTTTGCAGACCGCAGGTAGAAGTTTTCACAGGATTCAGGAAGGATGGCATTGGTCTTTGCTCACCTTCGAGGTATGGGCCGCTCCATTAATCGGTTTCCTTCTGCCCGGTATTTCTTGTTTCGGCTTCCTTGTTTCAATCTTTTTTCTTTTGGGTTATTCCGGAAGTGGTTTGATAAGTCCATTCTGGGGCTCGGCTTCGATTTGACATTTTTGTTGGGTTATTTGCATTCTGTGGTTTGTTTTTGTTTGGCGGGGCTTCTATTTTCGTCACCCTACCTTTGGGGTTTGTCTTGGATATTGTTGGATTGCTGGACCTTTTGTTTTAGCCGCTACCAGCGACTGGAGTCCCTCCTCATAATCAAGGACTAGTACCAACCAGTTTAAAAGAAGTGGGAAGTTTTCATTTTAGTCGGTATAGGCTCAGTCTTGCCCCCCGTGCTTGATTGCTTCTGATTTTGGTTTTCGGTCACCTTTTTGAACGTCGTTTGGGTTGGGAATCTCCTTTTCCAAATTTGGAGGAGATGGCAGTCCTTGCACAGTTGAAACTGTCCTTCTTGTAAGAGACCGTCAGGTTTTGGCTTATTGGGATTGACTGCTAAGTTTATGGCTGTTAGAGATTGGCTTTTGCTAACAGTGATGATTTCTTCTCCTTGTCATCTCCCTGTCCGAAAGCCCAAGGGTTAATGATGAGGGTTTAACATTGGGTTTTAACCCTACTTCTTCGATTCGGTCTCTTTAACTGGGGTTTGTCCTTCGGCTGATTGTGTCTTTTACTGTTTGTCCTAGCGTTATTTGTGGGTTGGTTTTTTATTTGTGGAGTATGGTTTCTCCCTCACCGTCAGGTCTTGGCATTAGTAGGCATTGACTGCTATGATTAATGGCTGTTAGATATTGACTCTTGCATTCAGCGATGATTTCTTCGATTTGTCGTATCCCTGTCCGTAAGCTAAGGTTTTTTGATGAGGGTATATCCCCTCTTTCTTCGACTCGGTCTCTTTAATTGGGGTCTGTCCTTCGGATGTTTGTGTTTTTTATTGATTGTCCTGGCTGTGGTTGAGGGTTGGTATTTGATTTGTCGAAGGATTGAGGGTTTCGAATAGGGTTCTACCCATTCTTTGCTTCCATATCGGCGTCTGTCTCTATTGATTTTTTATGAGGTTTGAGTCCTTGGTAGTTTTCTCTTTCAATACCATGACTCGATATGCTCGGAATAGCATGCAGTTTATTTGGGGTTGTTGACTGTCTCTCTATTATTTGATGTTGTGATCGTTACTGGGCTTGTTTTGATTTATGCGGTTTACATAAAGGTTATTAGATAGTATAGCCCTTATTCTTCTGCTGCTTCTTTCGGCCGGGGATTGATCTTAGGTTATCTGCTTTGATTGAGGTATTGTTCTGTTTTTATTGACCGATTATTGGGAAGCTTTATCCTTGGTTCCGATGGTGGAGACCCATGATGGGTCTCCCGACCCGAGAGTGGACCATGATTCCACTCGATTCCAGAGACGTAGAAAGGCAAAGGCTTACAAAACTTTGGAAGGAAAGCTTTGTTATGTGTTTGGAAGGGATATTTATATGGACAGGGTGGAAGCGTTGAGTCGTCGTGCATTAATTGGTAGGCTGGAATATGTTTCCTTGGAAAAAAAAGATTGGTTTCAGTGGGCTTCTGAGCATTGGAAACTGTTTCTGTCCTATGTCCCAGCTATTAGCTTGCTGGTTCGGGGCTGGATAGTTTTTGTCTTCTTAGAAGACTCGCATGCCTCAGAGGTTCTTATCCATTTGTGGAGAGTGCGTAATGGCTCGTTAGTGCTAGATCGTTGGCATGTTAACTTTGATCCTGCACGAGAGCGAGTGAAAAAGAGCCATTTGTGGGCACTTCTCCCAGGGCTTCCGTTCCCCCTCTGGAATCAATCCCTATTGGAAGGAGTTGGTAATACTATAGGTCGTTTTGTGGCTTTAGAGGATGATTTCATGAATTCCTTTGATAAAAGGAAGGCGAAAATTCTTGTTGAACTGGATATCAACAAAGGTTTGCCATCTAAATTTGAGATTCTCTGTCATGAGCGATTGTTTATTCAACGTTTGGATTTTCAAGGAATCCCATTTAGATGCAGTGTGTGCCGGGAGACAGGACATTTGCACCGAGCCTGTCTGTCTTTTCGTCGTGGGCCTGTCAAGCGCTTTTTGTCTGATTCCTTTGTAAATTATCCTTTAAATTCGCCCTCACAGGTTTATTCAACTCCGGTTCATAAGGTCTCATCTTCTGGTCAGATGAATAATGTTGTTTCTTTATTTGGGGAAGTGTTAGACCTTGATTTGGCCTTGATTGACTCAGTAATTAGCAGCAGAAAAGCTTCTTCGCATTCAGGCATCGATCCTTCCCTGGGTATCTCCTCTCTAATTTCTGGTATTCCTCCAAGGGAGCCCGACCTGTTGGTCCCTCCTAAGACTGTTTCTTTGGTTCAGGAGACTACCTCTTCATCCCTTGCTCTTTGCCCTCTCTCAGCTCCAATTCTCTCTGGAGTTTCTGATTCTGCTCTGTTAAAAGCTGTCCATTCTTTGAACCCTTCGATTGTTAATTCCCCCATTCCTTTGTTCTCTGATGCCGACTTCCCTCCTCTCACCTCTTCTGGTCAGACAGGGTCCCAGTTTTTAGGTTCACCTCCACATAGCCCCGCAGTTTCCCCTTCCTTTGCCGATCCCTCTCTACAAAAATCCTTGAGTATTTTCTCGGATAGGACGCCTCTTTCCCCGTCGGTTCTCCCTCTAGACTCAATTCGGTTTGAGAATGTTACTATTAGGCGGAAGAAAAAGTCCACCAAGCCCCCTATTGATTCTTCTGATTTAGTCCAGGCTCCTTATACTCCTCTTTCTGAGAGATTAAAAGCAGCAGAGCGTTCTCACACTTCCCCTTCCCAACTGGTCCTTAGAGCTTCGACCCCTGATTTTTCAGATTCTTAATGCGCATTTTATCTTTGAATGTTCGTGGCCTAGGGGGTCTGGCCAAGCAAAAAAGCCTCCGACATTTGCTATTTGCTCTCTCCCCTGATGTTGTTCTTTTTCAGGAAACCATGACTAGTCCTTATCCTGCTTTATTTGCCTTTTCTAAACTTTGCCCGGGCTGGGAGTTTTGTGCCCTTAGCTCTAATGGCCTTTCTGGAGGCATTATTTCTAGCTGGAATCCGAAATTCATTAAATGTAAAACCTTTCATACTGCTGCTGGTATTCTGCTAAAAGCTTTGATCTGGGGTTCTTCCCTCAATCTCTTAATTTTAAACTGCTATGGTCCTTACCTCAACCGGGACTCCTTCTGGAATGATGTGGCTTCGGGTGGTCTTATCTCACTCCCTAATCTTATTTTAGCCGGAGATCTAAATCTGACTCTGAATGCATCCGAGATCTGGGGATCCAAAGCACATCCTGATCCTTTGGGTCCTTTTTTCTCTCAACTGTTCTCTGACCATCATTTAGTGGATGTGGCTTCTCCTTGTGCTGGTCCTACCTGGAGGAATGGAAGGATAGGGGAAGATGGTATTTCAAAAAGACTGGATCGATTTTTACTATCAGACCAGCTTGTCAGCTCGCTACAAAGGTATCGAGTTTGGATTCACAGATGTGGGATTTCTGATCATTTCTCTGTGGTTCTGGAATGGACTGATCATCAAAGTCATTGCGCCTATCCTTTTAAGTTTAACCAATCTTGGTTAGATAATAATGATTTTATTCATATGGTTCGTTCTGAATGGCCTCGTATTCTATCAAACCCTTCCTTGGATGCAATGCAGGATTTTCATGATAGACTTAGAATCTTAAAGGAGAAGGTTAAGTCTTGGACTAAAGTTGAAGCTTTAAAAATGAAAGACAACTCTGCTGCTCTGGAAAAGGAAATAAGCTCTATTCTCCTTTCCTCTCATTCAGCAATTTTAAACCAAGATCAGCAACTGAAATTGAATTCTCTTAAAAATGATCTTCAAAAGCTGATTGATCATGAGATTAATTCTGCTAGACTTCAAAGCAGAATTACCTGGGCTCAAAAAGGGGATGCTAATACTAAGTTTTTTCATGCTGTGGATTCAGCCCGCAAAAACCATAATGCGATTTGGAGTCTTCAAGATGAGTTGGGCAATTGGGTATCAGATGATAAAAGTCTTAAAGATCTTGGAACTCGTCATTTTAAGACCTTGTTTGAAGATGATCATTTGACTAATCTGGAAGCTCAGCTCAAGGTTATCCGTCTCTTTCCTTCATTTATTAGTCCAGAGAAGATTAAAGCCTTTACTAGACCTGTCACTATCTTGGAAGTTGAAAAGGCTTTAAAACTCTTTAAAAAAGATAAGGCACCTGGCCCGGATGGTTGGCCGGTTGAATTCTATTTGACTTTCTTCGACCTTATGGGCCCACTTCTTGTTAAAGTGGTGGAAACTTCCAGAATTTCAGGCAGAGTGTCTCATGCTCTAAACTCTACTTTCCTTGCTCTCATCCCAAAGGTTGATATGCATGTTTCTTATGCAGACTTTCGTCCCATTTCTCTCTGCAACCTATGTTATAAGCTCATTTCTAAAGTTGCTGCTTTGAGACTTAAACCCTTCCTTGATGATTCTATTTCTCCTCAACAATTTGGTTTTTTTTTAAATCGCCAAATTCTTGAACCCATAGCCATTTCTCAAGAGGTTCTGCATACTGTCAATACCAGAAAAAGGTGTGCTCTTATTCTTAAATTGGACTTATCTAAAGCTTTTGACAGAGTAAATTGGACTTTCATCTGTCTCCTTCTTATTCAAATAGGGGTTCCCCTTGTTGGGGTTAACTGGATTATGGGATGCATTTCTTCAGCCAACTTTGCTGTCCTTGTTAATGGTTCTCCTTCTCCTTTCTTTTCTGCCTCTCGGGGAATCAGGCAGGGGTGCCCTCTATCCCCCCTCTTGTTCATTCTGGTTATAGAAGGGCTTAGTCTGTTAATAGAGGATGCAAAGCGGAATGGTAAGATTAAAGGCATTAAAATTTCTTATCAACTTTCTCTCACTCATTTACTTTTTGTAGATGACGTGATCTTATTCGGCCTGGGTACATTTGAGGAATGGTTAGCCTTCAAAGCCATACTTGATATTTTATGTGAGGCTTCAGGTATGAGTATTAATGTGAATAAATCAAGTTTTCTCCACAATGATCTGTGTGTGGACATTCTCCAAAGAATTACAGATATTCTCCCTTTCAGAGTGGATGATATTCGAAAAGGGTTTGGCTATCTTGGCTACTTTCTTAAGCCGTCTGGTTATTTGGTAAAGGATTGGCTCTGGCTGGTATCAAAATTTGAAAGGAAAATTTCTCATTGGACAAATAGATTCCTTTCCATGGGAGGTTGACTTGTCCTCATTCGTTCTGTTTTATCTAGCATGCCAGTTTATTGGATGGCTTTGGTTCCGATTCCATCCTCTATTTTAGACAAGCTCAGAAAGATGATTTTTTCGTTTTTGTGGGGCTCTTCATCAAAGACTAAAAAATTCCATCTTGTGGATTGACATCTTTTGGCTCGCCCTACCTCTCATGGTGGATGGGGAATTAAACATCTTCCCAGCTTCAGTCTTTCCTTGAGGATGAAAAGCTTTTGGCTAGCTTTAAATAGCAAGGGAATCTGGAATCTCCTTATTGCTGTTAAATATCTGAGAAATAAACCTTTGCATTTATGGTTCAAGGAAAAGAAATTCATTATTAGGAACGCCTCAATTGTCTGGAGGGGCTTCATCTCAACCATTTCCTGGATTGGCAAAGGCATCATCTGGAAAGTAGGGAATGGCGAGTCCATCAGTTTGGGTGCAGATCCATTTATTGGTATGGGATCTCCTTTTGTATTACCAAGAGAATTAAGGGATTACTTAGAAGACTACGTCATTAGCACCCTTGCTCAAGCCCGTAACCAAACTCCCTTTGCCAATGGCTATTGGTTCTCGTATGAAGATCTGGATCTCATTGGTGAATGGAAAACAGCCTGGGACAATTTTATTAGAGGATTGGAATATGACCACATTCATCTTAATGATCAATTTGATTCTATTTCTTGGTCTCATAACAACTATTCAGGTCCATTAAGCGCTGCTGAAGGATATAAATGCATAATTTCTGATATTTGTTCAGAGGATAATGATCCAGTTTTAAAAATTTTATGGACTCTAAACATTCCTCTGAAATTAAAGTGCTTCATTTGGTTGATGCTCAGAGGAAATATATTAACCTGGGATCAATTGCAATGCAGAGGTTTCATGGGTCCCAGCCGTTGTGTTCTTTGTGAAGGTAATCTGGAAGACATCCATCACTTATTTTTTGGCTGCCCTTTCTCTGTTAGTATTTTCAACCATTTTGCGATTAAATCCAAATGCTCTTTCCCAGTTTATAGCTCTGTCCATTCTTATCTGGAACAATGGTTCTGCTCTACTGCGCGATCTGCTCCCTTCAGATTCCTTCCTTTGTTTATTCTCTGGGGCATATGGCTTCTTCGGAACCATTGTTTATTTGAAAACAAGAATCCGTCATTCTTAGCTCTCATTCCAGGATTGAAGGATTGGTAAATTCTTACCCTGTGCCGATAATTATTCACAAATCCCGTAATCCTAGTCCTGTTCCTCTAAAAATCTTTCCTTGTGGATTTTTTGATGGAGCTGCTGCGAATAATCTAGGAGGTTCAGGCTTTGTGATTTTCATCAATGACTCCCACTTCTTCAGTTTTTCTATGGGATGTGGAAGAAGCACGAATACCAGAGCAGAATTATTGGCTCTTTGGGAAATTTTAAGAGTTGGTATATTGATGGGAATTCCTTTGAAGTTGATTTATGGTGATTCCATGGTTGTTATTTATTGGCTTAACAGAATTTCAGCTCTTGATGTTCCATCTCTGATGTATTGGTGTTCCGACATAAGATATATGATTCATTTGGCCCCTCCAGTGATCTTTAAACACACATTTCGTGAGCATAATACACTGGCAGATGAACTCTCAAAAAAGCTTTGCATCTAGATATGGGATGTGTCTCTTTTTCAGAAACTTTGGATGGTTTGGTTATTAACCAAGACAGTCTTGATCTTTTTTAAGAGAAGCTGATTCTTATATTATTCAACTTTTGATTTAGCAGTTGATTATGTATCTCTTTTTTGTTCAGTTAGAGTTCACTCTGCCAACCTGTTTTTGCTCGGAATTGTCTTGTTTAAAGTTCACTTCAGATATTTATCAGCATTTATGACCTGATTATTCGGGGATGATGAGAAAAGTCTGCTAGGATTAGACTTTTTTTGTATTGTTGTTTTGATTTGTCATTATATGTCTTGCATGAGACGGAACTATTTATCAGTCATCATATTGGTATGTAAATGATGTCTTTTGATTCAATTGAATAACAAAGACTGGTATTTTTTCCTCTGAAAAAAAAAACTTATTAATATTGCAATAGCAATACTTTTTACTAGCATAGATAATACAACACGTTAATAATGCAAGTGATGATTCTTAACATAAATTCTTTATCAAGATTTCTGCAGAATTAATGAAGGAAACAAGAGCTTATTTAGGAATCTTTACCTTTGGGTTTCCATGCAAATACTTGTGCAATGGTATCCTATCAAATGCTACTAAAAAATGCACATATGCCAGTCTACCTCCCATGACTTCGGTTTTCATGTTTCTTGTGCCGTTGGTTTTATTTTATGGCCCACTATTACATAGTGGGGGTGTTTTCATGTGTGCAATGGATCTTCTTAATGGGAAACAAGAACATTGTTATATCCCTTGTGTTCCACAACGAATATTGGGCTCTCCACAAAGATTTGTATTTTCGTTCATTAGTCTCATGTTTTGCATGACCTCTGCCATTAGGTATTGGGCATTCATCAAGTCTTTAATGGTGCCATTGCTATGGGAAAGCAGGACTACACGATGTATACTACAAGACTCTCAATTTACATAAATAATATAAAAGAAGAGTTGCATACCTTGTATCTAACCAAACATTGTCAAATATCCATCAAATTTTGCAAGGATTCATTACTATCTCCACTAAATTTACTAACTTTTAGGAGAGATTTGTTGGACATTGTTAAAAATAGTTCAACAATGAAAATAGGGAAGGAAGCTATAGAATGCAACGAAAACACTACAAGAAATCAGTAGATGTATGTATGCACAATTGCATAGTCTACAAAAGTGTTGGAAATATTAATTACTCGTTGATCTATATATCATCTCAGCTGACACAGTCAAAGTCTGCAGAAGTACACTACTATAAAGCAGTCTGTCAGGATGAAGAGTTCACGTCTCTCCATATTTCAGTAGTTGATTTGAATTTCTGAAGTCAAGTTTTTAGGTATAAATTTATCATTGTCTTTAATGTTAGTCGGTAGCTTCCAAGATAAGCAAATTTTTAGTCTTTGTATATGAAGAAGAAGAAAAATGAAAAATAGAGAGAATAGTGTCTGTGCATAACATAGAGAAGACAAGAGAGCAAGTGTGCGGAGCAGTGGAGAAGAAGAAAAACTATGAGAAGAGTTCGAGAAGCTCAAGCTTTTCTGTTTTGGAAAGTGTTGAGAGCCGAAGCTCTGTAAAAGGTGAAACATCCTTATAATTTCCACATTTGTAATTGCGGCTGTAGTTCTTTTTGTTGTGTCACAATAATATAAATTCCATAGTTTATGGTTCAATGCATGTCTTATTTATGCCGCATATCTTCTCCAGAATTACTTGAGTGAGTGTTGTTTACATTTACCATCTTCTGAAAGATACAAAGAATCCACAAATATTTCGTTGTGTAAAAGTTTAAGTTTTAAATGCAGAGTGCTTGACACAAGTTCGAATTATTACTTTGGTTATATGAT
>LPNX010158956.1:148993-180783 GCA_001517045.1 Pseudotsuga menziesii | reverse complement strand
TATATATATATATATTTCCAAATAAAGTGATCCTGCCGAAATAGGAGTTGGTCGCAACCAAAAGTGTGTCGCTAATAAAATATTTTTGCGGTAAATGCCCGTTGAATTCAAGTGGGTGTCTGCGAAGGTAAAAGTGTGTTGGGTTAAAATTCTATAAAAAGTGTGTCGAGCAAAAGTGAAATCTATCATACACAAGTCTATCGCAGACTCGTCCGTCGCAGTAAATCCTCGTCGTAGTAAATCCTCGTCACAGTAAAACCCCGTCGCAATAAATTTATGTCTCAAGTATTTTGGTCGAAGTAAAAGGCGGGGTTTTCCAAAGGCATTATATCGCGGCCCCAAAAGTAAAAGAAAGAGAATTTCTTACTGCACAGTAACTCAAGTTTATTGTCACAGTAAGTTGCACCCTAGATCTAGTATCATAGCAAATTTAGGAAAGAGACCTTGTCTTACAAAAAAAGTAATTTTCTAAGGAAATTAAAAATTTTAAAAATAGCATCTACTTCTGGTACACACGTGTCGAGTTCACAAACTCCAATTTTCTCCAAAAAGAATTGTGAGTATTGGTCTCTAACAATGAAGCCTTTGTTCAGAGGTCAATATGTATGGGAGATGGTCCAAAATGGATATACAAAACCATTAGATCAGACGACATATAATAATCTCACACAATCTGAGAAGAATGCCCCGAGGGAACAGAGGAAGAAAGATGGAAAGGCTTTATTCTACATACACCAAGCAATGCATGAAAGAATACTCCCAAGAGTAGCAGCAACAAAGATAGCTAAGGGGGCATGGGATACATTGGAAACCTCCTATCGAGACTTGGACAAGGTAAAGCCTTCTAAGTTGCAGATTCTTAGAAGAGATTTTGAATCTCTTTCAATCAAAGACATGGAGTCAGTGAACTCATTCTATACTCGAGTTAGTGGGTTGATAAATCAACTGAAATATCATGGAGAAAATATAAAAAACAGAAGGGTTGTTGAAAAAGTTCTTAGAAGTCTTCCCCAAAAATTTGAATCCTTGGTCGCAACCTTGGAAGAAAACAAAGACATGCCGCAGTTTACCTTTGATGAGTTACAAGCCTCGCTCATCAATCATGAACACATAATCAATAGATCAAATACATCATTAGAAGTTTTGTTTGCAACACAGACATCTATAAGTTGTGGAAGAGGTAGGGGGAGATATAATTCTAGAGGTAGAGGAAGATTTTTTTCTAGAGGAAGACACAACAGCGATCCCGCGAATGTCACTAGTAGAGGAAAAAATCAGAATCCCAGTCAGCCAAGTGGTCATAGGTTTGATAAGTCAAAAATACAATGTCATTACTGAAAGAAACTTGGTCATTATGCATATGAATGTAGGAAGAAGCAATATGACCAAGGAAAGCAAGGTCAAAACCAGTCGAACAACACTAGCACTTCGTCAAGCACAATGTTGTTGGCATGTGCATCCCCAATTGAATGCAATGTTGTCGAAGAAAGTCCATGTGACATATGGTATCTAGATTTAGGTTGTAGCAACTATATCACCGATAATTTAAATTTGTTTTCCAATTTAGATAAATCAGTTCAAACCGATGTCACACTTGGAAATAATGTCCAAGTCATTGTTTTAGGAAAAGGTATTGTTAGTATTCTAACCAAACAGGGGGAGTGAAAGATTATGCCTGATGTCTATTATGTCGAAGGTCTAAAACACAATTTGTTGAGTATTGGATAGTTGATACAAAAAGGTTATAGAGTCTACATGGAAGACAATCAGTGTGTGATTAAAGACTTGCGTGCAAGCAACCAGCTGATAGCCAAAGTACCAATGACAAGAAATTGTTTGATTCCTTTGAGGATAGTGCCATACATGAAAGGAAAGGAAAATACAGGAACTGCATTCAAGGAAAAAAGAAAAGAAGCAAACAAGAATTGCGATTAGAAATAAAAGGACAACACTGAAATTCAAGCAGTGTTTCAATCAGAGGTTTAGGATGAGTCCTGGCTGTGGCATCTCAGATTTGGATATCTTAAGTTTGGTGGGTTGAAGCTACTACAAATGAAGAATATGGTGAAAGGATTTCCATTGATCGACAAGCCAGAAAGAGTTTGTGAAGGATTCATTTTTGGAAAGCAACATAGAGAGACTTTTCCAGTCGAAAAGTCATACAGAGCACCCACACTGCTTGAGATTGTGCACTATGATATTTATGGCCCAATGCAAACATCATCCATGGGAGGATGCAATTATTTTCTAACTTTTATTGATGACTTCACAAGAAAAACATGGGTATGTTTTCTAAAAATTGAATATGATGTGTTTGGATGTTTTAAGAAGTTCTAGGAACTCGTAGAGAACTAGAGTGGACACAACATCAAATCCTAAGGACGAACAGAGGTGGTGAATATGTCTCAAATGACTTTATAAATATTTGCAAGATCGATGGTATACACAAGCAATTCACTGCACGGTATACACATCAGCAGAACAGTGTCACAGAGAGAAAGAACATAACCATTATGGAGATGATGCGTAACATGGTGGTAACCAAGCATTTACCAAATGAGTATTGGGAAAAAGCAGTCTCAACTGTTGTATATATTATGAACTGGTGTCTGACGAAGAGCATGAAGAACAAAGTCCCTCAAGAATCATGGACATGTATGAATCATAGTGTTTCTCATTTAAATGTTTTTTGTTGCGTCACATATGTTCATGTTCTAGATGAGATAAGAAAGAAATTAGATAAGAAGGAACAAAAATGTATTTTTCTTGGTTACTCTGAAGACACAAAAGCATTCAAGTTGTATGAACCTGTCACGAGGAAAGTAATCATCAGTTGCGATGCTCAATTTGTTGAGAATGAATCATGGGATGGAGCCGTCAAGAAAAATGTCAATATTGTGTCAACTATCGAGCATGATGACATGGAGGAGGAATTGTTTCAAACACCACATGTAATTCAAAATGTCGCAGCACCCTCGACTCCCAAGACATCACGACATGGTTCAACACAAGGAACGTCGACACAAGTTGCAGCCAAAGCTACGCCGACAAGCACACTAAGAAGTCTACAGACTCCATCAAGCAGTTTGTCGATGTCGACATCGAGAGATCTAACAAAGACAAGAATTCTGCGTGAGATATATGAAATGGGTACATCAAATTCATTCTCTCATTTTGCATTATTTTCTCAAGTAGATGATCCGCTAACATTTGAGGAATTTGTTGAAGAAGAAGTATGTGCACAAGCCATGGATGAAGAAATAGAATGCATTAAAAAGAACCATACATGGGAGATGGTAGATGTACCAAAAGATAAAGATGTAATCAACGTTAAATGGATTTACAGGACCAAACAAAATGTTGATGGGAATGTCTAGAATAACAATGCAAGAATGGTCGCAAGAGGTTTCACACAACAACCCGACATAGACTTTAATGAAACTTTTTCACCTGTCGCACGCATGGATACAAAATAATTTTGGCCATTGTTGCTCAAAACAAATGGCATGTTTATCAAATGGATGTTAAATATCCATTTTTGAATGGCTATCTAGAGGATGAAGTGTATGTGGAACAACCACAATTCTATGAAGTTTCGGGACAAGAGCACAAAGCATACATGATGAAAAAGGCACTCTATGGTTTGAAGCAAGCTCCTAGATCTTGGTACAGTCGCATTGATTCCTATCTCACCCAGAATGGATTTCACAGAAGTGAAAGTGAACCAACGTTGTACACCAAAGTTAATGAGCAAGGTAACATGTTAATTGTCTGCTTGTATGTAGATGATTTAATATTTACTGGTGATTTTGGTATAAATGATTTTAGAACAATCATGGAAATCACTGATTTGGGGCTTATGAAGTTTTTTCTAGGCATTAAATTCCATCAGTATGAAAGTGGTATATTTATATCACAATCCAAGTATGTAATTGTGGATTTAAAAATATTCAATATGTCTAATTGCAAGGTAGCTCCAACACCAGTGATAACAGGTTTAAAATTGAACAAGGATGATGATGGATCAACTGTAGATCCCAGGATGTTTAAAAGGCTAGTTGGTAGCCTTATATATTTAACTACAACAAGACCAGACATCATGTATCGAGTAAGTTTGATCTCAAGATTCATGGAGTCACCAAAAGACTCTCATTGGAAAGCAGATAAGAGAATTCTAAGGTATGTAAGTGGCACAAAGAATCTTGGAATTATGTATTCAACCTTGGAAAAATTTAAAATCATTGGATACATTGATAATGACAATAGAGGAAGCACAGATGGCAGGAAAAAGCACATTTGGGTACACATTTCATTTTGGTACAAGTGTTGTGTCGTGGGATTCGAAGAAACAACCCATTGTAACTCTGCCTTCAATAGAAGCAAAGTATGTCGCAGCTACAAGTGTTGCATGTCAAGTCGTTTGGATGTAGAGAATTTTAAGAGACCTGTCGCAGAACTATCAACAACCAACAACTATTTTCTTTGACAACATTTTAGCCATTGCATTGTCAAAGAATCATGTGTTCTACAAGAGAACCAAGCACATCGACACAAGGTATCATTTCATAAGAGAATTGGTGAACAACAAAGAAATTTGTTTCGAATTTTGCAAGTTTGAAGATCATTTGGCAGACATATTTACAAATCCATTAGCAAGGGATACATTCCAGTATATGCGAAGTTATTTAGGAATGACAAGTTCTGTTCAGTGAATTCTGTCGTGAACAAAGCAAGTTTCAGCTCTGAAACATTTTGTAAAATTTTGTATAATGATCCCCATCTGCTCATAATTAAGGGGGGGCGTTGAAAATATTAATGACTTGTTGATCTACATATCATCTCAGACGACTCAATCGTAGTCTTCAGAAGTACATTGTTTTCATATAGTCTGCCAAGAAGAAGAGTTCACCTCTCTCTGTATTTAAGCAATCAACTTGAATTTCTAAAGTCAAATTTTTAGGTAGAAATTTATTATTATCTTTAATGTTAGTCGGTAGCTCCAAGATAAGCAAAATTTTAGTCTTCGTATATGAAGAAGAAGAAAAATGAAAAACTGAGAGAAGAGCATGTGTTCAAAACAGAGAGAAGAGAAGAGAGAAGTGCACAAAGAAGTGGAGAAGAAGAAAAACTCTGAGAAGAGTTTGACAAGCTCAAGTTTCTCTGTTTTGGAAAGTGTTGAGAGCCGAAGCTCTGTAAAAGGTGAAACATCCTTGTAATTTCCAAGTTTGTAATTGAGGTTGAAGTTCTTTTGTTGTGTGGCGATAATATATAATTCCATAGTTTATGGTTGAATGCATGTCTTATTTATGTCCCAAATCTTCTCCAAAATTGCTTGAGTGAATGTTGTTTACATTTACTATTTTTCTTCATGTAAAAGTTAAAGCATAGTACTCCACACAAGTCTTACTTGATACTTTGGTTATATGATATTATGAGCTTGTCACAATATAGTTGTGTACAGGTTTATCCCAAGTTATGAGTTGGTGAAAAATATTTTTCATATAATAAGACTTTAGAGTAAGAAATCTTTTTTTATATAAAGTTTAGTTAAAAGTGGTCTTGTCTAAGTAGGAGTTAGTGGCAACCAAAAGTGTGTAGTAGATAAAATCTTGTATGGGTGAAATCTCATTGAAATCAAGTGGGTGTTTGTCGAGGTAAAAGTGTGTCCGGTTAAAATTCCCTAAAAAGTGTGTCCACCAAAAATGAAGTGTGTTCAATGAAAGTCTTATTTATGTCTCAAGTATTTTGGTCGAAGTAAAAGGTTGGGTTGGAGTAATTGCCTCAATACCACCAATTTTTGTTGAGCAATAAGCAAACTGCATAATGTGCATGTGGCAAAGGTTCTTGCATGACGTACATGTGGCAAATGGTCAAGTATAATTGTGCCTCCCTAAGTCAACCACCGATGGTCTCAGTGAGTCAACAAAAACAAAATTGATTCATCCATACTGGTCCAAGATTAAGAAGTTATACATAAATTAAATCATTTTATTATGGCCTACAACGTAAACATGAACCTGTAGGAATTGAGAAAGAAATTTTATTTTATTTTATTTATTTAAATATTCTATATAAAAAATATTTATCTAAATTTTTACTATAATTATTATTTTCATCAAAGTAGAGTTTCATAATTTATTTATTCATCAGTTCTGTAATATAATAATTATTCCCCATAAAATCGAGTTTCACAATCCATTTATTCAAAACTTTTATAATATACTAATAATTACACCTCATAAGTCGGGGTTTAGCAATTTAGGCCTTTCAAATTAGGGGAATTTTGAGGCCTTTCAAATTAGGGGAATTTTGAGGCCTAAAATGGGTCTCTTAAGAGATATATTAAAATATTATGATTTAGAAATTTTGTGGAGAAAGTATATTTACAACTCACATTTTGCATTACAATTCATGTAACTATAATTAAGTTATATTTAGAAGAATATCTATAAATAAAATTAATAAAAAACTATCGTTGACATGACTAGAGTAAATAATACTTTCGAGTACATAAATGTACTAAACTAAAATACTAATAAAATAAAATATTTTAGTTTTGAATTCTAAATATAATTAGATTTTGTCTAAATAAGTTGACATTAATAATCATTTATTTTAAAATGTATACACCTAGTTATTATATAATTCTAAGTATCAATTTCACAAATATTTCCTCAATGTTTGACATGGTTTCGGCCAAGTACTTCCAAACCCCCTTATTGAAAAATGCTACACTAATATTCTCATCTTATTAAGCATCGGCCTCCAAAAGATGCATTTTACCATTTCAAGATGAGTTGGCATACACATCCATCGTGTGTTGTCTTTCAACTGCTTCGAGCTTAGACTGAACAAGTTATATCCCATAGATACATTTAAAAATACTGCTAAATATTTTGGATGCATGGTAAGTCTTTTAATATTTTTATGCATGATAAATATTTATTAACATGTTATTATAATATCTTACTCTATTGGTGCACACAAGTGATTGAATTTATGATACAATATAATAACATGTCACAACGATTATGTGGGTATTCGAGATAATATTGCAATAGCAATACTTTTGACTAGCATAGATAATACAACACGTTAATAATGCAAGTGATGATACTTAACATAAATTCCTTATCAAGATTTCTGCAGAATTAATGAAGGAAACAAGAGCTTATTTAGGAATCTTTACCTTACAAGAAATCAGTAGATGTATGTATGTACAATTGCACGGTCTACAAAAGTGTTGGAAATATTCATTATTCGTTGATCTACATATCATCTCAACTGACACAGTTAAAGTCTGTAGAAGTACACTACTATAAAGCAGTATGTCAGGATGAAGAGTTCACATCTCTCCATATTTAAGTAGTTGATTTGAATTTCTGAAGTGAATTTCTGAAGTCAAGTTTTTAGATATAAATTTATCATTGTCTTTAATGTTAGTCATTAGCTTCCAAGATAAGCAAATTTTTAGTCTTTGTATATGAAGAAGAAGAAAAATGAAAAACATAGAGAATAGTGTCTGTGCATAACAGAGAGAAGACAAGAGAGCAAGTGTGCGGAGTAGTAGAGAAGAAGAAAAATTGTGAGAAGAGTTCGATAAGCTCAAGCTTTTCTGTTTTGGAAAGTGTTGAGAACCAAAGCTCTGTAAAAGGTGAAACATCCTTGTAATTTCCACATTTGTAATTGCAGCTGTAGTTCTTTTTGTTGTGTCACAATAATATAAATTCCATAGTTTATGGTTCAATGCATGTCTTATTTATGCCGCATATCTTCTCCACAATTACTTGAGTGAGTGTTGTTTACATTTACCATCTTGTGAAAGATACAAAGAATCCACAAATATTTCGTTGTGTAAAAGTTTAAGTTTTAAACGCAGAGTGCTTGACACAAGTCTTACTTAATACTTTGGTTATATGATATTGTGAGCTTGTCGCAATATAGTTGTGTCAAGGTTTATCCAAGTTACGGGTTGGTGAAAAGTATTTTTCATATTATAAGACTTTAGACTAAGAAATATTTATATATATATAAATTTCCATTAAAAGTGATCCTATTGAAATAAGAGTTGGTCGCAACCAAAAGTGTGTCGCTAATAAAATATTGTTGCGGTAAATGCCCGTCGAATTCAAGTGGGTGTCTGTGAAGGTAAAAGTGTGTCGGGTTAAAATTCTATAAAAAGTGTGTCGAGCAAAAGTGAAATCTGTCATACACAAGTCTGTCGCAGACTTGTCTGCCGTAGTAAATCCTCGTCACAGTAAAACCCCGTCGCAATAAATTTATGTCTCAAGTATTTTGGTCGAAGTAAAAGGTGGGGTTTTCCAAAGGCATTATGTCGCAGCCCCAAAAGTAAAAGAAAGAGAATTTCTTACTGCACAGTAACTCAAGTTTATTGTCACATCAAGTTGCACCCAAGATCTAGTATCATAGCAGATTTAGGAAAGAGACCTTGTCTTACAAAAAAAAGTAATTTTCTAAGGAAATTAAAAATTAAAAAAATAGCTTCTACTTTCGGTACACACGTGTCGAGTTCACAAACTCCAATTTTCTCCAAAAAGAATTGTGAGTATTGGTCTCTAACAATGAAGCCTTTGTTCAGAGGTCAATATGTATGGGAGATGGTCCAAAATGGATATACAAAACCAATAGATTAGACGACATATAATAATCTCACACAATCTGAGAAGAATGCCCTAAGGGAATAGAGGAAGAAAGACGGAAAGGCTTTGTTCCACATACACCAAGCAATGCATGAAAGAATACTCCCAAGAGTAGCAGCAGCAAAGGCAGCTAAGAGGGCATGGGATACATTGGAAACCTCCTATCGAGACTTGGACAAGGTAAAGACTTCTAAGTTGTAGATTATTAGAAGAGATTTTGAATCTCTTTCAATCAAAGACATGGAGTCAGTGGACTCATTCTATACTCGAGTTAGTGGGTTGATAAATCAACTGAAATCTCATGGAGAAAATATAAAAAACAGAAGGGTTGTTGAAAAATTTCTTAGAAGTCTTCCCCAAAAATTTGAATCCTTGGTCGCAACCTTAGAAGAAAACAAAGACATGCCGTAGTTTACCTTTGATGAGTTACAAGCCTCACTCATCAATCATGAACACATAATCAGTAGATCAAATACATCATTAGAATTTTTGTTTGCAACACAGACATCTATAAGTTGTGGAAGAGGCAGGGGGAGATATAACTCGAGAGGTAGAGGAAGAATTTTTTCCAGAGGAAGACGCAGCAGCGATCCCGCGAATGTCACTAGTAGAGGAAAAAATCAGAACCCCAGTCAGCCAAGTGGTCATAGGTTTGATAAGTCAAAAATACAATGTCATTATTGCAAGAAACTTGGTCATTATGCATATGAATGTAGGAAGAAGCAGTATGACCAAGGAAAGCAAGGTCAAAACCAGTCAAACAACACTAGCACTTCGTCGAGCACAATGTTGTTGGCATGTGCATCCCCAATTGAATGCAATGTTGTCGAAGAAAGTCCATGTGACATATGGTATTTAGATTTAGGTTGTAGAAACTATATCACCGATAATTTAAATTTGTTTTCCAATTTAGATAAATCAGTTCAAACTGATGTCACACTTGGAAATAATGTCCAAGTCATTGTTTTGGGAAAAGGTATTGCTAGTATTCTAACCAAACAGGGGGAGTGAAAGATTATGCCTGATGTCTATTATGTCGAAGGTCTAAAACACAATTTGTTGAGTATTGAATAGTTGATACAAAAAGGTTATAGAGTCTACATGGAAGACAATCATTGTGTGATTAAAGACTTGCGTCCAAGCAACCAACTGATAGCCAAAGTACCAATGACAAGGAATTGTTTGATTCCTTTGAGGATAGCGCCATACATGAAAGGAAAGGAAAATACAGGAACTGCATTCAAGGAAAAAATCAAAGAAGCAAACAAGAATTGCGACTAGAAAGAAAAGGACAACAATGAAATTCAAGCAGTGTTTCAATCAGAGGTTCAGGATGAACCTGGCTGTGGCATCTCAGATTTGGATATCTTAAGTTTGGCGGGTTGAAGCTACTACAAATTAAGAATATGGTGAAAGGATTTCCATTGATCGACAAGCCAAAAAGAGTTTGTGAAGGATTAATTTTTGGAAAGCAACATAGAGAGACTTTTCCAGTCGAAAAGTAATACAGAGCACTCACACAGCTTGAGATTGTGCACTATGATATTTATGGCCCAATGCAAACATCATCCATGGGAGGATGCAATTATTTTCTAACTTTTATTGATGACTTCACAAAAAAAACATGGGTATGTTTTCTAAAAATTAAATATGATGTGTTTGGATGTTTTAAGAAGTTCTAGGAACTCGTGGAGAACTAGAGTGGACACAACATCAAATCCTAAGGATGAACAGAGGTGGTGAATATGTCTCAAATGACTTTATGAATTTTTTCAAGATCGATGGTATACACAAGCAATTCACTGTGCGGTATACACGTCAGCAGAACAGTGTCACAGAGAGAAAGAACATAACCATTATGGAGATGACGCGTAACATGGTGGTAACCAAGCATTTACCAAATGAGTATTGGGCTAAAGCAGTCTCAACTGTTGTATATATTATGAATTGGTGTCTGACGAATGGCATGAAGAACAAAGTCCCTCAAGAATCATGGACATGTATGAATCATAGTGTTTCTCATTTAAATGTTTTTTGTTGCATCATATATGTTCATGTTCTAGATGAGATAAGGAAGAAATTAGATAAGAAGGGACAAAAATGTATTTTTCTTGGTTACTCTGAAGACAGAAAAGCATTCAAGTTGTATGAACATGTCACGAGGAAAGTAATCATCAATTGTGATGCTCAATTTGTCGAGAATGAATCATGGGATGGAGTCGTCAAGAAAAATGTCAATATTGTGTCAACTATCGAGCATGATGACATGGAGGAGGAATTGTTTCAAACACCACATGTAAGTCAAAATGTCACAGCACCCTCGACTCCCAAGACATCGCAACATGGTTCAACACAAGGAACGTCGACACCATGTAAGTCAAAATGTCGCAGCACCCTCGACTCCCAAGACATCGCAACATGGTTCAACACAAGGAACGTTGACACAAGTTACAGCCAAAGCTACGCTGACAAGCACACTAAGAAGTCTGTAGACTCCATCAAGCAGTTCATCGATGTCGACATCGAGAGATCTGACAAAGACAAGAATTCTACGTGAGATATATGAAACGAGTACACCAAATTCATTCTCTCCTTTTGCATTATTTTCTCAAATAGATGATCCGCTAACATTTGAGGAATTTGTTGAAGAAGAAGTATGTGCACAAGCCATGGATGAAGAAATAGAATGCATTAAAAAGAACCAAACATGGGAGATGGTAGATGTACCAAAAGATAAAGACGTAATCAACATTAAATGGATTTACAGGACCAAACAAAATGTTGATGGCAATGTGTAGAAGAACAATGCAAGAATGGTCGTAAGAGGTTTCACACAACAACCCGACATAGACTTTAATGAAACTTTTTCACCTATCGCACGCATGGATACAAAATAATTTTGGCCATTGTTGCTCAAAACAAATGACATGTTTATCAAATGGATGTTAAATATCCATTTTTGAATGGCTATCTGGAGGATGAAGTGTATGTGGAACAACCACAATGCTATGAAGTTCCAGGACAAAAGCACAAAGCATACATGATGAAAAAGGCACTCTATGGTTTGAAGCAAGCTCCTAGATCTTGGTACAGTTGCATTGATTCCTATCTCACCCAGAATGGATTTCACAGAAGTGAAAGTGAACCAACGTTGTACACTGAAGTTAATGAGCAAGGTAACATGTTAATTGTCTGCTTGTATGTAGATGATTTAATATTTACTGGTGATTTTGGTATAAATGATTTTAGAACAATCATGGAAATCACTGATTTGGGGCTTATGAAGTTTTTTCTAGGCATTAAAGTCCATCAATATGAAAGTGGTATATTTATATCACAATCCAAGTATTTAAGTGTGGATTTAAAAATATTCAATATGTCTAATTGCAAGGTAGCTCCAACACCAGTGATAACAGGTTTAAAATTGAGCAAGGATGATGATGGATCAACTGTAGATCCCACGATGTTTAAAAGGCTAGTTGGTAGCCTTATATATTTAACTGTGACAAGACCGGACATCATGTATCGAGTAAGTTTGATCTCAAGATTCATGGAGTCACCAAAAGACTCTCATTGGAAAGCAGATAAGAGAATTCTGAGGTATGTAAGTGGCACAAAGAATCTTGGAATTATGTATTCAACCTTGGAAAAAATTAAACTCATTGGATACATTGATAATGACAATGGAGGAAGCAGAGATGACAAGAAAAGCACATTTGGGTACACATTTCATTTTGGTACAAGTGTTGTGTCGTGGGATTCGAAGAAACAACCCATTGTAACTCTGCCTTCAGTAGAAGCAAAGTATGTTGCAGCTACAAGTGTTGCATGTCAAGTCGTTTGGATGTAGAGAATTTTAAGAGACCTGTCGCAGAACTATCAACAACCAACAACCATTTTCTGTGACAACATTTTAGCCATTGCATTGTCAAAGAATCATGTGTTCTACAAGAGAAACAAGCACATCGACACAAGGTATCATTTCATAAGAGAATTGGTGAACAACAAAGAAATTTGTTTCGAATTTTGCAAGTTTGAAGATCATTTGGCAGACATATTTACAAATCCATTAGCAAGGGATACATTCCAGTATATGCGAAGTTATTTAGGAATGACAAGTTCTGTTCAGTGAATTCTGTCGTGAACAAAGCAAGTTTCAACTCTGAAACATTTTGTAAAATTTTGTATAATGATCCCCATCTGCTCATAATTAAGGGGGGGCGTTGGAAATATTAATGACTTGTTGATCTACATATCATCTCAGACGACTCAATCATAGTCTTTAGAAGTACATTGTTTTCATATAGTCTGCCAAGAAGAACAGTTCACTTCTCTCTGTATTTAAGCAATCAATTTGAATTTCTAAAGTCAAATTTTTAGGTAGAAATTTATTATTATCTTTAATGTTAGTCGGTAGCTCCAAGAGAAGCAAAATTTTAGTCTTTGTATATGAAGAAGAAGAAAAATGAAAAATTGAGAGAAGAGCATGTGTGCAAAACAGAGAGAAGAGAAGAGAGAAGTGCACAAAGAAGTGGAGAAGAAGAAAAACTCTGAGAAGAGTTTGACAAGCTCAAGTTTCTCTGTTTTGGAAAGTGTTGAGAGCCGAAGCTCTGTAAAAGGTGAAACATCCTTGTAATTTCCAAGTTTGTAATTGAGGTCGAAGTTCTTTTGTTGTGTGGCGATAATATATAATTCCATAGTTTATGGTTGAATGCATGTCTTATTTATGTCCCAAATCTTCTCCAAAATTGCTTGAGTGAATGTTGTTTACATTTACTATTTTTCTTCATGTAAAAGTTAAAGCACAATACTCCACACAAGTCTTACTTGATACTTTGGTTATATGATATTATGAGCTTGTCACAATATAGTTGTGTACAGGTTTATCCCAAATTATGAGTTGGTGAAAAATATTTTTCAGATAATAAGACTTTAGAGTAAGAAATCTTTTTTTTATATAAAGTTTAGTTAAAAGTGGTCTTGTCTAAGTAGGAGTTAGTGGCAACCAAAAGTGTGTAGTAGATAAAATCTTGTATGGGTGAAATCTCATTGAAGTCAAGTGGGTGTTTGTCGAGGTAAAAGTGTGTCCGGTTAAAATTCCCTAAAAAGTGTGTCGACCAAAAATGAAGTGTGTTCAATGAAAGTCTTATTTATGTCTCAAGTATTTTGATCGAAGTAAAAGGTGGGGTTGGAGTAACTGCCTCAATACCACCAGTTTTTGTTGAGCAATAAGCAAACTGCATAATGTGCATGTGGCAAAGGTTCTTGCATGACGTACATGTGGCAAATGGTCATGTATAATTGTGCCTCCCTAAGTCAACCATCGATGGTCTCAGTGAGTCAACAAAAACAAAATTGATTCATCCATATCTGGTCCAAGATTAAGAAGTTATACATAAATTAAATCATTTTATTATGGCCTACAACGTAAACATGAACCTGTAGGAATTGAGAAAGAAATTTTATTTTATTTTATTTATTTAAATATTCTATATAAAAAATATTTATCTAAATTTTTACTATAATTATTATTTTCATCAAAGTAGAGTTTCATAATTTATTTATTCATCAGTTCTGTAATATAATAATTATTCCCCATAAAATCGAGTTTCACAATCCATTTATTCAAAACTTTTATAATATACTAATAATTACACCTCATAAGTCGGGGTTTAGCAATTTATTTTAATAACGAGTTATTTTGTTATTGATCAAAAACTTTTTCAATATTTTGTTTGGATGACGAAAATAAGATAGCAAGTAATATTGAATATTGATAATGATGTAATTCTATAATAAAGTTTAAATCTAAAAAATATATTATATTAAAGTTTTACTTATTTATTTAAAATATAAAAATAATATATATTGAGTTAATTATATTGATAGACTTTTTTATTTCAGATTTAGGATGGACTATAGTCTATGTCTTTTCATCTACACACGAGCATGAGACAAGTGTATTGTAGAGATTGATTATATGGTAGTTATTCAAAATTCAAAATAAATAATTATAAAAAAAGGAAATATAAAAAATAACTCTTAGCTAGCTGATAAATGGATAACTGGTAATAATGCATGGATAAATCATAGCTGATGAATAAATAACCAAAAATCCATGGCAGATAAATAGAAGAATACTAAGAATATAAAAAAAAAAATTCCAAACTATCTTCCATTCCATAACTATCTCTCAACCATTTAATCCCTATAGACATGATCCAACCACAAACTATTTAGATATGATAGTTATAATATAAAAGAAACATTAATAAACAAATTTAAATTTATAATATATATTGATTTAATTATATAATATAAAAAAAATAATGATAAAAAAATCTATATTAAATTTATAGATAATTAATAGTTGTAATCTACTTGTCCTTCACTTTTCATCATTAGTCTAGTGGTCTTTCACAAGGTCAAATATGTGGAGTAGTTAGTTATTCACAAACCAAAGGTCTTTGTATGGCACAAGGTTACCTCTAGCGTAAAGATTGTTTACAATTTTTTATATGGCATAAGGTTATATGTAGTGTAAAATTTTCTTACTATTGATCATTATAATAAATTTCTCAATAATTTTAACCATTTTTCTTTTTATGACATAAGATTACTTTTTAGTATAAAAATTGTTTACAAAATTCTACTTGGCACAAGGTTATACCTAGTGTAAAATTTTTCTACTACCAATTACTATAATAAATTTCTCAATAATTTTAACCATTTTTTACCTTGTATAATACAAGGTTACTTTCAATGTAGAAATTGTTTACAAATTTTTATATGACGCAAGGTTATACTTGGTGTAAAATTTTAGTACTACGAATTACTGTAATAAATTTCTCAATAACTTTAACCATTTTTAACAAGCCCAAAAACAAGAACATTACCATCCCATGGCTCTTGTTAATTCATTTTTCAAATTATTTGCCATATTAATTTATGTTCATTTTTATTTGATTAATAATTATTTTTCAGATTCTTAATAATAATTGTTTTTCAAATCATTTAATTTATAAATTAACTTTGGAAAAGACTAAATTTTCATTAAATTATCTCTTGATAGAATCTCCGTTAACTCCATTTATTTATACTTCCAAGCCTACATTTAATGTATGCTATGCTATATAGATTAATCAAATTCTGTTAACCAAAATTATAGCAACTACATTTATTTATACTTCCAAGCCTACATTTAATGTATGCTATGCTATATAGATTAATCAAATTCTGTTAACCAAAATTATAGCAACTACATTTATTTATACTTCCAAGCCTACATTTAATGTATGCTATGCTATATAGATTAATCAAATTCTGTTAACCAAAATTATAGCAACTACATTTATTTATACTTCCAAGCCTACATTTAATGTATGCTATGCTATATAGATTAATCAAATTCTGTTAACCAAAATTATAGCAATAGTTTTGACATGGACAATTATCAATAATATTTTTGGTTGTCCTACACATTTAATTTTCACATAAGGTTTTTACTTTTGTTGGGATCTTGGAATTTGTTTTCAATCCCCATTTGAAAATGCTCACTTTTCCTTGACAAGTGAAGTGTATATGTAAGATTGTACAAGACGTGATATATGTGTTGCGAGTTAAAAGAAATGTGGATATGTTGAAATTTACCAATATTGGCCTAAGTGCAATATTATCAGACGTGGAGATGAGGATTACCATTTTTTTCAGAAAGAAAAAAGTCTGTCCTTGATATTCATTATAGAATCAAAGGGCATCTGATGTGCCATCCCAAAACATGGGTTACAGTCATGTAAGTAGTAAAAAGAGTTACATCCTGCTGAACTCCAAGAACAAGTCACAACTCAACTGAGCTGCAGAGGGGGAGGTCAAAGTACAAATCCAACAAATACAAAGTTCCCATCAGAGACAAATGGCGAAATCTGTCCCTCTAAACCATATCTACCGTGGACAAAAGAGCACAGAGTTGCAATCTAAAGGTGCCCGCTCCGAATCTATCAAAAAAGGTGTGAGTAAAAGAAGGAGAACAAGCTCTAGCACCGAGCTCAAAAGAGCTTGAAAGTGTCATGAGAGGCCAAAAGGCCTTCAAAAATTTCTGAGTAACTACCGAATCCAGGAGCCAATGAAAGAGAAGATTTAGAAAGGCTGTCTGTGAGCTTATTGTGTTCACGGCAGATATGGATGAAAGACAGTTCTAGAAAGCAAGTGCAGAGCTTTCTTGTTTCCCTACACCAGTGATTGAGATCAGGTGGAGAAAGGGAAGCAATGCCCTTTGCCCAATTTACAATGACAAAAGAGTCACCAAATACATTAAGTGTGGGAATCCCCATCATCTGGGCAGTATGCTAAAGAGCCCAAAGCCCTACCAATTCTGCTTTAGTATTGGTGCAATTTCCCACCCCCAGAGAAAACTCGAAGGAATGTGACTCGTTCAAGATCAAGCAGAAACCAACTCCTCCAATATTGCTTGCAGATGCCCCATCAAAAAATCCACAAGGATAGACAAGAACAGGGCCCAAGGCTCTTGGCTTTTTTGTCTTTATTATGGGAGGACAATACATTTGAGAGGAATATGCAATTTGATGGATTAAGCTTAAGACAGACAACTTTTTCCTTTCAAATATATAGATGTTCCTTGCTTTCCAGATAGCCCACATCGTATGAAAGGGAAGATAGCAGCATGCCGAGTGTTTAGAAAAGCTAACAGTCCAATTTTCCAAAAAATAACAGAGATTATCAGACTGGAAGGAAAGTGTGAAATCGTACTAATCGCTCAGGTGAGAAAGAACATTCTTCCAAACGGAGCAAGAACAAAATAAATGTTGAACACTATCTTCATCCGCGCTACAGAGTGCACATATGCCAGGCCCGATCCAACCTCTCTTCTGGAGACTATCCCATGTTAGTAACTTGTTCTTCAAAGCCAGCCAAATAAAACAACTAATTTTCCTGAGCAGATTGCCAGACCAGATGAGGGCAAGTAGTCTGTTACTAGCCAGGGGAGATGAAAATTGAACAATACTGTCATATACCAAGTTTGCAGATACAAAACCATCAAATTTGTTTTGTGCCCATACCAGAGAATCGAACTGTGTATTGAGACGAATCCTTCCATATTCCAGACCCCTCGTAAAAGTATCCCATGCAATCTTCCATTCCCCATCAATGCAAAGATCCTCGGCCGTATACCAATAATGGTGTAAACCCGGTAGGATATTTCGAGCTTGAGAAAGTGTGGTAATATCCAAGTCCTCTAAGAAGTCTTGGAACCCTGTAGGCAGAGAGTGCGAGTTTTGTGCACCAATGATAGGATCTATGCCTACAAGGACATCTTGTCCATTACCCATCTGCCAGGCTAAGCTTCTTCCTAGCCAAGGAAGGGTTAGCAAGAACCCCTTCCAGATAACTGAAACACCTCGAAAATTGAAGTTTTTACCTCTGAGCCAAGCCACCACCGAATGATTCTTCAAGTACTTGCTAATTAAAACATGATGCCATAATCCATCATTCTGAAGAACCATCCAAAAGTTTTTTAATCTTAAAGCAATGCTGAACCAATGTAGATTCTTTATGCCCCAGCCCCCATTCTCTTTCAGCCAGGAGAGGTGCTTCCAATTGGACAGATGATACCCGTGTTTGTTGCATGTAGAGCCCCATAAAAAGGCAAATGTTAAACTTCTGAGCTTATTTAAAACAGAGACTGGAATGGGTGCAAGGCCCAACCAATAGACCGGGATACTAGACAACACTACTTGAACGAGGATCAAACATCCACCAAGAGAGAGAAACTTATGAGACCAGTGAAAGATTCTGTTTTCAAATTTATGTATCAGTCAATTCCAGTCACTCACCTTATACCCCAAAGGATTAAGATAAAAGCCAAGATACTTAAAACCAGAGACGATAGGATCCATTTTATAAGGAAGAAACAGAGCAATGTCAGTGAGGATATCGTCATCCACATTGTTGAAGAGAAAACAAGATTTTTCCACACTAATGCTCATCCTAGATGCCTTACAGAAAGTACTTAAAATAACTTCAAAAACGATCCACTCAGGCAAGGTACCAGTGCCCAGCAGGATCACATCATCAACAAAGAGGAGATGTGTAAGGGCAAGTGTAGAAGAGATTTTAATACCTTTGATGAGTCCATGTTCCCTTGCATCTGTGATCAAGAGACTGAGCCCTTCTATTACAAGTATGAAAAGCAAGGGGGATAAGGGACAACCTTTTCTGATTCCTCTAGAGGCATTAAAGAACTTGGAGGGAATACCATTGATTAGTACAGCAAAATTTGTTGAAGTGAGACATCCCATTATCCAGTTGACACCCAGGAGAGGTACCCCTATCTGGATCACAATGAGTCTAATGTAGGACCAGTTCACTCTATTGAAAGCCTTCACCAAATCCAATTTGAGGATAAGAGCACTAGTATTCTTGGTTTTCACAGTGTGGAGAGTCTCCTGGGCTATGCCAATAGGTTCAACAATCTAACGATTTTTTAGAAAACCATACTGTTCCTTGGAGATGTGGGAGTCCAAAAAAGGCTTAAGTCGAACAACAATAACCTTAGAAATCAGTTTGTACATCAAATTCCCCTATCATATCTCATATGATGAGAATGTGCTATATATATTTCACATTTTGAATTCCATTTTTCCTAAAGTTTACCCATTTTTGGTTTGCTTCAGTGCTTGCAATCATTCTTCTTAGGTTTAGAGAGGCTTTCGCTCTCCCTTGTTTCTCAATGGAATCGTTTTATAATTTTAAATATATGTTTTCATATTAATAAGATGTATAATTATAGTACATCATATATATTTTTTAAATAAATTTTCAATTATACCATTTTTTTAATGGTTTTATAATTTTAAATATATGTTTTCATATTAATAAGATGTATAATTATAGTACATCATATATATTTTTTAAATAATTTTTCAATAATACCATTTTTAAATGATAATGTCTTTGTATTTGAATTTAAATTCAAACCTTGCAATTATGTTTTTAATAATCATTTTTTTAATAAAAAAATGGTTTTATAATTTTAAATATATATTTTCATATTAATAAGATGTATAATTATAGTACATCATATATATATATTTTTAAATAATTTTTCAATAATACCATTTTTAAATGATAATGTTTTTGTATTTGAATTTAAATTCAAACCTTGCAATTATGTTTTTAATAATCATTTTTTTTAAATTTTATTAGTTGACAATATTATTAACAAAGCTTTCTCATTGTTTATGTTGTGAATCTTAATTATCAATATATTTGTGGTTGATATTTTTTTACACATATTAAAAATCAATAATGTTATTACGATGATGTATTTAAAGTTTCAATACAATTTTTTATTTGAAATTTTGTAAATCAATAATGTTACTAAAATTGTTACCAATCTTGTCATATCCAACAAATATTATACTGCTAAAATACAGTTTGCTATAAGTTATTCTCAAATAAAATAAGTGACAATATCGCAGACATTGCTACGTAATGGTTCTTATTAATTTTAACATTATAATTTATTAACTTTTTTTTAACTAACAATAAACTAAACTTTCTTATTTCATATAGTCATTCTATTTTAACATGGTTTAATTAAATACAATAATAAAAAATAATATTATGAATTTGAAGTAATACAAAACATGGTTTACTCATCTACAATAAAATAATGAAATAAAAATTTAATTACTAATTATATATTAGAAACATCATTTTTAATAATAAAAGTACAAATAATTTCTTTTTGTTAAATAAAGGTTATTAATGTAAGCTAAAAGAAGGAATGTATTTTTTATTTACAAATCAAAGTTTTTTTTTCTTTGCATTTATTTAGTTTTATATTATAAAGTTTTCAAATTATTAGATTAAAATTTGTGAAAACAAATTATTTTCCAATTTTACTTATTCTTATTGGCTGAAAATGTTATTAATGAAATATAGAGTCTTAGTAGTGTAAGTTTATTTTTAATTCCTTGGAGTTCATCTACGTTTGAACCATTCATTCTCTTTTTTTACTATTACTTTGTTAGTTGATTTCCATTTTCTTCGAGATGATTGGTGCATATGGATAAAAAAAAACTTACAATCCTATTAGACATCCCCATTGGCCCCCATTCTACTACAACTTGTCTCATTCTAATGCAATCGACCCGATCAATTTCAAAGTAATTAAACATGAACTACCTACTCTAAGTAGCACAGTGCATAATCTTAGAGATCAAATTTCTTTGTAAAATTTTCTGCTTTGCATGAAAGAGTTTCTTGGGAGCGAATGGCTTCCTCCTTTTCATGGTTCTTGCATGAAAGAATTTATTGGGCGAGATTCTCCTCCTTAGTGCACACAACATTATTCTATATGCGCCCTTCCTCTTGGATGCAATCATGCCAAAGTCTTTCGAAGTTGGGTTGCTTTTCTCTTCCATTTACCGCAGCCAAGAAGTTATCCCATGAGGAGGGGAGTCCATCGATGGGGGTTTGAACAAGGTCATTCTCATCCATCTTCACACCGATGCTTGCAAGTTTTTCCTTCACTTGTGAAACGTTTGTGAAGAAGGAAGCTACGGTCTCATCTATTTCCATCTTCATGTTACACAACTCGTTCTTTAAGGCCTTGTTTTGAGTAGGAGCCTTCTTCTCATACAAGTTTGTAAGCATTTCAAAATGCTCATTTGTCATCTTCAATGGTCTGATCATTGACATGAGGTTGTCCTTCATGAAGTCATATAAGATCCTCTATGCCTTCTCTTGATTCTTCTTGTTAAACTTATTTACATAAATCAATGAGAGATTCCTTATTTAACTAAAACTTGTTTTCCACAAGTGATGCTTAACTGATGTCTTAGTAATTCGAGTTCATTGAAATTTTGTCATACGAAATTCAAATCCTTACTCTTTCCCTATGCTTATCTCATTTATCGTTAATTAAATATTGCATGGTCCAAATGTATATTAATTAATTTAACCATCTTATCATATACTCAGAAGAATTGTTGCACATATTTATGATCACACATATTACCTCGGGCCATAGAGTCATATGCTAAAGTATATCACTCTAGGGGTAGTTAAGCCCTAAATGAGACTTGTAACATTTAGTGACCATGACTAGTAATACATCACATAGTATAATCACTTTACACTGTGAAGTACACCATGTTGCAACATAAGGATATTTGTAGGACTTGATATTACTCACAAGTCTATTGTCTTGGTATTACTCACAAGACTCGGATGATATTACTCACAAGCCTTACAACAACATCACCTCAATCACATGAGGATATATGTAGGACTTGATATCACTCACAAGTCTACTGACTTGATATTACTCACAAGTCTGGATAATGGCTCCTGATGCTGTAATATTAACACTTCTTATCCAATGTTGAAATGGTAAGAGCATGATCTTCGTATTTTTGGGTAGAATTCTTCTGGATCAAAGTACATACTTCTCATCACTTGAGGAATATTCCCTCGCTTTCTTCTCAACCATGAGATCACGCCTGATCCCAAACAACATCCTTAAGTGCTCTTTTTCTCTTCAACGTTACCAGCTAAATATAAATCTGCATAACCATGTAATCTGATCTCACTATCATATACATATCTGAGGTCACAATCTAGTGTACCCTTTAGGTATTCCATCACATGTTTTGTTGAAATCATATGACCATGTGCTGGCTCAAAAGTGTTCACCATAAAGAAAATATATGGCCTTGTGTTGGTCATGTACGAACCAATCATCTACTTGTAAATTGTTGCACCAACTGTCTCTGAAGTAGGGTCACATAAAAACATCAAGTTTGATTCCATCGGTGTATCTATAGACCAAGATCTCAAATCTCTTCAAAATCTCAACTGCATATTTCCCTTAGCTAAGGAAAATCTTGTCTAAATTCTGTCACACCCCTAGTCTTAAGAATCATGTCAATATTCTTAAGCTTTGAGATATATTGTAGTCACTCCCCCTGAAGCAGAGCACCATCCTCCCTCTGTGTCTTGTACTCTCTACACCGATACATTCTACATTGGAGTTATCGATAGTCTCCTCTGCCACTGATCTTCCATGTATCCATCTATGTTATCTCTCAAGGTCACTGGATATCAAGATCCTCCATCTCAAAATTTTGTTGCAAGTTTCTCTTGCGCCCATCTATGAGCTTCTCACCCTCTCTTGGATTCCATCTTCAACCTTGTAGGAAAGGTTGAGATCTCCATCACTCTAGGTGATCGTCAAGCTCCTCATGTAATTCTATGTTCTATCCTATGGGTTCCTTTTGATCCTGTACAAAGCCTTATGTGCAAATGTGGTTCTTTATAGAGAGTTCCAGATCGTGGAGGTTGCTCAATCTACCCTTCTACTTTGATTACACCAATTGTCTAGTATAATATTCACCACTGAAGAGGTGTGTTTGGCCACTAGAGCAATGTCTCTTCATAATCAAATCCCTCTTTCTAAGAGAAACCACGAACCTTGCTTTTTATTTCTCAATGTTGTCATGTGTTGCATGTTTGATCTTGTAGATCCACTTGAAAGACACTACATACTTCCCTTCAGGTCTTGGAATCACATCCCAAACATCAATCTTCGTGATTTATTGGTACTCCTCGACCATAACTTCCTTCCATTATTTATTCTTTGGACATTCTTTCGCAGTGTGTCCTATCACAAGTGAAACATATGCTCTATGAGAGGTCCTTATTCTGAAATTTTTATTTTTATTTTTGCGAGAATGTTCTCCCTTCTTGTGCTTTCTCTTCTTAGTATGAATTGTTTAGGATTGATTGTCATCTTCCATATCTTCTTTGTTTGCTATCAATCAAGCTACTTCTTGCATGCATTCCTCCATAGGTGAGATTCCTTCTAGAACAATATCCTTGAATGGATGACTCCCGTGATCTTGGGAGACCATTCAATGTAGTCATCACCACTTTTTCTTCTTCGAAGTCGTATCCAATAGCTTCTAGTTATCACTTGATCTGGGATACCCTTGTGAAGTAAGATTGAATACTCTCTGACATCTACATCTTCACACCCTTGAGTCGAGTCCTCAATGTCATATTCATGTTGATATCGATCATTTCCTTGGGAGTCTTCAAATATGGTACATGTGAAATCAAAGGGTCTTTGATGGAGACGGAAATAATCCTCTTGGTTTTGACCAAGTTCTTCTTATGCTTTGCTCTGTATTCATATCCCTCTGGATCTGCAACTTATCCTTTGACATAGTCTTCCAAGCCATGCTTTTATGTATGAGAAGCACTCTATACTTCCATTCCAGGAAGTTCTTGGCTCCTTCAAGCTTGTCCTCAAGATTGGCATTGTTTGTCATCATGATAAAAATGAGAACATCAAATGGAAATAGAGAGAATAGAACTTCCAATGAAATTGCTTCAACTTGATGCTTGCTTCAAAGCTTTTATGGAAGATTGCTCCTGGTGAACATAGGGTTTGACATAGAAACTCTAATTTTTCAATGTATGTACTTTCAAATCTAATTGGATAGAAATATGTGCATCCTTAAGGTGAGTTGAGCAGTATACTCATTTTCCCAAAACTGTGGACAAAATTTGAAAATATATGATGCCCTAGTTTTCCCGACAACAGTGTTAGGTCAAAATTTGAAAATCCATAGAATTAAAAACTCCCTTGATATAAATATGTGTCCTCCCATGGCGAGTTAGATGGTCTTAATTTTTCAACTAATATATGGAGGAAAGTGCTCGAAACAAGAAGCCCCAGTTTCTTCAATTTGTTCTATAGAATTGCTCGGTCTTCATTCTAATGAATATCTGACTTTCCTGCTCCTCAAGGTCTGAAACTTCATCCTAAGATATCCTGATCTGTCTTCTTTCCAACCCCATAGTTTAAATCAATATTGTATTTCACCAAGTGGAACTTATGCTAAGTTTCTCTAAGTGACTTGTTTATGGATTGGTTCAGTATAACAAACTTGTGTGTATTTACATGTGTCATTGTTTGAGCTTCGGGTTATGAAATTTGCACCAAACAATCCAAGCCCTTCCTGTAACATCTTACGAAATTTGATTTGGATCTTCTTAGCCCAAGATATATCATTTATTCCTAGGTCACATGTTTAAGGCTGGATTCTCGAAAAGACTACAACCTTGTTTTGAAAGGATCATATCTCATAAAGTATAGTGAATATGAGGCTTAAACTCATACACAAGACATATCAATATCTCATATTAGGAAATCCAAGTTTCAGCTCCTGATCCTTCACCAAAATTGATTTATAGTGAAAATTCCAAGATGACTAGATTTTTCCCTCTAGGGTTTCAATCATAAACCCTAATCTTCGTCAGTTGTAGTAGTAGCAGTATTATGGATACACAAATACTTCTTTCAGGGTGGCTCTGATACCATGTTAGAATTTTAATGGTTATACAATATCTTAAAACATTTACCATCATAACATTGTACCCATATGCAAAATTATCACTGAAAGAAAGACAAACACAATAACACAAAATAACACAAATATTTATCTTGGGAAACCCTTGTGGGGGAGAAAACCCAGCAAAAATTCATCGATATAGAATTCAACCAAGTACAGTGTAAGACCCCAAGAACAAGACTATAATCTCCCTTTCCGCAGTAGACTGATTCCCTCTATCTCTTGTGCAATTTCTTGAGTGAAAAATGTGTACAAATGAGAGAGGCACCTCGCCTATTTATACTCATCAAGTTAGTGACTCAATTACCTAACTAGGTCGGCTAGGTTCTCTAATTGGGGTTGACCTACCTATGAAGACTCAAAATAAAATTTATATAATAATTTTGTTGGTATTATTTCCCCGACTTACAATGAAGGTTTTACTTCATGACTTTTACATGACCAATTACATCAAGGACATCTGCGAACGGAGGAATAACATCTCAAATGAGGAATACAATAAAAGTACAATAGAATATCTTCTGAAGTTACATTTATTTCAACAACTTATTTCAATTTACCATTCATTACAACTGGAAGGTGGTGATGACTATAATTATTACACCCCTCAGGGCCCAGATTCGACATAGGAGAACATCCCACACAGGAATCCATTGCACAAAGGATTACTCTCCACACAGGGATCCACTCCACAAAGGAGTACTCTTCACATAGGAGAACATACCACACAAGGTTCCACTCCACAAAAGAGTCAGTCATAACTCTTGTGCCACATCAACAATCATACCGTTCATCAATGTAATGTCCCAATTTGAAAATTCCCAACAAAAGCATAATTTGGGGGGGAATTGTCTTGATTAGTCTTGACTCTAGGGGATTTGAATAGCACAAGAGGGGATCAAATTTGGTAGGGATGGATATGGGGAGTATTAGGACCACTAAATGGAATCTTTCATCACTTTATGACATGTTATAGACATCTGCAACTCTATTTGTGAACATTGGAAAAAATGGTAAAATTACTAGTAATTTATCGTGCAATTCCACCTAGGGTGTGAGCAGAAATGGCTCTACAAATCATATGCAATCCTCCCAAATTGTCAAACAGTGTATGGGGACTGTTATTAGACTTAATTTAATTTCATTTGGTATGGTTAATATTTCTAGAACAGAGGTGTAAAGCTTCATATTCAAATGCATAAATTCAGTGATATTTGCTTAAGGGAAAAGACATATAAAAGCTCGACTTTGACTCACATATTGTGTATATAATGGTTCAGAACATAGCATAATGCATATAGACAATTAAAAAATATATATCTCACTAACAACATATAACATCATATCCAAATCACAACATACATCAGATATACAACTCCATTTAAATGAGAAATCAACACATGTAACTAGTCACAACAAAGCTTGGAAATGTGGACATATGGCTATGTAAATATGGTGATTTCGACTTACAGAGAGGATGGGAGACATATTACATATCCATAAATCATTCACCGATTCTTGGGCATCAATTGGACTCAATGAGGCGCAACCACCATTTACACAATTGCGTCATCATAGAGAAATATGGAAACATTGAAGTGGGGATTGAGAGGATGGGAGGAGAGATGGGTCACGAACAGTAGCAGACTCCTATATGTAGTAAAAAAATTCCATTAATATCCACATGAAAGTTCAAGGTGGAATCTCCCACAGCCAACTGGGATGAGAATCTCACTCTCTCGAAATTGGCTCACTAACAAGGTAAGTGACCACTCACCTTGCAATGGACAAGCTAGTGTTTTCCAAAATTCCAAATGCGAAATATCAAATGATCAAAATACATTTTAATTCCTCGTGACATATTTTTATAACCATCCTAAGGTCCTCCAAGGTCAAATTCACTCCCATAGGATTCCTCCAACTCATCTTTGATGTTTAGTAACCTCCATGACAGTTGTCCCTCTCCAAAACCCTTCATCTTCCTCCAAATTTGAATTGTTGCCACCAAGCCCCAAGTGCGCCCTCTTGGAGGATATGTTTAGCCCTGACATGTCATATTTTCATAGGTATGCAATCAAGTCTATAATCAGGTCTGACTTGTCCTAGAATATTCCATTATTGTTGTCATAAAACACAGGGAATCTATCTCCAGGTGGCACCTAGTTTCTTCCTAACCCATTCCTATTCTATGAAGAGTTACTCCTCTTCATCCATTCGAATACTTGGGTTCATGATATTTTACTTGACACATTTTCACCTTCCAAGAATGTTCCATTACTTATAGTTTTGAATTTGGGGTTAAGTCGTGACATGTGTAAGGAAGAATCTATCCACCCAAGGTCTCCATGAACCTCCAAATGTCCTAATGAAGCAATCCCACTTTAGTTTCTCCATATTTATTATTTGTATGACCCAATTTAATGTTTAAATGACAAAATAAAGTTCTCTTGGGTCCCATAGCTCCCTTATTGCAAGATTTAATGTCTCATCCCCAACCTAGGGAACTAGTAGGTGGGTGAAAGATTGTCAACTAGTAGTCTGATTAGGATGGGGACATGAAATTCCTCCCCACCCAATATTGCTTGTCCTCAAGCAATGCCAAGTTTGGATGCTTCAAAATTTGTTCCTCTTCCCAAGTGACTTCCTCACTAGGAAAATTCTTCCATTATACCAAGTATTCTTTTATTGTTCAGTTTGTTAACCTTCTCTCCCTTGTTTTCAATATTTTGTCTGGAATGAGAACAAGTTGTCTTTCATCATCCAAAGGAGGTAAAGTATCCAAAACTGAAATATGATAACCTATAACCTTATTTAGACATGAAACATGAAATACATTATTAATTTTACTTCCCATGGGAAGCTCCAATTCATAGGCCACTTCTCCAACCTTTTGAATCACTTTGTAGGGACCATAGAACCTTGGTTTGAGTTTTTCTGAACCTTTACCCTTTATGGTGGTTTTTTTGTAGGGCTAAAACATTATATACACTAATTAATTCACTTAGAAATACCTCTTCTCTCTTTGTTGGTATGCATATTGTTTTGCTAATTTTGAAGTTATCTTTCAAAGCCTTCAAAATTTCTTGAATTTCTTCAATCCAATCCTTAGCCTTTGGAGCTCTACTATCACAAAAATGTGTTCAATAAAAGTGGAAGCATCATAACCATAAATTTCTTTGAAATGAGACATGCCAATGGACATATGAAAAGTAGTATTGTAACAAATCTCACCCAAATGCAACAATTTTATCCATGTTTTTTGCTGCCCACTAACATAGTTCCTCAAGTATCCTTACAACCATTGATTCACCCTCTCTGTTTGGCCATCACTTTGTGGATGATATATTGTTCTAGGAGTCAAATTTGTGCCCACCATTTTGAAGAGTTCTTGCCAAAATTCTCTCAAAAAACTGTTATCTCTGTCATTAACAATGCTCTTAGGAAGCCCAAGCAATCTGAAAACTTCTTTAAAAAATAGTTCAGCCACTTGTGCAGCAATGAAAGTGGTAGTAACAACAAAGAAATGAGAAAAATTAGTGAGCATATCCAGCACCACAAATATGCAATCCTTACCAAATACCTTGGGCAAACCAGTGATGAAATGCATGGAAATGCTATCCCATTTTTGTTCTAGAATAAGAAAGGGGTGTAAGAGGCCAGATGGATGAACGTGCTCCACTATTTTTGCTGACATGTGGGGCATTCATTAACATACTTCAGAACATCATCCTTCAAACCTTTCCATGAGAATAGTTCCCTCAACATACGGTATGTTTTGAAGAAACCGGGGTGATTTGCTAGAGGAGGATCATGAGCTTTCTTTAAAATTTCCTCCTTCAAACTCGAACTAGGGACCAAATATATTATATCTTTGTAGTAGATGATTCCTTCCAATACCTTATAACTATCATCATGGTTAGTCCCATCAAGAATTTCACAATAAAACTTATCCTTGGCATACTCTACTTCTAATGTGGTTTTGCAATTTTCTGCTACATCCATCAAAGAAATAGAAGCTCTTCTAAATAAGGCATCAACTACCAAATTATTTTTTCCCTTCTCATATTCAATATCAAAGTCAAATGCTTGAATCTTACTCACCCACTTTTGTTTCCTTTCATTTAGATCATTTTGAGTGAGGAAGTATCTTAAGTTGTTATGGTAAGGTTTGACCACAAATTGGTTTCACACCAAGTATTGTCTAAACTTGATCAAAGCATGCATGATGGCTAAAATTTCTTTATCATAAATGGAGTAACGTTTCTCATGTGGTTGTATATTCCTACTCTCAAAAGCTATTGGTTGTTGTTCTTTTTTCAGGAGTGCTCCAATGCCCTCTCCTGATGCATCACATTCCAAGACAAATGGTTTAGAAAAATCAGGCAAGGCTAAAATAGGACAGTTGCTTATTACCTCTTTCATTCTTTGGAAATATTTTTAAGCCCCTTCAAGCCATTGGAAAGCATCTTTCTTTGTCAAATCAGTGAGAGGTGAAGTGAGTTGGAAGAACCCCGTCACAAACTTTCTATAATATGTACAAATTCCAATGAATCCTCTCAATTCAATGATATTTTTGGGACGAGGCCATTCTATAATGGCTCTTATTTTATCCATATCCACCTTCACACCATTTTGACCAATGATGTGTCTAAGATACAACAACTCTGTCAAACCAAAATCACATTTTGGCAGCTTAGCAAACAAAGATTGATCATGCATAATTTTTGATACATCTTCTAGATGATGCAAATGTTCCTTCCAAGTTTTACTGTAAATAAGAATGTCATCAAAGAAAACTAGTACAAACTTACGAAGTTGCTTGCGGTAGATATTGTTCATGCATTATTGGAATGTGGCAGGTGCATTTGTCAAGCCAAAGGGCATGGAAACAAACTCAAAGGGACCATAGTGGCATCTGAAAGCAGTCTTTGGTATGTCTTCTTCCCTCATTCTAATTTGATGATAACCAGATCTAAGGTCAATCTTTGAGAAGAACTTAGCTCCATGGAGCTCATCCATGAGCTCATCAATCCTTGGGATGGGATATCTATTATTCATTGTATTCTTATTGAATGCTCTAGAATCAATGCACATCCTCAAAAATCCATCATTTTTCTTTACCATAACAACTAAAGAAGCATATGGGCTAGAACTAGGCCTTATGAGACCCAAATCCAAGAGTCCTTTAATGGCCTCCTCAATATCATCTCAAATACTTTTGGGGTGTCTATAGGGATGCATTTTGATAGGTTGTGTTCCTATCTCTAACTCAATGATATGCTCCACCCCTCTGTCTAGTGGTGTTCTTGGGGTAAGGTCTCCAAAAACTCGTTCATACTTACCCAATCATTGTTCTATCTCCATAGGATGCTTGGAAACCTTCAAGTGAGGTTTAGGAGATGTAATTAAACATTCAAAAGCCCATTCTATGTCTCCATGCCTCAACATAGACATCATGCTGTGAGAGGACACCACTTGATTTGGGTAAGTGTGCATTCCCCTCAACAAGATGGGTTTCCCTTTCGAATTTTTGAACCTTATTTCAGGGACTTGATAGTTCACTGTATGCTCCCATAAAGAATACAACCATTGTACTCCCAAAACCACATTTGTATCAGCCACATTCACTACATAAAAATTATCAGTGATAGTATGATTTCCTAGAGTAACTCAAAGCTTTGGAATCCATTTAGTGCAGTCCATAGAATTGTTACCTAGAATGATGGTTGTGAAACCATCAAAAGTTTCAGGTTGTAACTTTCTCCTCTCCACCAAGGCTGCATCTATGAAGTTATGAGTGGATCCTCCATCCACTAGAATTGTGACCTTTTGGCCTTGTATGTTAACCTTGAGCCTCAAGGTGTGGAATCTAGGTACACCTGAGAGTGCTGCAATTTTTCTTGTATCAGGAGTGGGTTTTTCTTCTTCTCTTGTTTCATAACCTATCCTTGGGCTGCAAGTCGTGCTTCTTCCTCCTCCTCCCCCCTTCATCATCTTCAAAAAAAACTTCAATGTAGTGTGCCTTCCCCTTTGCACATTTATGTCCTCGAGCCCAAGGTTGTTGGCATGTAAAACATAGCTTCTTTCTTCTAAGTTCCTATTTGTTTGGTCCTGCTTTATTTTCTTTGATAGAGGAGTCATTTTTCCATGGTTTCTTACATTCCTTGAACTTGGAAGGAAAATTTGGCTTGGGGGGTATTTGGTTCTTGGCAACACATTCTGTAAATCTCTTATAAAATTCATGGCATCACTAGTACAAGTGATCAATTTTGTCACGGAAAAACGTGGCAATATCCACGGAAAAGCATGGATATTGCCACGTCTAAGTGTTTTTTTTTCCGTGGAAATAATTCCGTCGCAATAGAGACGACCCCTAATTTGCGTTGCAAGAGCGACAATGTTTTATATTTCGTTAGATGTCTAATCCGTCTCTATATCCATGCCTAGCCGTCTTTGTATCCACGCTTGGCCATCGCTGTATCCACGCCTTGCCGTCCCTATATCCACGCCTGGCCGTCTCTGTATCCACGCATTTCCGTCGCTGTATCCACGCCTGGCCGTCGCTGTATCCACGATTTGTATAAGTTTTTTTTTTTTTTAAATGCAAACACCAGGAATAGCGACGGGGATGCTATACCTGCGACGGGCAGACAGATTGGTCATGTAATAAGAGAGAACCAACAGGGAA
>LPNX010158956.1:84745-137426 GCA_001517045.1 Pseudotsuga menziesii | reverse complement strand
TCAAAAGGAAAAGAGAAGGGGAAAAACCATACTTGCCAACAAACATGATATGACCCTATTTGATGAAGATGAAGATGACCATGAAAATTGAAATTAAATGTTAATATTTCTTGACAACCCCTTGAAGGAGAGAAAAGACAAATCATATAAAGGATTTTGGAATCTCTCGATGATTTTAAGTGTATTGAATTGACCATGTTAAATAATTGACCAATTAAGTGTATTTATTTAAATAATTGACCAATTTGATGTGCCGTCGCTATAGAGACGGTCAGGCATGGATACAGCGACGTCCAAGAGTTTAGGCGTGGATACAGAGACGTCTAAGAGTCCAGGCGTGGATACAGCGACGGCTAGGCGTGGATACAGTGACGCCTTGTTCCTGTTACATCGTATTTTACACCAAAAAGTAAGAAACGTGGAAAACCTCCGTGGAAAAATCCGCGCTTTTGTACTAGTGCATCCTTCCATGTGGCTGGCTTATGGGCCTTCATGAGCTCTCTCAAAGGTTCTGCCAATCCTTCCGTAAATAATAAAACTAACCTAGCCATAAATACATCAGAAACCATTACTGAAAGCTTTTCAAATTCTAACATATACGCTTCAGGAGCTCCTACTTGCTTCAACTGTGCTAATTCTTTGAAAGAAAGTTCGGGGTCCTTCCTCTCAAATCTCTCCAATAATGCATTGGAGAAACCCTCATAAGACAAAATATGATCATGTCCCAAGGTTCTAAGACCATGGAACCACCAATCACTAGCTTCCCTTTCAAGATGCAAAATGACCATTTTCAATGCATCTTCTTCAACCATAGGATTTAACTGAAAATACACACTTAATTTTTGCAACCAAGCACTAGCAGACATTTGTGAAGAACCATCAAAGGAAGGAATAGTTACTTTTCCCATGGTGTGCTTTAATTAATTATTAAGAGGAGATTCCCTATTCCCATTTCCTTCTTGCTTAAATTCAAGCAAGGCTCTAATGAACTGATCGAAAGGTAGGACTTTCCTACATTCATCACTTGGTTGTTGTCAATCATTTGTTGCTTCTCTCGCATCATAAGTAGTGTAAGGGCCTTCTTTGGACTCTAAAAAATTAGGTATTGCAGGTCCATTGTGATTCTTGAACTCATGGGGTCGGTTATGAGGTCCAGTCTTCGAAAAAATGGCTTCCCCATGGATCTTCTTCTCATCATGGGGTGTACTACTACTACTCCCGGGTGTTGACTTGCCCCCAAGTTGGATAGCCAAAAATTCAAACCCTCGCATAAAATGTTTGGTCATGCCTTCAAGAGTTTCCTTAATCAATGTTTTAAGGTCCTCATTATTTTATGTCATCTATATATCGCAGTCCTAGTTTTTCCTTAATCTCCTTTTAAAAAGAACTAACTTCTCCACTTCCTTCCCTTTAACTGTTAGGGTATCCAGTCTCAGTGTCTAATGGAGGGAGGTCATCATTGGGAAACATGAATATAGAACTATAACATGTGCTAATATCATACTTTGATATCACTGTAATGTCCCAATTCAAAAACTCCCAACAAAGGCAAAATTTGGGGAAAATTTGTCTTAACTAGTCTTGACTCTAGGGGATTCGAATAGCACAAGAGGGTCTTGACTTTGGTAGGGATTGATATGGGGAGTCTTATGAGCACTTAATGGACTCTCTAATCTATTTATGATAGGTTATAGACATCTGCAACTTGATTTGGGAACATTGACAAAAATGGTAAAATTACTAGTAATTTATGGTGCAATTCTCCCCAGGGTGTGAGTAGAAATGGCTCTCCAACTCCTATGCAACCCTCCCAAATTGTCAAACAAAGTATGGGGATTGTTATTAGACTTAATTTACTGTCATTTGGTGTGGTTTCTCTGCAACAGAGCTGTAAAGCTTCATTTTTCGAATGCATAAATTCAATGATATTTGCTTAAGGGAAATGACATATAAAAAAAGGTAGATTTTGAGTCACACATTGTGTATATAATGGTTCTAAATAGAGCATAATGAATATAGAACATTAAAAGCATAGTCATAGCTCACTAACAATGTATAACATCAGAGCCAAGTCACAACATACATCAGATATACAACTCCATTGAAATGAGAAATCAACACATGGAAACTAGTCACAACAAAGCTTGGAAATGTGGACATTTGCATATGTATTTATGGTGATTTTGACTTACATAAAGGATGGGAGACATATAACAGAGCCATAAATCATCCTCCCATGCTTGGGCATCAATTGCACTCAAAGGGGTGCAACCACCATTTACACAAGTGCGTCATCGTTGAGAAATATGGAAATATTGAAGTGGGGATTGAGAGAATGGAAAGAGAGATGGGTCACGGACAATAGCAGCCTCCTATCTGCAGTAAAAACACTCCATTAAGCTCCACATGAGAGGTCAAGGTTTCCTCTCCCACAGCCAACTTGGATGAAAATTTCACTCTCTCCAAATTGGCTCACTATTAGGGTAAGTGAGCACTCACCGTGCAATGTACAAACTAGTGCTTTCTAAAATACCAAAGGCAAATCTCAAATGATAAAAAGCCATTCTCATTCCTCATGACATATTTTTATAACCATCCTAAGGTCCTCCAAGGTTGAATTCACTCCCATAGGCTTCCTCCAACTCATCCTTGATGTTTAGTAACCTCCATGACACTTGTCCCTCTCCTCAATCCTTCATCTTCCTCCAAATTTGAATTGTTTCCACCAAGCCCCAAGTGCGCCAACTTGGAGGATATTTTTAGACCTAACATGTCATATTTTCATAGGTCTGCAATCAGGTTTGATTTGTCACAGAATCTTCCATAATTGTTGTCATAAACCGCAGGGAATCTCTCTCCAAGTGGCACCTAGTTTCTTCTTAGCCTCTTCCTCTTCTATGGGGAGCTACTCCTCTTCACCCACTCGAATCCTTGGGTTCATGATATGTTACTTGACACCTCTTCACCTTCCAAGAACGTTCCATTACTCATAATTTCGAATTTGGGGTTAATTCATGACATGTGTAAGGAAGAATCTAGCCACCCAAGGTCTCCATGAACATCTAAATGTCCTTATGAAGCAATGCCACTTTATTTTCTCCATATTTATTATTTGTATCAACCAATTAATGTTTAAATGAAAAACTAAGGTTCTCTTGGGTCCCAGATCTCTCTTATTGCAAGATTTAATGTCTCATCCCCAACCTATGGAACTAGTAGGTGGGTGAAACATTGTCAACTAGTAGTTTCATTGGGATGGGGATATGACAATCAATCTCCCTTCCTCACAAAGATCCATTACACAAAGGAGTCAGGAACAACTCTTGTGCCAAATCAACAATCATACTAATCATCAATCTACCTTCCTGAGGATGGGAATCTCCACTCTCCACCACTCCAATCCTTTCACATAAGTATGCAAACTTCACATTAGACAAAGGGTTGAAAATATTAGTGCTTTAACTCTAGGTTGAAAATACTAGTGCTTTGAGGTGGTTGATGTGAATGATACTAGGATTGAGGAGAAGAAGTGCACAGGGCTCCAATGGCACTTTTCTTGTTTTATTTTAATGCTCAAGAAAAAGAAACATGCTCGATCTATAATGGCTAAAGAAAATCACAATTTGTTTTGGTGGGTAAAACCCATTTTTGGGAAACCTAACCATAACCAACCTACCATGTAATTTTGTATTCTAATATTGTATAGTTCGACCACAGTTTTAATTTTTTTCTAATATAAAATCTAATTGTCACTAAAAATAAAATGTCATCGCAACTTTTACCTATATTATCCAACAAAAAAACCTTATACTTATTTGTAAAAATGAGTGGTCAAACACTAACGATTTTGATTTTTTTGGCTCCAAGAACATTTAATTTTCTTGGTTGTTTTGAACCTCTCGTTCTCGTGGGTTGCTGGTGGATCGGCTACTGGAGGTGAGATTTGGCTCCCCTTGTGCATGGTTGCATTTTCTTCTGGCTTGTAGGTGGTTGAGTGCCTTTCATGCCTTCGTGACTCCAAGGAGATTCTCCTCGTCTCCGTTGGGATCGGTTGTGCTCAGTTGGTGGCATCTCTTGCCCGGGTGTTGCTCTTGGAGGATCTCAACTAGGGTGCTCTTCTTTCTCTCTGATTTTGGATTTGGGAGTTGTGTCCCTTATTTCTCTGCAGCATAAGTGCTCTGAGAGTCATGGCTGACGGAGGGGGTCCCTCCCCTCCTCCTGATTTCACAGCTTTCAGAAGACTAGTAGCATCTAGTAACAACAGGAAGCCCTCTCAGTCTCAGTAGTCTTTTGTCAAGAAACTCGACAATATTCCCTCGGTGGATCGGCCTGCGGATCAACCATGCCGAACAGCTTTGAATCTTGCAGATCGGGGTCTGATTGGCCATTTTACTGGTCTTTTACCATCTCCCAAGGCTATCGAAGGGTGGGTTCAACGAAACTGGAAACCTCTCATCTCAGAAGGCATCTGCAGCAACCTGGTAGGTAAAGGTTATTACGTTTTTCTTTTTGAAAACCCAGAGGATAGATATTTAATTTTCAGGAACGGGCCATATTTCATGGGTCCTCAAGGGCTTTACCTGAATAAGTGGAATCCGGATTTTGATCTGAACCAAGATGTTCCTTCTATTGTTCTTGTATGGGTCAAACTGCTGCATCTTCCTCTTCACTGCTGGAACTCGAAGTCACTTGAAGCTATAGGAAACACTTTGGGTAAGTATATTGATGGGGCTGAAAGAAGAGGACAATACACTTGTGCTTGAATTTGTGTGGAAGTGGACCTGGAGGTAGGGCTTCCGAAAGCTATTAAGTTGACAATAGCAAATTGGTCTCATGTGCAGGAACTTGATTATGAGCAATTGTCATTTAAGTGCCGACATTGTCATGGCTACGGGAACTTTTCCAGATCTTGCAAGAAGAAAGCAAATGAAGAAGCCACCAAAGAAAAGGGAGAACAATGGACTAAAGTCCAAAAATCAAATTCAGCAAAGCTAGGAAATATTTCCAAGGGAAACAGAGCAGAAGTGGAGTCGGGCAATAAGGCCTTCGGACCAAAATAACATGAAATTGGATCTCCTATGAAGGGAGTATCAACTCAAAACAATTTTGAAGCTCTAAACATACCTGAAGATCAACATTTAGTAACTGGAACAGCTATGAAGGAAGTAATACCCCAGAATAATTCCAATGTTCTTAGCATTCCTGAAGAGATTTCTTCAACTCTTGAAGAGGGAGAAGTTCCCCAAGCTTATGATCAGTCTCAAGAAGACGAAGGATTAGCTTAAACAAATCTTGGCTATCTTGTGAAGGGATACTCTCCAACATACGCTGAAATGGTAGAAAAAAAGAAAACCATGGAAAACTCTGGCTCATCTGAAGAAGATTCAATTGAAAGGTCTTCAAAAAAGGGACGAAAACCTCTCAAGAAGATTCGAGAGGAAGAAGTTGAACGCTTGAAGATGCAAGGAATCCAAGCTATAATTGAGATGTTAATTGCCAGGAGCACCAGGGCTAGACCTTTAAAAGGAGGCCCTAATCCCTCTGTCAATCTTAAATAATGAACATTGTCTCTTGGAATTGCAGAGGGCTTGGAAACTCACCGAAAATGGAAGTTGTAAAAAACCTCATTAAAATGGCTTCTCCAAATATTCTGTTGCTCCAAGAGACAAAAATAGATAAAGACACCCTTCTGTCCTTAAGTTAAAAGAGCTAGAAAAAACTTGTTGAGTTGGCTGTGAGTGCTTGTGGTTCTACGGGTGGAATTGCTACCTTGTCAACTGAGAATTGTTTCGCTCTGACAAACTCTCATTCAACGCAGCACTGGATTTTTTCTGAACTCAGGCATCTTCCTGGTTTGATTTCTTTTGCTCTATTCAATCTCTACGTTCAAGTTAATTTACAAGAGAAACGTGAATGTTGGACCTCTCTTAATGATTTTATTGCTGCAAATTCCATTTCAAATGTTATGATTGCTAGTGATTTAAATATCATGCTATATTCTAAGGAAAAGAGAGGCGGAATCTATGGGAGAGATCCCCTGCTCAAATCGGTGGAGAATTTTATTACATGTTGGGATTTGATCAATTTTAAACCTAAAAGAGGCAGATTTACATGGTCAAATAATCGAATTGGTGCAACTAATATCTCTGCCAGGATAGACCATTTTCTTGTTCAGAGTTCTCTGCTGATGGAAAAAAATATTGTTATCTCCTCTGGCATTTTGCCAAAGTTCTCCTCGGACCACAAACCGGTTTTGTTACAGCTAGAAGAGGAAGAGGACCTCGGTCCCATTCCCTTCTGATTCAGTCCTCTGTGGATTGGCAAGCACAGGTTTATGAATATTATTTCCAAGGCATGGGACCTTCCAGTCTCTGGATCTCGGAATTGTGTGGGAAAGGAAACTTAAAAACACTAATGCTTTGTTAAAGGAATGGATCAAACTATCTCAGTCAAACCCAATCAACGAAAGAAAAAAGGCTCTGAAAAAGTTGGAAGAAATCCAATTGGAAATGGAAGAATAAAAAATTTCTTCCTCCATGTTGGAAAAAGAGAAACATGCCCACTTTAATTCCTTTCGTGCGTTCAGACAAGAAGAAGAATACTAGAGATTGAAGTCACGTAGCACTTGGCTGAAAGCAGGAGACCGAAATACATCCTTTTTTCACAAACAATGTGGAGCTAGGATTTCTCTAAATCATATCTCGAAAATTACCTCTTTGTTTGGTGTCACCATTAAAGGCAATTCTCAAATTAAGCAAGTTGTTGAATTAAATTTCCAGAACCTGTATAAAGAAGATGGATTTATTGATTTTGATTTAACCTCTGAATTTTTTACTAATATTCCCTGTCTGGTGAGGGATGAAGAAAATGAAGAGTTAATGCAGCCTTTTTTTGAGAAAGAGATCATCAATGTTATTTGGTCTATGGGGCCGAATAAAGCCCCAGGCCCTGATGGTTTCTCCTTTCATTTTTACTGAGTCTGCTGGCCAATTATCAAAAAAGATTTCTTCGAATGATCAAAGCTTTACAATTAAAAGGCAAAGTGGGTGGATGCACCAACTCCACTTTCCTTACTCTTATCCCTAAAGAAGTTAACCCCTCATCTTTTGATCAATTAAGACCAATCTCTCTATGTAATGCTTCTTATAAAATTTTCTCTAAACTTTTAGCTAACAGACTCAAAATCTTGCTTAGGAAGTTGATTTCTCCTCTTCAAGGAGGGTTTGTAAAAGGAAGGCATATTCTAGACAATGTGATCCAAGTTCAGGAAGCCATGCTCTCTAGTTTCCATCGAAAGGAGAAGGGCATGCTAATTAAACTCGATATGGCAAATGTCTTTGACGGGGTAAAGTTATCTTTTCTTTACTCAGTTCTCTATTCTTTTGGCTTTTTCTCTGCCTTCATAAATTTGATAAAAGCTTGTATTGATAAGCCGTGGATAGTGCCTTTGGTTAATGGCAGACCAGCTAATTTCTTTCAAACTTCCAGGGTTCTCCGGCAGGGTTTCCCTCTCTCGCCATTTTTGTACAGTCTAATGGCTGATGCTTTGAGCAAAAAGTTAACTGTAAGGAAGAATGAAGGTATTATTCCGAGCATTCACCCTGCTAGTGGTGTCGACGCTATTAACCATGCTCTCTTTGCTGATGACACTTTGCTTCTAGGAGGGGCTTCTCTCAAAATGGCAAGAGTTTTTGCAGAAATCATGCATCATTTTTGTATTATTTCAGGTGCTCTAATTAACAATTGTAAAAGCGTCGTGTTTGGCTGGAATGTAGATCAATCTACTATTGCAAACATCTCTCAAATGTTAGGGTTTGAAGGATTTGCTAGTTGGGATAAGGTTAAGTATTTGGGTCTCCCTTTAACCTTGGGAAAAAACAATCCTTCTCTTTGGCTGGAAATTATTGGCAAGATAAAAGCCAAGATTGCCTCGTGGGGTAGCCACTGGCTCACTAAAGCAGGGAAGCTTACTTTGATTAAGTCAACTCTCTCAGCTCTTCCTATTTATCAATCTTCTCTTCTCTTGGCCCCTAAATCGATTATGAACCATATTTCCAAACTGATCAAGGACTTCCTTTGTAGTGGGGAAAAGGAAATCAAAATCGAATGCATTTGGTCAATTGGGATGTTGTTAAAAGACATATATCAGAAGGGAGACTGCAAATCAGAGATCCGGAATTGGTTAATTTAGCTATGGCATCTCTTCTCAAATAAAAAGCATCTAGTCGGTCAAATCTTTTGGAAGAAATATCTCAAAGGTGGATCCCTCGGAAATCTCCAGATGTCAAACTCTCCCTCAGGTTCTATTTCATGGAATCTCTATAGAAAAGGTCTTGACTTCTTTACCAAGCATCTCTATCGTATTCCAAGAAATGGCAGAAATACGTTCATGTGGGATGATAGAATTAATGGTAATGCCCCTCCCAACTCTGAATGATCCCTTGCTGAGACCAGGATCTAGTTGACGAATAAAGGCTTTTTAAAACTCTCGGATCTCGTTTCCTAGGACATTCATGGTGATTGGGATGCGTGGGTTCTCCTTGAACTTCCTGAACGAGTCGATCCCTCTCTTCCCCTTCAAAAAAAAATTGTTGCTGAACATTTTGATTGGTAATGCTGCCATTCATTCAACGTTGAAGGACATGTGGGGTTGGGGTCCCACGGGCTCCTTCTCTGCTGCGCATGGATTCCTGTCTTTGCAGAAGTCTGCTAATTCCTCTCATAGCACAACCTTCTAGAAATTAGTTTGGAATTCGCCCAGCTTACCAAAAATCAACCTTTTTTGTGTGGACTCTTATGCACCAAAAAGTTCTAACTAGCGAGACTTTGTCAAAACGTGGATTCTTAGGACCTTTTAGATGTTGTTTTTGCCTGCACTGCTGAAACTGCTCCTCATCTCTTTGTTGGGTGCGAATTTATCCAGAAAGTTTGGATTCATTTCTTGCGCGCGCTGCCTTGTCTTCATGTTCCCTTCAAATTCTAATCCTATTAACTTGTTCAAGATTTGGCAGTCAAGGTATCCCGGCCTTTCTTTAACCAGTTTCGAAGGGAAAAAAAATATGGCAATCTATTCCGAAATTTTTGTGGTGGAAAATTTGGTTAGCTAGAAATGATTCGATTTTTAACAGCAAAGTCATAAAGCCAAAAATCATAGCAATAAAGGTTAAGGCTCTTCTTCTAGAAGTAGTTGGAAATGTCCAAATTGATGCCATCAAGCTTGACGCTAAGCATAAATGGCTTGGTTCCCTGCATGTCGACAAACCTTAGTTGGGGGGCAGACCTGTTTTTAAATCAAATTGGAAGGTCAAATCCACGGAAGAGGAATTTTCAGATTGGTGGCAAAAGAAAAAAAAACTTTAATCTTCTTCGATGGAGCATCAAAAGGAAACCCTGGGAAAGTTGGGGCTGGAGGACTGATTTTCTACCTAGGAGGAAGGCTTGAAACCAGTTTTAGCTGGGGAGTTGGTCAGCTTACAAATAATCAAGCAGAGTTATTTGCACTTCTAAAAGCCTATCAAATTGCTAAGGCAGCTGGACATAAAAACATTCAGATCTTTGGGGACTCAGAAATTATTATCAAAGTTCTAAACTCGGCTTCAAAGTTCAATAACCTTAGTTTGAATGTGACAATGCAAAGACTGCACTTCATTTTGATCGATTATGATTATGTCTCCTTCTATCATATTCTCCGTGATTTGAATAAGATGGCAGATCTCAAAGCAAATCAAGGCTGCCTTCTCCCTCCCAGAATGTTAAGTTTGAATGACGGTTCTAGCGTGATGCATCCTGTTCCTTAATTTTGTAATGAGAAGATTTGTAATCACGGTGTTGTATATTTCGGAATTTTTTGTAATTGGGTGAAGGCCCATCAGTTCTTTATTAATTAAAAATAATAATAATAATCATTTTGGTTATAAAAATAATATTATCCAACAAGTTTTTATATCCTACAACTTTTAGTAGAGATGACTGCTCTTTTCCAAAGAGCATACGTGAATGACTTGTCTTATCTTTATCAGATGTAATCGATGCCTCTGTATGTGTACTCCAATCTTCTCACATGCTAATGAAATTGGAAGTGTATTTTGTCTTGGTGCTCTGTTAATATTTTTTAAGCCTCGAGAAGTTACAAGAATACTGAGAACAGCAAGCAACATCTTAAGCAATACTGTGGAAATGGCATTGACATCCAAAAGAGAATTTGGATTTGAAAAACAATTGCCAACATTATGTACCCCAGCTATAATTTCGTAGGTTACTGGAATAAATTTTTATGTGCAGTCACCTTTGTAGTTAGTATCCAAATAGTAGTGTATGGTACATAGCGAAGGGTTGAAAAGCGTGAGCATTGTAACCAATTTCTGTTGCAAATACCATTCTGCTCAATTGATTATTCAGATAACAAAGAAAACTAATTTTGTCAAGAAAATATATGCTGGTTAATTCTCTCCCATCTCTACCTTCAAAGAACCTGTACCTACAAAGAGATAGAAAGGTAAAAAACACTTGCATTCATATCCTCATTTAAAAATTAAAAGCATCCCAACCCTAGAATTTAACTTTTGCATATGACAGCTGATTTGAAAATTTAAAACACCTTGCTGTGGTGCTATTTGGTGCAGAGTTTGCAATTAAACAACCTGGTTACATTCATTTCAATTCAATCCACGCACAACCTCTAGCAACATAATTCCTTGCTCTAACTCAACAAACACAAAATTCTGACCAGTGTTTTAAAAACCAGCCGAGTCCGAGTCCGAGTTGGCCGAGTTGACCCCCGGCCGAGCTGACTCGGCCTGCAACTCGGTTCGGGTGGCCGATTTTATACTTAGTCGGCCGAGTTGACCAAGTTGCAACCTGAGTCAGCCGAGTCAATTGTGGCAGACACCCACAAGAAGGCAGACTCCAAAATAACATGTTTATTTTTTATTTTTTATATTTTTCTTATTCTAACCATAACTTGAGGCCATAAGATGACCCCCTGCCCCTCTATTTGCCTCACACTTTTGCTGTAAGATGTTTGTGAGCATTTGGCATTATTGTTGTTTGGATTCATGGAGGCTTGGAGGAGCGCCCTAACAGTGAAGAACAATCAACATGATTGGAGGAGTTGGACTGTAGGAGACCGATTTTCTGTTACCTAGATGTATGTTAGCTTCCAGCTAGCCATTGTTTCTTTTTTTCTCATTAAATTGAGAAATATCAGCCCTGTTTTCTATTGTTTGCTGCCAAAATAATAAGAAATTTTTTCTTTTTTCTTTGCATGTTTAGATTCGCTTTGCATTTAGATTCTAGATTGGCCCCAGAAGGAAAAGATCAGGCATGGATCCATGTTGATGTCATTGAAGAGAAAATGTATTGCAAGTGTTGCAAGACATGGATTAAAGGAGGGGGCATTAATAGATTTAAACAACAGCTGTCTACTGTTAGAGGAAATATTGCCCCATGGGAAGCTGATTTAGAGTTTATTGGTGAGATTAGGTTGGAGTTGCAACAATAGTTTGATGAATTTGAAGAGGAGAAGGCTAAACAAAAAGAGATGTATGATCATTGACATATGATGTAGTGGCATCATAGCATGTTGTTTTTTGGACTCTACAAGCCATTTAGGCCTCATTCATTATATTTTTTGTTCTAGATATGTATTGCACAGTACACTCGATGCCATTTTGATATATTCACACTTATATGGTATATGCATGAGTAGACGTTGAATATTTTGTCTCTAATGCTTTGCAAGCATGGATTAAAATTTTTAAAATATTGTTTTTCTTTAAAATTTAATATTTTATATATTTTTTGAGTAATCCGAGTCATTAAATTCAAATCGACCGAGTCATTACCAATTCATTACCGATTCCGAGTCCGAGTCCGAGTCCGAATTTTAAAACACTGATTCTGACAATAGCTTGAATGCCATTTATTGCTACTTGCTGTAAAACACGTACATATATATAAATTTACAAATTTATAAATATAAATTTGTCTGCCCTTTTTATTATAAAGAGGGGAAGGAATATCTTAACAAGAAAGAAAACCCACGCACAACAGTATTGGCAAGCATCCTAATTTGACACAACTTTCAGGCAGTTCTTCTCAGCCGACGATCTTTGCAGCTGCTTCTTTATCGGTAAACCATGTCAAATTTCCGCTTTTAGGGGAAAGCATCTGAACTGGTAACACATCATCATGCAGCTGATCACTCAAACCCTTCTTAAGTGCGTCTGCTTTACCAGCTCCAGTAACAACCACTGCAATGTTTGCAGCTGAGTTAATGACTGGCAGAGTAAATGTTATTCTTTCTGGAGGAGGTTTTGGTGAATCTCTTATGGAAGTAACCCACTTCTCCTTTTCACTAAGAAGAGGATGACCAGGGAATAGGGATGCAATGTGACCATCAGGGCCAATTCCCAAAAGCATAAGATCAAAAGTTGGGTAGTCGCCACTTTTTAATGCATCTAAAATCCCTGTCTTTGCAAGTTGCCTCAAAACAGTTTCATAATCTTCTGCTGCAGCCTCTGCAGAAAGGGAATCATTAATGGCATAAACATGACCTGGAAAGATTGGCACCTGAAATCACATCAGATAAAATGACAATTTTGAGTAAACCAAGCCTATAACATGCACACAAAAGGATACAACACAAAGCCTTTTCTAAGATACACATGGAAAAGCTGCTAAAGGAATCCAGCAAAAAACAAAATGAAACAAATGTGCCTTAAACATCACAGAGCAACCTTAGTGATGATACAGATAAACATCCCATTTGCAATATTTATTTAATGTCATGGACAGAGTAATTTGTAAATACAAACACAATGTTGCATATCTTTCTATACTATAGTTTATGGATGTTACTTTACTATTTAGGTCCACAGCAGTCTACACAGAAAGATAACTTGTGATGTTCATAGTACTTGCGAGTCTTACTACTATAGCGGCATATCCCATGATTGGGACTGTGTTTCTCATTAATATTCTCCTAAATACAAAGCAAAATAGAATTACCTTTGAAAGGAAGTTATCATACGCTAGCTTATAGTTGCTGTCAGGATGAGTTTTTGCCACCACTCTCTCATCAACCCAAAAAACATGCCACCTTCCCCAATCAACACTGTTGAGGTATGGAGGCTCGGTCAGGTTCCTGTGTTTCATTGAAAGATTGACAAAAAGCGTATTTAGCATAAATCATACCGTAGACAAAATCATACAACTAAAGTTCATGGAAACTTATCTGTAAATGCTAATAAATAAATTTCATAAATGGAGTTTCTCTTTGAAAAAAAAGCAAATGCTGATACATAAATTTCATAAATGGAGTTTCTGGGCCTACAAAAATTATGCTGATATGTTTATTTAACGAGGGTTTAGCCTCGGAAATTTTCATCACCGAATGGGTCTGTAATAATCACTAGTATGCAAAACCATTTTGTATTCCACTCTAGGTGTCAGTCTATCTCTGGTCCAAGTGGCAAAGGTCCGAAGACCAGTGTCATGTGTGTCTTATTCGTCTTCTTTTTGGTTTCTTCCTCACCAATGGTACTGCAGATATGCCACAGAAGTTACAGTTTGTGGTTTCCAACCACCCTTTGGAGCCTCCTCCCATCTCCAGGGTTGCATCCATGGAGGAACCACAAGGGAAGAGACTGCACATGAAGCAGTCAAGCTTTGAAGTGATCATCATGGACAAAAGCGTGGCCTTGCAGGTCTCAACCGTAGGCAAAGGATTCAATAAAGATAAGTACGAAATTAAAGAGAATCCCGGGAAGACAAAAAGGCTAGAACGTCAATGTGTCCAGTCCCGGGAATCAGGACAAAACCGTATTAGAACGCAGGAAGGAAACAAGAGTAAAATGGGAGCTACGCACAAGCTCAAACAAATTGTGGCTTCTTCTAAAAACAAGTCCATGTAATTTCATCTTCTGGAGTGTCTTTGTTTTGACCACTTAGTTTGCATGTGTGCCTTTTTTAATAGCATATACCTGATGTCTCCAAGAGAATTTCATTAAAAAAACAGATAATAAATGAAAGTAATACACTGTAAATCTTAAATGGAATAATTGGCAAACAGAAGAAAGAGGGAAATATGAAACTTTTAGTCAAATTTCTCTAACGAATGTCTTCTCAAACATGTTTAGTTTCTAGCTAGTCCTCCTTTTCACATGATTTTGCTACTAAATTTGCCTGGACTTGGTACCTTTTGTAGAAACATAATGTGTCCGAGGAAATTTTATGAATTAATTTTTTAAATTAAATTGAAAACGATCTATTGGAAATCACAAGGTTGTGATCGTCCACTATAAGCAAAAAATAAACACAGTTGTCATCAAAATTTTATAATGAATTGCTTGAAAGTTGACACAACCCAGTTCGAAACATTAGGTATGTGGAATAATATTTAGTTTAGATTATTGTTCATAAAAAATTAGATCATAGCAGATGTAGGTAAGGGATGTTTATAAACCTAAGGAGAAATCAAATGAGATGCACATAGGACTAGTGAAAATTGCTCTTAGCCTTTAAGGGCCTGGTATGCTACCTGGGTCTGAGTTCAATACAAGACAGAGAAGGTTTGTAAATTCGGGATTACAGTCAAGGTCTCAAAGAATTTTGCTACTCGGTAGTCTAAATAGTAAATCCTAGTAATATTTTTGACACAAATTATGATTGCTTTTAGCTTAAATTTCTGTTTGTATTGGCCTTGTGAGCTGTTGGAGAGAAGGGACAAACAATCCATATGAGTTGAAAGGGATCCAAGGGAAAAAAATCCATTAATTGAAAGGGATCCAAGGGAAAAACAATCCAGTTATTTTACAACTTATTTTAATATAGATAGACATTGAAATTTGAATAATATGCAGACTGAAGCAGGCACTGAAGGGTGTTTTAATTTGGGCCTTGCTTAGTCCTTGAATAGATCAGAAAAGCTCGAGAATTATGACATGGATTGAGATGCAAAAGGATATGTCAAGCAATCCATTCAAATATGTCAAAATATATGTCAAGCAATCAATTCAAATTGAATGAACATGACATATAATGTGTGAGACCCATGAGCTAAATACATTATACAATGGCAGTACATTCTAATCTTTCACTGTTCATTGCCGACAACATTGCCAACCTAAAGTAGTCAAGGCAGCTAGCATTGTTTAATTGTAAATTACTTAATTGTAATCATAAATGAAAAAATATATGTAAGGAAATGGTCTTCATACAGTTCTCACCCCATCAAGTTAACTCTGTTGGTGTTTGGTCTCCTTATCAGTAGTCACAGTTGAATAGATCGTAAATAATTTTAAGTAACAAATCCAATCAAATTACAATGAAATGGCATGCCTGTAATATTCCATCACAGTGGAGCAGACATGTTGATGTTAATGTAGCATCGGAACATATTCTTAAGAAGTCCCAGAGAAAGTGGAAAGCAATGAAGAGAACATCTACCCCAATAAAAGGGGTAAATTGAACCTAGAAGAAAAAATGACAAGTCGGTTTGGAAGATAAATAAAAGATAAAATAAAGAATAAATAAAAGCACAGACCGACCTAATTGTGGAAACTTCTAGTGAAGGAAACAATACAGTCATAGACTAGCCCAAGGGTAATCAAAACAGCCACGGCCTGCTGAGAGAAGGAAAACTTAGTCATGGCCAGCCCATAGGGGCTCCAAAAACAGTCACGGTCTGCTAGTAGATATCAATCACAGTCACGGCCAGCCTTCAAGGAGATAGAAGCAGCAAATCCCAAAACGTCCACTCAAAAACAGCATTAACCCTGGGCGTCATGTGCAAACCAGCAACAGAGTCAAGGATAAGATTTTTAACTTCTCTCATGTCAAGATGCCCTTTTGAACTGGAAAAGTGAAACTTTATTTATAATCTTGGCAAGCCTTCTAGAAAGGTCACTGAGGCAACCCCTAAGTTTTAGGATAGTTACCAATACAAAAACATAAAATAAAATTAGGTTTACTTAGTATAAGGTACCAAAGGTCATATGGTCACTTAACAAAAAGAAAATAAAAATAATAAGGTTAAGTCAAGGTACCACATATAACAAGGGCGCTAGGACCAAATGGACCATAAGTCAACTAAGGGTCACAACAAGGTGGTAAGGAAACCCCTATACCCACAAGACCAAGGTGAACCATAAAGGTGGGGAAACAAACCCTTTTACCCACAGAACCAACAAGACCAAGGACTTTAATCTTTTCTCTCTTTCCGGTATATTGTCACATATATTTTTATCATCATTGTATAAGGAGAAGATCCAAACTGATGATGTGATCCTCTGGTCCTCAATACTGCTCCTATCGTGACATCATCAAGGGGTGGCCAGTCCTTCGAGAAACAACCTAGCATTAACCGATTAGGAGAGAGGACATCCCACATCATCATCTTGGTCAACTTGATCAAGATCCACCAAGTTAGCTGACCAAGAATGTACCTGCATGAACTGCTTGGTCCCAAACCAAGAATCTACCTGGTCCCAAACCAGGAATGTCTCTGCCTCAACCTGCAAGATCTCCTTGGTCCCAGACCAAGAAACTGTCTGGTCCCATACCAAGAACCCTAGAGGCATATAGGGGCCCTAACCATATGTTAGGGACTTTTCCATGGCATCAACCTGCTTGGTGAACCCTAGGAGACTACTAGGGGCCCTAGGGTACATTCTAGGGTCTTACTTTGCCCTAGTTAATTGACTAGGGTACCATCCTCCTTGAAAATGGGTCTCGCAATTGCATTACCTTTAACACTAACTAGGTCAAGGAGGGTGGAGTGTACCATATTGAGGGGCATACTAATGCCCATTGATTGAGCCTAACATTGATTGTTAGAGGCCTCTCCACCACACAATTGTTGCTTCAATTTGATGTCTAACACATTGCTACAATTTGTTGAGCAAAGTGTGTTGATTTGTGTTTAGCACTAGGGAGTGTTACCCTATAATCTCATTGAGCTTAAACCTTGCTCAAGGGGTAACACCTAGTTTCAGGTGTTATATTGGTTGGGTGGGAAAATCAATTCTTCAGTGTGAATTCCCCTTTATTAGCATTTGTGCATAGGACAATTAGTTTGGACCAAGAATTGATTCCACTACTCATTGCATTGGTCGTTTTGGTTCTAAATTACTTGAATTGACCTAGAGAGAATTCCCATCAGGTAACCACTCTCCCCATTAGCTCATGTTGGGTTGGGTTGTTAGAAAGTGGTAATAGTGCTCCCAAATTTTCATAACTAGGTGCTTCTAGGGAAACAAATCAATGTTACAAATATCGTGTCGACGAATATATCCCGAGGGTCCAAAAAAAAAAATATCGGATTTATCAACGAAAATGTCGGCAAACATCGGCAATGTATTGGCAAAATAAAAAATACAAAAATTCAAAAAATTACTATATATTCAAAAAAAACTGGCAAATATCGCCATAAAATCGGCAAATATCACGATATATTAGAAAAAATCGACAAATGTCGCAATAAAATCAAGAAAAAATCACCAAAAAATCAGGGAAAATATTGGGGCAATATATTGCCAATATATCGCCAATGTGTTGGCATCACAATATATCGGTGATGTTTGTAACACTGAAACAAATACCTTTGGAAACTAAGTAAAGTTGAATGGACGTAAACCCATTGGAAGGAGGCATCAATCCTAAGACGAGTTACACTAAGGGAGGGGTCCTTCACCAAGAAATTAATAATTTTGTTGATTAGTTAGTTATTTATTTTTTCTTTTATTCATTGCATTATGCTCAGTTTTTTATTTTCATTCTTTTTTTGACTTTTAGTCAATGATAGCAAGTTAAATTAAAACTGCATAGTAGTATGTTTTGTTAAACCTTGCACTTGACTTTTACATTGCAACAGTATGATTGCATTTTCATTTTTTGCATTTGTTTTAATAATTATTCTAGCTTATAGATCTTAGTAGAAAAGTATAGAATCCTTTAAAGTAGGCCAATTTTTTTCTTTTTTCGAGGTTACAACATTAGAGGGAACTGTTAGGCACTTCTCCTCATTTTGAGGATGGTACTCAAGGTAAACCCTAGATTCTTTAGGGCACAAGGCCAAGTCAATAACAGGGCTTAAAGTTGTTACAACAATATACTCATTATGAGCTCAACATGTCGCTTATGGGAATAGAAGTTGGATGGGGAGGATACAAAACTCCATTCCACAACCACTCAAGCTAGACCCAAATGGCAAATAGACCAAAATTATTCATTGCAAAGTTTCTTCGTTTTGCTAAGTGTACATTAGATTGATAGATAGGTCCCTTTGCAAAGAAAAAGAAGATCTCGTTATAACTCTAATCAAGCTATTAACCATTACCATTGCCTATTCCTTCTGATTTTAAGCATTAGCCATTATAAATCTAGCATGTTTCTTTTGCTTGAGCCTTAAAACTTAAAATAAAACAAGAAAAGCACCATTGGAACCCTATGCACTTCTTTTCCTCAATCGTAGTATCATTCACATAAACCAACTCAAAGCACAAGTATTTTCAACCCAGAATCAAGCTCCAAAAATGACAGCGTGTAGATCAATTGCATCTCAACCCAAACAATGAAGGCAAAAAGAGAGTTAACAAACAAAACCACTGGATCGCATTTTGCCTTGGCACTTTTATAGAACCGACCCTTTTCGACCTGCATCTAAAATTTTAACCCTAAGACTGTACAGTGTAAACCCTAGAAAATAATTATGTTAACCACTCATTAGTCTTCTTCATGCATGCTACAAATAATAACTGAGAAAATGTTTGAAATCTTGACCTTCTTGTCTGAGGCACATGGGAGATGGCTATCCTCTAAGGAAAGGAAAAAGCGGATCTTTCCACAAATGAGTGTCTCGATCCTCTTATGTTATCAATTTTATAATATTATTTGTATCGTTGTTCAGTTACTAAGAACTGAAGTGGATGAAAATGGTCTAAACATTCAAAGACAAATCACTTTCTGGACATCAATATCTGCAAGAGGGATTCCAAAGTCCGAGTTCATGCATCCCATGTCCTATTACAGCTGTTGATAGGTAATTAAGTTTTTGTGCACCTTGAAAAAAAAAATCAGATACTAAAATGGTTTCAAGTTTCAACTATGATGGAATTGTCCAAACAGCAATCCTGTTTATCATCAAATAACCGAAAATGATAGGAATGATCTTCAATTCTCAATTCGAGATTGCTCCCCACCCAAGATCCAAACCAACTGGTTTCAAGTTTCAACTATGATGGAATTGTTCAAACAGCAATCCTGTTTATCATTTCACAGATAACAGAAAATTATAAGAATGATCTTCCATTCTCAATTCAAGCTTGCCTCCCACCCAAGATCCAAACTAACTCTAGACCTGTTTAAACAATCTTCCTTCTCCCTCTTTCCTACATAAAATTTAAGGCCGCCCAGACTATTGGTGAACCCAATTGCCTCATTTTTATACAATGCCCCTTCAGAATCCCACATTTTTATACATATAGTAAATTTGCTGACTGGAATCTGCTTGGTTTACAACAATAATCATACGAAATAAGAAAACTAAGAAAACTCACAAACACACAAGTCGAAATTACCTGAGTGCATTGATAAGGGATCCACCAGACAGAACCACTGTAAATGCCCCTCTGCCCTCGGTTGCTGACTTAGACAATCCTGCAACATAATCTGCAAGGCTGATTGCTAAATCATTCCCGCTTTTAAAAACTTTGAAATCACCTCTGTTGTTAACAACCACAGAGTCTCCCATACTTGCAATAGTTGCCCTTGGTTTCTTCGCTCCCTTGTACAGCACTGGAGTGCCCACAATGCTCTTAAGCCCTTTCTGGTTTTGCGTATGAAAACCCAAATGTCTCGACAGATTACACCGAAGTGGGTGGATCGAATCGCGGTTAGGCAAGTGCTGCGACGATAGATAAGAGCTACTCACTTGGTGGGAAGGGGTGTTACAGAGAAGGAAGGACTCCATCAATGGCGGATTTGAGTGGGGTGTATCTCCACCAGGGTTAAGTGCGTTGTCCTCTTTGGCATGGGTTACCAATGCTGACCTCTCCTGACTTTTAAAGATGAAAAGCTTGACACGGAAGGCAAGTAGGTATTATTAGCAAATATTTACAACCATGCCAACCTTATAAATGAACATTAATGTAGTTCGGATATTTTAAAATAATATTAAAATGTATTTAAGTAAAAAGGTAATGTAGGGGAGATAAACTAAAGTAATATTAATGTATTTAAGAAAAGGCGAATAGGTTAAAAAAGAGAATATTATTAATGCTTTAAGAAAAATGAAAGATGATGATGGTTTAAGATTTAAGTCTTTTGTGAGAAGTGAAAGTCTTAACCATGGGTATGGGTGGTGTGGTTTTCCAAATAATGGTGACTCACTAACATCATTAAGTAGTAAAGATGGATACTCAATGAAAAAGAATATTAAAAAGAAATGAAGTATTTATTTTGAAAAAAAATATTAATATATAAAAATAAAAAATTATTATTATTTTAAATATGTTTTTAATTATTTTGAAAAGAGTAATAAAAAAATTATTTATTTAAAAAAATAATATAAAGAAAAAAGAAATATTTATTTAAAAAAATATTAATAATATAAAAAATATTTTAATTTATGAAAAAAGAAAAAATAGATAACGATTATATCCTTAAGATAAAAATTATATCTAAAATATATAAAACACAAGTTGTTATGAAAAAGACTATTAAAAAGAAACTAAGTATTTATTTTGAAAAGAAATATTAAATTTTGAAGAAAATAATATTAATATATAAAAATAATAAAAAAATATTATTGTTTTAAGTATGTTATTAATTATTTTGGAAAGAATAATAAAAAAATTTATTTATTTAAAAATATATAGAGAGAGAAAAGAATGATTTATTTTTAAAAAAATATTAATAATATCAAAAAAAGAATTAAAAATATTTTAAGATATGAAAAAAGAAAAAATAGATAACTATTATTTCCTTAAGATGAATTATTATCTAAAATATATAAAACTAGTAACCATTATAAAAAATAATAATAACAATGTTGATATTTACTTAGTTTATATCTTAGAATTAAATATGACAAGTGTGATGTCCAATTGATTTTATGGGCACCATTCAAATAAATAGATGCACTTAGTTGTAATTAAAAATCAACAAAAATAGTTTATGTTATAATTGCATTTAGTGGCATTATAATGTGTAGTCTAAACACCATATGACAACTAGACTCACTCAGACTCTATTTGGCAAGTGGGAGTCAAGCTAATTTGCAGTCCATGTGACACTCAATTTCTAATAAACTAATCCGAACTACTAAAATTAAAAATAACTCATATAATAACTACACTTAGTGACATAGTAATATTCAATCTGTGTGATAGTGAAATTCAATCTAATTAATGTGCATAAAGTTTAGTAGAACTCTATTTTGGTAGCTGAGAATCAAGCTAATATACACTCATACAACAATCAAATTTCTAATAAACTACTTAAAACTCTTAATAAACTCTTCCTATCTACTTGAAATAATATAAAGAAATCAAAGTAATGGATCTTCCACACGACACTCTAGCATGGGTAGAGGTAGAAATGACTATTAGGAGTTATGTGTTGTTGAACGTGTAAAAATATAAAAGTTGAATTCGCACGTCATTTATGTCTACATATTTTGCAGGAATAAAGTAGAACAACTATTCATTATGTTAGTTCTCTAGCAAGTGGGATTATCAAAGCTGCCTGAATATGATTCATTCCCGCGATGACAAAGAGATCAGGCGAACCTGCAATGGAGCACATGGAAATTTCTTGTAGTAAAAATCGTAATATGATCAATGTGAGATGTATGTACTCTTGGGAATTTTGTGAATACCTTTATTAAGCCTCTCTTGATTATATATTGTTATTTTTGTTACATAAGAACGTTTTCTTATCATTGCATTCTTGTGTTGCTAACAATTTAAGATATTTTTGAAATATCGAAAAGGCAAGTGATGCGACGATAAATAAGAGCGACTCACTTGGTGGGAAGGGGAGTTACACACCAGCAAGGACTCCTTCGATGGTGGATTTGAGTGGGGTATATCTCAACTAGCGTTAAGTGTGTTGTCATCCTTAACCTCTCATGACTTTTAAAGATAAAAAACTTGACAAAGAAGGCAAGTAGTAATTAGCAGATATTTACAACCCTTTAACTTTAAAAATGAACATTAATATTGTTGGGATATTTTAAAATAATATTAATGTATTTAAAAAAAAAATAATAAGTTAAAAAAATAAATATTATTAATTTATTTAAGAAAAATGAAATAGGATGATGGTTTAAGATTTTTAAGTCTTTTAGGATAACTGAAAGTTTTAACCATGGGTATGGGTATCGGTGGATTATATAAGTGGTGTCGTTTCCAAATGATGGTCACTCTCACTAACATCATTAAGCAGTAAAGATTGATATTCAAGTTGTTATTAGATATTTTGAAAAAGAGAATATTAAAAAGAAAGTAAGTATTTATTTTTAAAAAGAAAATTAAATATGGAAAAAAATATTTTGAAAAGCAATATTAAAATATGAAGAAAAGAATATTAATATATAAAAAAAAAAATAAGTTGATGATTATTGTTGTAAGTATGATTTTTTTTTATAACAAAAACGATTATGTTATAAAGGAGTCAGCCAAAAAGAGCTGGAAAAGATCCCAAAAGCATCAAAATACCTATTCTCTGCTTCCTTCGGTTAAACACCCGTCACAGGAGCTAAGGAGGTATTTCAATTTTTACAACCGAATTGATAACCAGTTCATTTAGACCAATAGCAGTGGATTTATTTGCTGCGAGATCTGCGAGTACATTTAACTCCCTTAGAATATGGAAGAAATGGATTTTCCTAAACATTTTGATTTTGGAGTGAATTCTCTTAATCAGCCTTGCAGTTCGTTCATTCTTACCCTTTTTTCCTCCATTCATGGCCTGAATAATTAATCTAGAATCGCCGAAGACCATAAACTCTTTCACCCCTTTCTTCTGTAACTGCTTGAGACCTTGCCAGAGCTCGTAGGCTTCAGCCATGTTATTGGAGTTATGTCCAATATTCCAGTAGTATTCGATCTCGACATTCCCTCCCGGATCAATAACAATCCCTCCTCCTCCCGCTCTTCCCGGATTCCTTTTGGAGACTCCATCGAAGAACAGTTTGAAAATCTTCCTTTCTCTTAGCCAGTTTTCAAATTGGGTCTTGTCCATCCTGATGTCCCATTCCTCCAGTTTTTTCCCTTCCTTTGGACTTACAGCCGGAATGTTGAGACTTTGCATCCAGACTTTTTCAATTTCAGTCAAATTTTCATTATTACTTGGGATGTTTGAATTTCTAACCACCTCCCCATGTAAAGCAATTGCTTTGGCAGCAGTCTTCCACTCTGGCTGAGTCTTGTTTTGAAATATTCTTTGATTTCTCTCGTTCAAGAGGCACCAGCATATAATTTTAGGGATTTTCATCCAGCAAGCTTTCACTCCTTTTTTTTTTCCAGTTCTCCCTGATAACATTTTCCCCAATTGAGAAAACAGCTTTGAATATGGTCCGGTAGGCTCATCCCATCTCCCCAATGCTTCAGCACCTCTCTCCACACAGAGATAGCATACGGGCATTTTAAAAATATATGGCTGATGGTTTCAGAAGCTTCAGCATAGAGGGGGCATCGAAAAGGCCCAACGATCCCCCTTTTCTCCAAATTCTCTCCTGTTAGAATTTTCCCATGCAACAGCGTCCAATTGAACATATCAATTTTCGACAATGTCCAGCAATTCCACAAGTTGTTCCACATTTCATGATTTCCTAGCACATTATAATTGGCAATGAATCTTTGATAACCTTCAGCAATTGAATATCTGCCAAAGATCATTCCCCAGCCATGTTTATCCTTCGTGATCTTGTCTAACGGTGCCAATCCGGTCAAGTAATTTAGCAGCATATTTTTTTCATTGTTTAAATCTGCGGGGCAGTTCGGCAGACTCCATCCTGTCCAACAATTTGAGTCTGCATTCTCCCAGACTGAAATATCCCAAAGCGTTTTGAGACCCTGTGCTAACATCCAAATTTGCAGACGAGGGAGATGTGGAGGACATTGGCCAAGAATCACGTCATGCCACAATCTGGTTCATTTCCCATTGCCCATGATCCAATGCAGCTCAGCTTTGAAGTAGGGCAGCGCCTTCTTACAGATGTTAAAGATTGGGGGCCCATTCTTTATCTCACGATTCTCATCCAAACATCTTAATCTTGGTCCCGGGAAATATTTGCAATTTAGCACCCGACTAATCCAGGAGGGTTTGGGCCCAATCAAATTCCAGAGCAGCTTAGCTCCCATAGCTAAGTTTTGGGTTCTCAAATATCTGATTTGAAGACCACCCTCTGACCAGGGCAATTTGATGGTTTCCCAGCTTACCAAGGCAAATTTTTTGCCCCCCCCCCCCTTTGTTTCCACCCTACCAAACAAAAGTTCTCATCAGGGCTTCTATCTGGTTTATTATTTTGACCGGAGCAAATAGTAAGGTGCTTTGATAGAGCAGATAGTTGTTTAAGACAGCTTTAATTAGTACCACCTTCTCGGCCAAGTTAAGCCAGATTGCCCCCCATCCCTTGATTTTTCTTTTGATTTTTTCAACAATTGGTCTCCAGGTTGAGCTCTTAGAGTTGGTTTTGAAAATGGGAACCCCTAGATAATTGAAGGACTCCCATGTGACATCCCCATCCATATTAAGGACCCTAGTTATTTCTAGCATTTCCCTAGGATTAATGTTCCAGCGATAGATCTTACTCTTCCTGAAATTGATTTTGTTGTCGGAGACTTGGCAATAGTGATTCATTTCATTCTTGAACCGACGAGCTATTATTTGGCTGGCTCTTCCAAGCAAGATGGTATCATCTGCGAATTGCGCGTGGTTGATGTCTTTTGTACCTCTTTCCATCCTAATACCTGAGAGTTCCTGATCATTCCTGGCAAATTCCAATTGGAAGCTTAGAGCTGAAGCTTGAATGGCGTATAGCAGAGGGGACAGCGGGCAGCCTTGCCTCAGACCTCTTGAGGCTTGGAAGAAGGGGCCGGCTCTTCCATTTATGAGCGGAGCTATCCATGGGCTGCTGATACAGGCTTTGACCCAAGAGATAAATTCAGGAGCAAATCCGAATTTCCTCATTACCTGGAGGAGGAAAGGGTGGCTGACTCTATCGAAAGCATTTGCTAAGTCGAGTTTCACCACCATACCTTTGTCTCCATTCTTCTGGTTGGAGTGAATAGCCTCTTGAACTAAGATGATATTATCCCAAATCTTCCTGCCTTTTACGAAGCCACCTTGGTTCTCTGGAATCAGATAAGGCAAGATATGTTTTAGTATGCTAGCCATAATCTTAGTGATGATTTTGTATCCTATATTACACAGGGATATAGGCCGGAACCTGTCAAACGACTTGGCTTCCTTCTCTTTGGGAATCAGAGCCAGGAAGGTGGAATTCGTGCTGCCACCAATTTTGGAACATCTCTAGGATTTTCTGACCATTTTGAGTAAATCAGTTTTAATAATATTCCAGCAAAGTTTGATGAAATTGACATTGTATACATCAGGGCTCGGTGCCCTGTCATCCTCCATACCATCTACAGCATTATTTATTTCTTCCAACATGATCAGCTCCTTCAAAGTATCATTATCTTTATTTTTGACAGCGGTGGGAATAAGATTAAGAAGGTTGGCATCTTCACTAACGGGCTGGGCCGTGAGTAATTCACTAAAGTGCCTAGAAGCTTCATTCTTAATGTCTTCGAAATGATTAATAATCCTGTCGTTGACTTGAATCTCATGCACGTAATTGGTATTTTTCCTGGCCTCAGCGTGTTTGTGGAAGAAACTAGTGTTTCTATCTCCATTTTTCAGCCATTTGCAGCGAGACTTCTGCCTCCACCACTCTGTTTCTTCTTTGCATGCAGCGTGGAGATTCATTTGCAGTTTGGTCTCAATTTGAATATCAAAGATAGCCACCGTTTTGTTCTCCATGCTGGTTTGGTGGAGTTCAAGCTCGTGGGCGGCTTGGATTTTTTTGGAGTTGGGGGTGGGGATCAATTTGGCCCAAGTTTTCAGGGCTTTCTTGAGTCTCCTTAGTTTCTCCTCCCAGACGTAGAAAGAGGATCATATAACCGGGGGTGCCCAAGAATTCGCTACGATCTGAAGGAACTGAGAGTGAGAAGCCCACAAAGGGTTGAATCTGAATGGGATTGGCCCCAGATTCTTATTCGACACCATCTCAAGGAGGATGGGCTTGTGATCTGATCCTCCAAATGGTAATATTTTGGAAGAAAGATTCAGGCCAAGAAGGAGGAAGGTGTCTTGAACAAGGAAGCGGTCTAGCCTGGCAGCAACGTGCCTGGGCCCAATCCTTTTATTATTCCAAGTGTAATTTCCTAAGGAGGGCTTAACATCCATAAGGTCCCATTCCAAAATAGTATCTTCAATGATTTCTTTAATGGGGTCTCTGATCAAGGAGCCCCCTCTTTTTTCATCTTGGCTGAGAATGATATTTAGATCCCCTGCCAGTATTACATTGCCTAATAAATTACTTCTTTCCTCCCGGAGGAGGTTCCAGCACACTTTTTTTTCAGCATAAGAATTCGATGCATAAATGTTGAAGAGTCTTACCAGGGTGTTAGTTTCTTTTTGCCTCAGCAGTGTGAGGATCCAGCAAGAGCTATACTTGATATCAACAGCTTCGTATTTCTTGTCATCCCATAGAGTTCCAATGCCTCTGAAGGCACCCCTTGAGCTGATAGCAGCTTTGCCTCCTTTTTTCCAAAATTTCTGGCTTACATAGAGGAATGTATCTTCCTCCATCTTGGTCTCCTGGATCAGCAAAATGTCCGGTTGATGAAGAGAGATTAGATCTAGCATAGATTCTTCCTTGCTTTTGCTACCGAGACCTTTGCAATTCCAGGAGAGGACCTTCATTATTTACATTTAGAGATTGTTGGCATCCCTTTTTGGGCATGCCCTTACTGGCAGGTATTTCTCGTGTTCTTTAGCAATTTTTCCAGGGTAAGCTGGGATCCTTGCAACTTATCCTTATAGGTCGCCTGTTCCCTTACTTCTTTCTTGGATTTCCTTCCTTTAGTTTTGGTCAATCTTGGGGTAGTCAGCTCTATTTCCCCTTCTTCCTCTTCTTCTTCTTCTGATTCAGTTTCTTCCTCCGACTTCCCCATGCTTTCTGATTCATTAGTCATTGCTGGTTCTTTATCATGATCTGTTGCTTGTTGGTCTGGAAATGCTACTTCTGGTTCTTTGCTATCTCCACTACTTGATTTCTCTTCTGCCTCAATGGTTTCATCCCTTGGTTCATTAGTTTCTTTGGTCTTAGGGGTTTCTTGGGATCCTTCAAGAGGAATAGATTTGACTTCTTTGTTGCTTTCACCCTTCTTAGAGGTCTCCCCAACTTGATTTTTAGTTCTTGATCTATTAACCTTTTGCCAACCTTCCGCTTTATCCTGTTGGGGTTCCAGTTTTTTAGGGCAATTCCGGATGAAGTGCCCATATTCTTGACAGCCTCTGCACTTGAACGGGAGATGTTCGTAGTCGAGCTTTTGGAAGTGGGACCAGTTCTCCACTGAAAGTTTTATAGCCTCTGGCAATCCAGCTTCAAGATCCACCTCAACGCATATGCGGGCGCATGCATATTGGTCCTTTGGGCTAGCCATATCAATGTATTTCCCCAGTGCGGTCCCTATAGCCTGGAGGGATTTAGGGTTCCAACAGTGCATGGGAAGATTGGGTAATCTGACCCAGAGTGGGACAGCTTTGGGGGTGTCAGCCTCGAGATCGAAATCCGAGGTCCACCCATTAAGGTAGAGACCCTGCGGCCCCATGAATTAGGGCCCGTTCCTGAAAATTAAGTCTTTATCTTCCTTAGATTCGAAGTCGAACAGAAAGAATCCTCTTCCAACAGAGTATGATGCTACGTTTTTGGTTATTAGGGGGCTCCAGTTTCTTTGGACCCAGTTGTCTGTGGTTTTTGGCGAGGGCCAGAGACCCGTGAATTGCCCAATTAGAGCTCGGTCTGCCAAGGAGAGGGCAACCCGCATAGTTTCTTCCGGAGGGAGAGCAACTTCAGGGACATCTTCAAGTCTTTTGACGAATTTCGGTGGAATTCCTTTACCCGATCTTTTAGCCTGAGAGGAAATGAGCTGGTTGAAGGCCTCAGAGCGTAGATCCGGTGGCGTACCCATCGGTCTGCCCTACCAGCGATCCAATCCATCCTAAGAGCACATGGGGAGGGCCCACTGCACAACACCGGCGAGTGCAAGCTGCAGACAACCTACAGATCTCCTCTCTCAGCCCGTCACGTTTTTATTCTCCACGCTGCACATGCCCCAAAATCTCACTGCTATCCCCAGCGAATGCAAAGCTTGATTGTTCCAGCTCAGATTTGCGATCTCCCACCTTTAACTCATATAAGAGTGTATTCCCAACATTCAACTCATATAGTCTTTGATTCTCCTTAAGAGTATATGATGCTCCATTCTGTTGTTGTAAGTATGTTATTAACTATTTTGAAAGAATAAAAAAATATTTTTTTGAAAAATATTTTGAAAAAGAGAATATTAAAAAGAAAGTAAGTATTTATTTTAAAAAAGAAAATTAAATATGGAAAAAAATATTTTGAAAAGCAATATTAAAATATGAAGAAAAGAATATTAATATATAAAAAAAATAAGTTGATGATTATTGTTGTAAGTATGTTATTAACTATTTTGAAAGAATAAAAAAATATTTTTTTGAAAAATATATGTAAAGAAAAGAATTAGTTATTTTGAAAAAGAATATTAAAAACATGAAGAAATTAATTAAAAAAGATATTAATATATTAAAATGAAAAAAAATCGATAATGATTATTACCTTATTGATATGACTTATTTATCTAAAATATATAAAATAAAACTAGTAACCATTATAAATAAAAAATAATAATAATGTTGATATTTACGTTGATAGGCGTTTATATCTTAGAATTTTAGGGTGGAATATCATTTATGCTTTTCCTAGAATACAAGACAGTATGACAAGTGTACCATCTGATTGATTCTATGCACGTCGTTCAAAATTAGTAATAAACAATTATATAAAAAAATAGCTCAAGCGATAACTGCAGTTTATGTTATAACTACACTTAGTGGCATTGTAATGATTTAGAAACCAAATAGGAGGAGGTGTAGAGCACAAAGGTTCGCACACACATACACAGAAATGGTGTAAACCAATTCAATTAATTCAATGAAAGACGATTATGTAAATAGTTGATACTATTACAAACAAACCCATATCTAGATCCTATAAATTTGGATCTTAAACAACTCAACTAATTTTAGGAAGATTCACAATATCTCAATCCTATTTCTACATTATTCCAACATCCTCCCTTAATGGAGAAATGAATCACAATACATAATATACCTATAAATCTAGGCTTACAAATCAACAAACACTTTAAAAATTTAATAATTTCTTTTCTTAGGGCTCCAATGTAACACCCCGGTTTTGACCCCGTTGCATTAAATGTACATGATATATATATTGTAATAATCATGGTGCGGAGCTAAAGGCCAAGGCCCCATCATCGATTGGTTATGCTATGTTTCGGGTTGAACTCGTCACCGATGGTATATCGGGGCATGCCGCATACATATTAAGTTTTTTATCATGTAAATATGCATATTTAATTAAATGAACCTGACCAACGACGTTCGCGGCAACTAAATTGAGAAGGGGCATGATTTTCACAAGGATAAGGGTGGGGGATGTCAAACCTTGGCCAATGGGGGAAAAAAGCCATGTGTCACCTTCCCTTGTTTTATCCAACCACTACCATTAAAAACTGCTGCTGGTAGTTGGGGCAGTTATGGCTGGAAGTGGAGTGTGGTAGGACTGTCAGTCCTTGCCCACATGCACACTCCACCAGCGTGGTTGACCTCACGATGGCAAGCAAAACCACCGCCATCACTCCAGCGGACTACTACTCTCTCCACGACGATGCAAAAACATTCACGCACTTCCGACTACTGCACGTTATCTCCATTCTCTGTTCATGCCTCATGAGAGTCTGATTGTTCTCACGCACAGGCTTCTTTCCTGTTTTGGTCTCCCGCAGCCAGGAGAGGGGAGCCATCTCCACTGTCATTCACCTTTTTCCTCACGGAGGAATCGAGTGTGTTTCAATCTGTATTTGGGATTTGGTGTGAATTTCTCTCACGCACTGTGTTCTGCGTTGTTGTTACTCATGCAGCAAGCTGGGAGCCATTCGGTCACTGTCACCCACGATTTTTCCTGTGGAGAGCCATTTTATGCTCAGGGATCGTGTGTAAGTTTTCCTTACTGATTTGTGGCCCATGCATATGTTTTCCTCTGTGTTTTGGGTCTGGTGCAAGTTTCTCTCACGCATAGGCTGGGAGACTGTGTTTCTTCCCCAGTGTAGTCTGGGTAAGTTTCCCGGTGATTTCGTTGTCCAGGACGGACTGTTGTTCCCCACGTTTGTTGGTAGTGTATGTTGATACATTTTGGGACTATTGTTTTCCCCATGTCGTAAGTTGTGCTTGCTGTTACGCTTTATGGCTGCTATAGATTTTTTGGAGTCGTATTCCCCTGTTAAGCTATAATTGTTGATTGATTGCCTGTGTGCAATGGTTGGTCTTCGGACTGTGTTGGGAGAAGGGATGGGGGCTTGGTTTGCTTGATCAACCTGGTGTGCATGGAGACCACACAGACAGAGCTAGAGGGCTGGCTTTCTTCTCCACAACCCCTGAATAACACTGGAAGGGAAGTCAGGGCCTGAGGGACTGTGTAGCAGAGAAGGGACTGATTCCTTGTGTTGGGTGTGTGTGGGTGTCTTAGAAGTCAGGCTAGTTCTGGTGTAGGTATTCCTAGCTTTGTAATGAGCTCATCAGCATAGCATTTAGCCTTTTCCAACTCCCTGGTGGCCTGATAAACCTAACTGTGTTGGCTTGGCTGTCTTGTTGATGGCCTGATAAACCCAACTGTGTTGGCTTAGCTGTGTTTTGTGTATCCTTGGTTATGTGTAAGCCTGCCTGTTCCTTATTCCTTGGAGAATCATGCCCAGCTCGGGGGTGGCAGCGTTGCTGAGAGATTAAGGAGCACGCTGGCCTATGGTTGGGTGGAACGTTGCAGCGACGTAGCGGGTTGCGGAACGAGTTCTTTATAAGATAAGTGATCTTGTCTATTTCACTTCTGCAATCCTATTTACTGTTAATGACTATGATGAACATGTTGAATGAATGCTTGTATGAATGAATGTTGCTTTCGTTGTGTATGATAAACAATTGCATCTGTGTATGTTCTACTTCAATGCATTCTGTTTTCAACATTTTTTTGAATTCACATGTTCATGGGGTTGGTAGCTCGGATGGTTAACGCCATGGTAGCGTCCTCTTCGTCGGTCGGAGGGTCGGGGATGTTACATCCAAACCTTGTACTCTTCAATCCTCCTTCTAATCTGCTTCAACTTGACCTTTCTTGCTGTCAAATAGTACTTGTTTGTTTTCTTAAATTTCGATCTCCTCTTGGTGATCCTCCATTTCCTATATTTTCCTTCAACTTCTATAAATCCTGCAAAATTTGCATTGATAGTTGTCCTCCATGATAGGCTACAATCAACTATGCCTTATTCAATAAAATGCTGCAAAATTAGCTCATAGTAATATTCAACATCAATACTATTGTTGTTCTCTTGTTGATGCATATCATCAAATTCTTCAACGTCTACAAACATGGTGCATTCTTCACCAAAAGCAGAGTCACCATTTTCATCATTCTTTTGCTTTTCAAGCCAATATGCAATATACTTTAATTCTCTATCAAAATCAACTATTTTAGCTTCGATCGTTGTAACTCCGACCAACAAATTGTCTATCGACAATCCTTATCTCGATTGTAGATTCCCATTTTTACGCCGACGTAGCAACATGGCCCATCTCTCTATTTCCTTTCATGTTAACGGGGTTTCTCCCTGCATTCTGTTCGGGAATCGGATGGCGTCAAATGGTGGATGTTGATGTGATGAATGTCATGTATGGTAAACACCGAGGGGACCCTTGTCCTTCGCGAACAATAATTACCTAACGGTAGGGCCTAGACCCGATCTTCCGATGGACGACGATTGTTACGGTTGAGTGAAAGATGGACGACGAAAAATGTACGAGTGTTTAATACAACCGTCCGGCTTGCTCGCGCCCTTTTGAACTTTGAATTGCCCATTTCAACTTTAAATTTCTCCATCCTTCGAATTCGAATTACGGTTATTTGTTTTCAAGAATGTATGCCAGCCCCACCATATTCATATAGATAGATAGGGGCACGTCATTCATAAGAATTATTAATTGATTAAACTTAACAAGGTATGTAGCTCATACAAAATTTAATATATATTTATTTATAAATTTTTATTAATTGATTTATAATAGGGTTTATTTTTATAAATAAATATTAATTTAAAAAAATATTAATTTAAAAAAATATTTGTTATTTAAATTTAAAAAAATATAATTTTTTTAATATTTATTATAATAAATAATATTGATTTTTTTTAATTTAAAATTGAATTATAACTTGTAAAAAATTTATACATTGAAATTTTGATTTTCTAAGTTGTGATTATTTTATTTATTTAAATAATTAAAATTTATAATTTTTTAATATTATTATATTATATGCTAATGGATTTTTTTTTATATTTAATATTAAATTATAACTTGGTAAAAAATTTATACATTGATTCAAAATTTTGTTTTGATTTTTTTACGATAATTCTATTTATTTAAATAATTAAAATTTATAATTTTTTATTATTATTACATTATATAATAATTGATTTTTGTTAATATTTATTATTGAATTATAATTAGGTAAGTTTAATAAAATTTGTACATTTTAAAGATTTAAAATTCAATATATATTTATAAATTTGATTAAAAAATTTTGTTTTGATTTTTTCAAATAACCATTATTTTATTTATTTAAATAAAAATGTATTAGCAATAAATACATATAAACCATTTCAAGAAGATATTATTAGCTCTTAACTATCAAAACTATCTATTATCTCTTTGGAGTGAACATAAACTAATATATGATTATCAATGTGAAATAATAGTGAATCAAAATCTCTTTACAAATTATATTGGTGATTGGGTATCCAAAACAAAAAATAAGTCCAAAGACTTGCAACAAAACCTCCACAAGAATAAAGACACTAATCCAAAAGATTGAGTTTTCTTAGATGTGCCGCTTGAGTTTAAGAAGTTGGAGGATAATTAACCAATGTAACATAAAAATTATTTTTACCACCATTGAAAGGCATGATCCGGGAGCAATAGATAGCCTCCACACAGGATGCAAAAAGGGGGCTCGAGGTGTAATGATTAGCACTTGCTCCTCACTTCAAAAGAAGGTGCAACGCTATCTCAGCATAAAAAAGGACTTACAATTTTAAATAAAATTACCACAAATAATATTTCAAAATTGATTTGACTTAAAAGTATACATTGAGAGGGGGAAATGTAATTGGATTAGCAAGTGAATGAGAGGATCCATTCCATATAACAATACCACCCACTTTGGTAACAAAATAATATGAGCTATCCATTTAGAGCCAAGGAAGTCACAACAAGGATGAGAGACTAATAGATCTATTAATTGATTGTTGCAATTTTAATAATTACAAATTTACAATTTAACAAGTAACATTGAGAGTAATCCACAAAAAGAAAATGCAATTTCAACAATTAATTGATTGTACTTTCAACAATCAAAATTTACAATTTCAACAATTCCAAAAGTATAAATTTATAGTTTCAACAATTCAAAAATGATCAAATTTCGAATTTAGAAAATGTGAAAAATTAATTGATTGCAATTTCACGAATTTTTCAATTTAAATTTTAAATTGCAATGTAAAAAATTAAGCCAAATAAATTTTAGTGATTAAGATTTGCACTTTAAACCTGTGGAGAATTATGAAAGTGTAATTTTACCATACATAAATTGCAATTCAATCACTGCAAAATTGCAATCTCAAATGGCAATTCAATTAATTGATTGCAATTTTGATAATTGCATTCCATATTTCATGAATTTTTTCATTTAAATTTGAACTTTCAATTTTGACATTTGTATTTACAAATTTAAGGAATTAAAATTTGTAGTTCATTTTTTTAATAGAAAATGTTGTTTCATAAGGCAATTTAAACAATCACCGAATTATTAAAAATTGCAATTTTTGAACGAGAAAATGGAATAATAGTATCTAGAAATTTTAACTTCAACAATTAATTATAATAATTGGAACTTTTTAATGAGAAATTGGAATTATAACATCCAAAAATTGTGATTTAGACAATCTCAAAAATTAATTGATTGCCATTTTAATAATTGGATATTTGCAATTTGAAGAACTTTTACCTCAAATTACAAGTTCAATGATTAAGGAAAAGATCATGCTAAAGAAGCCTTGAACTACAATAATAAAACAATTCTAGTTCACACTTCATCATTATTTTATTATAAGTTTTTTGTTTCTATAGTATAATGTTTTCCTTCTTGAAAATTCTAAATTGATTGAGATTACCAATTTTTTCAAAAAAAAACTATGAGATCATACTTTGATTGGATGATTTATTATTATTTTAACCTCATTAGACTAATTGAAAATAGAATGCTTCCCAATCTAGCCTTACACCATCCATATTAATTATGTCTCATTCATGGATGCCCACAAGTTGACGCCCAATTATGTGCAAAGGAATGCGCTAGCGATACATTTAAAAAATGTGTGCACATTCACAAAAACATCTTTTCACAATAGAGGGATATGTTGAAATAATGTAAATTTGAAGAATATTCTACTTGTACTTTACATTATTATTATTCCTCCTTCTGGAGATGTCACTAATGTAAAAGGTCATGTAAAAGTCATGAGGTAAACCCTCCGTTGTAAGTCGGGTCAATAATAATAATATAATTATTATTGTGAGTTTTCCTAGGTAGGTCGGGCGTGTCAGTTTGATAGTTCGACCCAGTTAAGTACAAATGTCAGTTAGGATATTAGTATAAATAGGGATGCACCTCCCTCATTTATACTCACTCACTCACTCATGTATTGGGCAAGAGAGAGAAAGAAGCGAGGACAAAGAAGGAGGAGGAGAAGTGTCTTTGGTGTTTAGGCTCTTATGCTAGGGTTTGGTCTCTCTCTTTTATGAGACCTTGTTCTTTGGTCATTGCATTCTAATAATCTATATTGAGGAAGTTTTGTTGGGTTTTTTCCTTTTGGATTTCCGAGGATAAATTGCTATGTACCTTGTGATCGTGTTTCTTTCAGTGATCCTCTTTATGTTGTTATTGTGAAAATGTATTAAATTCTTATGAAGTTCGGACTTAAGTTATAGCATCATATAAAACTTAACAGGATCTACATCTCACATTGTAGCATGTGCTACCACCGATCCAAACATATCAATCCATTCCCATATTTGAACAAATGAGCTTTTGTAAAAGGTGAATAACTTAACCATTAATTGTGAATGTCCTATAATTTTCCAAATTGAAGTTTACATTGCAACAATTTTCCAATAATTGCAATACCTTTATCATTTTTGAAAAAATTAACATAAATGTTTTTTTTGGTTACATGTATCATAATTGTAAATTATAGATACATTTTGTTTCTCTTTATTACATCAGTAATATAAAAACAAAATTATATGTTGCAACACTACATACCAAGATATATATGCTGCATCATTACATACCAACAATTTTAGGAATTTGATTACAATTTCAGTGATTGCAAATTCCAAATTACAAATTCCATAAGTCCAAATTGATAAAAAATTCACAAATACAAATTGATTGCAATTTTGACAATTACAAACTTACAAATTCAAGAATAAAACAATGGAGGAAAAATTCCAATTTCAAAACCACAAATTCACAATAGCAATTCACTTTATTAATTCACTAATATAAAAACAAAATTATATGTTGTATCACTACATACTCATATATATGTTGCTTCACAATGTACCGATAATATTAGGAATTGATTGATTACAATTTCAATGATTAGAAATCACAATTTCATAAATTGAAAGTGATTGGAAATTAACAAATTCAAATTCATTAGAAATTGATTGCAATTTTGGTAATTGAAACTCACAAATTCAACAAGAAAAAATGGAGGAGTTGCAATTTCAACAACTACAAATTTTCAACTTAGATTTTCTAATGAAAAATGTTGTTTCAATAATCAAGAATTGCAATTTCAACAATGAGAAATTGGAATAATAACATCTATAAATTGCAATTTCAACAATTAATTTATTGTAGTTTCATATCACAATTGTACATATTTGTAGTCAAGTTGTAATTTCAATTTGAGAAATGCAATTTTGACAATTCACAAATTCAGTAATAAAAGGATTTAGGAAAAAATGCATTTTTTTTTTGACAGGAACGGTTATGGAGTTTATTAAAAATCAGCAAAGGATCGCTGTAGAAAAGTACATTACATCATTCACCTAGTAACCACTTCGTTCAGTTAATGACCATCCGAGGAGCTAAGGAGGAATGTCACTTTTAACAACCGAATTAACTATTAGACCATTTAGGTCCGCATCTCTGGCTTTATTGGCTACCATGTCCGCCAAGGCATTAAGATCCCTGAGAATGTGATAGAAGCAAACCTTTCGAAACAACTTGGTAATGGACCTAATTCTTCTTGTCAATCTAGCTATCCTAATGTTATCACTTTTCCTACCTCCATTCATTGCCTGGATGATAATCCTGGAGTCCCCAAAAACCATGACTTCCTCCACCTTTTTAACTAGCAGTTGCTTTAGGCCTTTCCATAGCCCATAGGCCTCAGCCATATTATTAGTTTCATAACCAATATTCCAGCTATATTCCACCTCGACTTCCCCTTCTAGATTGATGATGATTCCACCTCCTCCGGCCTTCCCTGGGTTCCCTTTGGAAGCCCCGTCAAAGAAGAGCTTAAAAATTTTCCTCTCTTTTAGCTAATTGCCAAACTGCGAATTATCCATCCTGATCTCCCATGCCTCCAGTTTCTTAGCATCAACAATTTTATTAGCCAGGGGCTTGAGACTTTGCATCCACTCTTTTTCTTTTTCCGTTAGAGATCCTTTATTGCCCGGAAGCTTCGAGATATTTATAACCTCCATGATCAAGGCCTGAGTTTTGATGGCTATCTTCCACGTGGGCTGATTTTTTTCCTGAAAACTCCTGTAGTTCCTTTCGTTCCATAAACACCAGCAGATAAGTTTTTGGATTTTTAGCTAGCAAGTTCTCACACCCCTCTTCTCACACAGCTCACCTTGATAAAGGTTTTCCCAATTGTAAAAGCAATGATGGATACTTACCGGCATCCTTCGTAAACCTCCCCAGCTATCCAGCATGTCCTTCCACACTGATTTAGCATAAGAACACTGAAAAAACAAATGCGTTATGGTTTCTCCAGCGGCTGCACATAAGGGACATCTAAAAGGCCCAGCGATCCCTTTCTTTTCCAGATTCTCACCTGTGAGAATTCTCCCGTGTAGCAGCGTCCAAATAAAGAGGTCGATCTTGGGAAGCATGGTGTTGTTCCAATTATAATTCCAGATTTTGGGATTTGCCGGGACATTAAAATCAGCTGAAAATCGATGGTAGCCTTCAGAGGCGGAGTAATTGCCTATTTGATCACCCCAACCACGCTTGTCCCTTCTATTTTGGCAGAGTGGGGCTATCCCAGCCAGGTGGTCGATAAGCTGTGACTTCTCATCATCAAGCTCATCAAGAAGATCCGGTAAATTCCAGCCAACCCATCGCTGGCACTCAGAGTTCTCCCATGTGGAAATGTCCCAGATCGTTTTCAGCCCCAGCACGTCCATCCTTTGCTGCAGGCGAGGTAGATGTGGAGGGATCTTACCTAGAACAGTGTCATTCCAAAGATTGATGAGTTTCCCATTGCCTGGGACCCAGTGCAGACCACCTATGAACTGAGGCAGCGCCTTAAGACAGATTTTATGAATGGTGGATCCATTCTGGTTCACGTGGGCACCTTCTAGACATCTGAGCCTTGAACCCCTGAAATACTTAGCTTTCAACACTAGACTGGATCAGGAGGGCTTGGGGACTAGCAAATTCCAGATCAGCTTGGCTCCCATTGCCAAATTTTGGGTCCTGAGATCTCTGATGTGAAGGCCTCCTTCAGACTTCGGCAGCTTAATAGTTCTCCAGCTTACCAACGCAAACTTCTTGCTTCTTCCAGCACTGCCCCCCTGCCAGAGAAAGGACCTTATCAGTCCTTCTATTTGATTGATGGTTTTGACCGGAGCAAGAAGAAGAGAGCTCTGATAAATCAGGTAGCTGTTCAAGATCGCCTTGATTAAAACTACCTTCCCAGCCAAGTTTAACCAGGTTGATCCCCATCCTTGGATTTTGTTTTTAATCTTCTCCACAACAGGATTCCAGGCCGAGCTCTTGGCCTTGGTTTTGAAGATGGGTACCCCCAGATAGATGAAGGACTCCCAGGCAGTAACCCCGCCCATGTTGAGGCCCCGGGAGATATCTGACATTTCCCTCCGGTTGATGTTCCAACCATAGATCTGGCTTTTCCTAAGGTTGACTTGGCCTCCAGAAGCTAGGCAGTACCGGTTCAGCTCAGTCTTGAATCGCCTGGCTATAATGATACTAGCACCGCCTAGTAAGATAGTGTCATCCGCAAATTGCGCGTGATTAATATCCTTAATGCCTTTGGCCATTTGGATTCCGGGGAGATCTTGGTCCTGCCTGGCGGCCTCTAGCTGAAAGTTTAGAATAGAGGCTTGGATGGCATAAAGGAGGGGAGAGAGCGGGCATCCTTGCCTCAGGCCTCTTGAGGCTTGGAAGAAGGGGGCAGCTCTTCCGTTAACAAGCGGGGCAATCCACGGATTGCTGATACAAGCCCTGACCCAAGAGATAAATTCAGAGGCGAATCCAAATTTCTGCATCACCTGGAAAAGGAAGGGATGGCTGACCCTGTCAAAGGCATTGGCAAGATCAATTTTGACCACCATTCCCTTATCACCGTTCTTCAAGATGGTGTGTATAGCTTCTTGGACTAAAATGATGTTTTCCCAGATCTTCCTGCCTTTTACAAATCCTCCTTGGTTCTCAGGGATCAGTCTCAGTAGGATATGCTTGAGTCTGCTTGCCATTACCTAAGTGATGATTTTATAGCCTATATTGCACAAAGAAATAGGCCTGAACCTGTCAAAGTTTTTGGCCTCCTTCTCTTTGGGTATTAAAGCCAGGAATGCAGAATTGGTGCTTCCAGATTTTTTACTGCATCTCTGGGACTTCCAGACCATCTTAATTAAGTCTTTCTTAATGATGTTCCAGCAAAGCTTAACAAAGGTAGCATTAAATCCATCAGGTCCCGGGGCTCTGTCATCCTTCATGCCATCAACAGCTCTCTTGATCTCCTCCATCGAAATTGCCTGGGTGAGAGACTCATTATCGCTGGTTTTAATGGAATTGGGTATCAGATTCATGATCTCAGCGTCCTCCACTACTGGCTGGGCCGTGAAGAGTCCACTGAAATGTCTAGTTGCTTCTATTTTAATTTCTTCATGACTGGTGATAATACGTTCCTGGGTATGAATTTCCTTAACACAGTTGAAATTGTTTCTGGATGCCACCTGCTTATGGAAATACCTTGAGTTCTTATCACCATCAGCCAGCCGATCGCATCTAGCCTTAATCTTCCACCAATCAGACTCAATTTTGCAAGCTTTATGAAGGTTTGCATGTAAAATAGCTTCAGCGTGAAGATCCTCTGCGCCCACGAATTTATCCTCCAAGGCAGCCTGGTGGGACTCGAGCTCATGCGTTGCTTGATTTTTTTTATCTAAAGGAGATGGGATAGTCTTGGCCCAAAGTTTAAGGCGTTTTTTCAGTCTTCTTATCTTTTCCTCCCAAACGTAGAAGGGAGATCCTGTGACCGGGGGGGTCCACGAGTCAACTACGATTTGGAGGAAGTCAGAGTGTTTTGCCCACAGGGGGTTAAACTTGAAAGGAATTGGGCCCTAGTTCTTATTAACAACCATCTCAAGGAGAATGGGCTTGTGGTCAAAGACTCCAAAAGGCAATATTTTGGAATATATATTTAGCCCCAGCAGGAGGAAGGAGTCCTGGACTAGGAACCTGTCGAGTCTTGTAGCAATATGTCCAAGCCCTAATCTTTTATTATTCCAGGTATACTTTCCAGAAGTAGGTTTAATGTCCATGAGATCCCACTCCAAAATGATTTCATCTACAGTCTCCCTTATGGGATCCCTGATCAAAGATCCACCTTGCTTTTCCTCTTGGCTTAGGGTGACATTAAGGTCACCTGCAATTATGATGTTACCTTGCAGATTACTCTTCTCCTCACACAGGAGATTCCTGCAGGAATTTTTTTCAGCAACAGAGTTGGAAGCATAGATATTGAAAATACTTACCAGGGAGTTCGAGACTTTTTGCCTAAGTTGAGTGAGGATCCAATGGTTGCTGTACTTTATGGCAACAGTGTCAAACTCTTTGTCATTCCATAGGGTTCCAATGCCGCCAAAAGCCCCTCTTGAGCTTATTGCAGCTTTTCCTTTCCTTTTCCAAAAATTTTGACTAACTTGGAGGAAGACGGCTTCCTCCATCTTGGTCTCTTGGATCAGAAAGACGTCTGGCTAATGTAAAGAAGATAGATCTAACATTGCTTCTTCCTTGATTTTACTTCCAAGACCTCTGCAGTTCCAGGAGAGGATCCTCATTACTTACTTTTGAAGAGCGTAGGCATCCCTTTCTGGGCATGCCCTTGCTGACGGGTTTTCCTAGAGGATTTCAGAAGTTTTTCCAAGGTTAGCTGAGAGCCTTGCAACTTATCCTTGTAGGTTGCTTGCTCTCTTATTTCTTTCCTGGATTTCCTTCCCTTTGTTTTAGACAATCTCGGTGTGGTTATTTCGATTTCCCCCTCCTCCTCTTCCTCTTCCTCCGATCCAGAGTCTTCCTCTGATTTCCCCAGGGTTTCCCCTGCATTGACCGGGGCCTTTTCTTCATCTTGGTCCTTCAATTGCTGAGCTGATATTTCTGCTTCAGAATCTTTGTTCCCTTCATTGCTGGATTTTTCACCAATTTCAATGATATCTTCCATGACTTCCACCATTGCTTTAGTCTTGGATGCTTCTACTGATCCTTCAAGATTAGTGATCCTTGTTTCATTAGTCCCCTCACCTTTTTTAGGGCCCTTTCCTGCTTGGTGTTTGGTTTTAGATCTAGTCACCTTTTGCCATCCCTCCGCCTTGTCCTGCTGGATCTCAGGCTTTTTAGGACAGTTGCGGATGAAGTGCCCCTACTCATGGCATCCTCTATATTTGAAGGGCAACTGTTCATAATCAAGTTTTTGGAAATGGGACCAGCTTCCCACGGTTAATTTGATAGCTTCAGGGAGTCCAGCTTCGAGATTGACCTCAACGCATATACGGGCACAGGCGTATTGGTCTTTTGGACAAGCCATATCAATGTAATTCCCCAGCGTAGTCCCTATGGCTTGGAGGGATTTTGGATTCCAGCAATGCATAGGGAGATTAGGCAGCCTGACCCAGACAGGCACTGCTTTTGGTGTGTCAGCTTCGGGATCGAAGTCTGGGGTCCACCTGTTAAGGTAAAGACCTTGCGGCCCCATGAAGTAGGGCCCATTTCTGAAGATCAACTCTTTATCATCCTGTTAAGGAAAAATTGCATTACATCAACTGCAAACTTGAAATTGTTACAATTTTTAATTAAAAAATGCAATTTCAACAATTAGGCAACTAAATTTTAGTGATCAATATTTGCACTTTCAATGAGTGGAAAATTATGTTCAAGTAAAATTTGACCCTACACAAATTGCAAATTCAATAATTAAGTGATCGATATCTTCATATTGCACTTACAAAGCCAATAATAAATTATTACAAAGAAAAAATAATTTTAGTGAGTACAAATTCACAATTTCAATAAGTAAAATGTTGAGAAGAAATTTACATTTTTTTAAACATAAATGACAATTTCAATCATTGATTGATTGCAAATCCAGTGACTAAGAATTCGAGTTTCAACAATTGGAGAATTATAAAAATTGCAATATTAGCATCCAAAAATTGCAAATTGAACAATTACTTGTTAATTGATTGCAATTGGGATACCTACATATTGTGATTGAAATTGCAATTTTGACGCTTCAACTGCAAAATTGCAATTGTTAATTATAAAAATTGTAACTTTTTATCAAAAATTTCAACTTCTACACTATCAATAAATAATTGATTGCAATTTTGATCATTACATTTTCAATTTTATGAATTTTTTCCTTTAAATTTTAAATTGCAATTTTGACATTTGGATAATTGTAAATTCAAGAATTTTAACTACAAATTTGCAAATCATATATTTTTATTTTAAAATGTTTTTTTAGCAATCAAGAAATGCAATTTAACGACCATATCTAAAAATTGCAATTTCAATAATTAATTGATTGTAGTTTCAATATTTGTATATTCCAAGAATTTATGTGAAATTGAAATTTCAATAGCTACAAGTTTGAAATTTCAACTAGTTATATGATTGAGGAGAAAGTTGCAATTTTAAGGAAAAGTACAATTTAAACAATCAATCCAAAAGAATTTTAGTGATCAAGATTTGTAGTTTCAACAAGTGGAGAATTATGAAAATGCAATTTTATCAATGTATTTCAACAATTAATTGATTGCAATTTTGAGATTGCCAAAATTGCCATTTTAGCATTCAAAAATTACAACGTCAACAATTAATGACAAATTTGGCAATTCTAAAGTCAACAATAAAAACTATAAATTCACATTTTCAACAAGTATACTAAAGAATAAATTCACATTTTCAATAAGTATACTAAAGAATAAATTCACAATTTGAACAATTGAAGAGTTATAACAATTGCAATTTTACCATCTAGGGTATTATAATTTCAACAATTAATTGATTGCAATTCATGAGATCGAGTATTAGAATCTCATGATTTCAAGAGTTGCAATTTCAACAATTGGAGAAATAATAGTAATAATATAGCATAAATAAACTGTATTTCAGCTACTAGATTATTAAGGAGTATTTCACATTCTTTTATTGAAAAATGAAATCTCAATAGTTGGTTGATTGTAATTTCAATGATCAAAAATTCCAATTTCAATATGGGGCTGCAATCAAATAATGGTGATCCACTAGCATCCATGCATGGTGTCTTGTCAAAAATAGGTTGGGCATCTTCTCTTATTCCCCCCTGAATAGCTCTAGTATGCAAATTCCCCAATCCTTTGTCTAATTGTTCATTGTCAATGCTTAGTTCTTTGTCACACATGGATGGTTGTGTGAAATGACCTTCATTCTCAATTTTCTATTCAAACAAAGTTTGAGAACATGTTATCAATTAAAATGGCTTCACATTCCAAACCTATCTTATTCAAGATTCTATTCCATCAAAGTTTGGAAATTGCAAAAGATAACTTGTTACAATCATAAAATAAACATCTTACATGTACATAAATTGGACCACTTAAGGTTGGTTGATAACTCATTTGTGGACATCTTGGAGAGCTTTTCCCACAATTTTTCTAATTTGAAATTGAAAATTGCAATTTAAATTATTTCAATGATCAAACAACTACAATTTTCAACAACCAAATAGTCAACATAGATATTAGAAAATATTCTACTTTTAGTGCTTTAATATAACAATTATTACCTCATTGTGAGATATTGATTCATATAAGACCAAAAAGTGAAGAGCTCTATAATTAAACACATATTTCATTAGACTATTTGCAAGGGATTCAATATAAATTCCATGAAACTGTAAATTTCAATGTACTACACAAACAAATTGTTCATTAAAATTGTGACATGAAGAAAAAGAATATAGATATTAGAAAAAAACGACAAACATAAACACAAACGTGCATCCACATGCACTTATGTAGTGGTTTATTTCTAGATAATAATAAAAATGAGATAAATGCACGGAATTAAGAACTTATAGAAAAAATATTATATGCCAAAGAATTAAATTTGAATTGGAATAGTTGTGACATTATAGATGAGAGATGTTGGTGCATCTTGCACTAGAGAAATAGTTGCTTCTTGAAAATGACTTTATGTTGCCTCCTCTTAAACAAGTCAATGTGAATTTATATTAATCTTCTTGATTCAAGTTGTGTGGGTGTTTTCCTATCTCGAGAGCTTCTTTGATGAGATGATAAGAATAATGGGAAGTGGAAGCTAATATTTTAGTATGATCAAAGTAGATGAGGTTTTTAGAGTTGAATAAGCAAGACTACCAACGATAGCTAAAATACAAATTAAAAGAAAACATACCTCAATTCCAACCCCAAGTGGGAATTCAAAAAATCCCTTTAACTTCCTAGTTTAGTGAGAACCATCAGTTGAAAGATACTTCATTAAACTTCTTGCAAAGGAAAAAAAAATCACTCAACATGCCTCCTTCAAAATATTATTTATTATATGCTAAAAATAATAAATAAATTGAAAAAAATTAAGTCATCAAAGTCCAACAATGACTTGTGAATCATAGAATTCAAAGAATGAGGGGGACCTCGAATCCCTCTCCTTTCAAATCCACTATAAGTTCCTTGGAATTATCCTAGGAGGCTTCCTTCACTTTATTTATTAACTTAATTATTAAAATAAAGGCACTAATTGATCACACAAGCCCCACTTAAAGGTAGGGCTCAATGAGCTCAACAATTAGTTGAGTTCTTCCAAATATTGATTAAGACTCACCACCAGTTCATCAACTTTGGTGATTGTTTTTCCTTGATATTGAATAGGAGGCCACTCTTATAAAGCTTTAAAGGCTATAGGAGTAAAGATCCTAGAGAATTTACCATTCAAAAAGCATACCATGTCTTTCATCAAACCATTCAAAAAATCAACAGAGTTACACAATGAAATATACTCTCTCAAAGGACTCTTAGTAAATGTATCAAGGTGTTAGTAAACATTGTCCCTACCCACCATAAAACTTCAAATATTGTCTTTAGAAAATTACTTCACCTTAGATCTCTTAAACCTAGAGTTTCTAATAAACTGAAAACCCTAAGCATCAATTTAATAAACCCCTAGATCATTGATCTTTCCATACCTACTATCGCTCAACCAATAATACCTACAAAATATGAAATTTCCTTTTCTCCCAATGCCATACATGCGTCTGTAGAAAAAGAGAAATTGCCTTTTGCACTAAAAAGAAATCGTGTACCTAAAATTTTAGAATAAAATCGAGTGTCTACAAAAACAATTTATCTTTGAGGTGTATGTGAATGATGATGATGGTTAACATCCACTCAGACCAAACTTTGGTCTATCGGACCTAAAAAAATGAATTATTCAGTTTGTTTGTAGAATTGTATTCCTATGCTCAAAGAGCTTGAAGAGAAGCATCCCAAGCTCACTATAATTTTGACACGTTAAAAGGCTAGGAAGGTTGGTATTGCAACAAATATTATGAAACTAGCATCTAATGTGGGTGTACGCAGGGCACTCTAAAAGGAAGTGATTTTCATCCTCAATGTTCATATTCTCACAGAGATGGCAAATCCTTTCCACCCATGGTATTTTAGGAATTTCCCAACGACCTGTTTCATTATGGAGTTCAAGAGAGTTCGTTCTTATCTTGGCTATATTAATTTTTTTCTTTGAACTAGTTAAAACAGAGAGATACTTTTGATCTTCTACAATAGGGTTGATGACATCCTTATACTATCTTAATTTTCTTTTATCCTCTAAATCTTTCTCACACCACATTTTCTCTTTAAACTTAGAGGTAACAATATTTTTAATGTTATTAATATTTTGCAATGTAACATTTTTTGTTGATCTCCCAATGGTTTAACCAGGCTCTGGTATCTTTATACAAGCCTTGTTTCAGCCTTAGGTGGTTTTGGCTGGAATTTAAAGCTAGCTTAGGAAGTCTATGGTCTCGCATGTTATTGATTTTGTGCTTGCACAATAGGATCCTAGTCATAACTAGGCTCTTGATAAGGGGAAACCCCACTTCTATAAGGAGAATATGACAGGGTGTATTGCTTTTAATTTTGAGGTTATACGTTATAAAACGCTTCTGGATTTGCTCAATCTTTCTCCAGGATTCTCTAGAGATGTTGCAGCCCCAAACCNCAAAGAGGAGCTTCTTTTTATCCCACATCACAAGGTTTGTTGCTTTACAATTATTTTCAAGACCAAAATAAGCTTTCCACCCTCCATTAATCCTTTTCTCAGTGCTATAGTTCCTATTGAGCTTGTGATGAATATCAATTCCTAGGTATTTGTAAGAGGACACTTCCTCCAAGTTGTTATTGTCATACAAAAAATTAGCGTAAGTGTCCTTCTTGGATTTTATAATCATAACTTTTGTTTTGTCAGTGTTAACAGTCCTACCCATGGTAGAGAAAAATCCCTTAAGAAGTCTTACTTGCTTATCAAGATCAGATGGACACCTTTGCAGAAGAACAATATCGTAAGCATAGAGAAGAAGGATGATGACTATTCCAGCTAAGATCGTGTCAGCATAGCCTGCTTCCTCTAAACAACATTCTAGCTTATCGTTGAAAATGCCAAATAGGGTAGGGGAGAGGGGGCAACCTTGTTTAACTTCGATATTACACTTAATATCTTTCGACCACCCCTCATTGCTCTTAAACTTGGAAAAAACCTGATGTGCAACGTTGCTTCATCATGGCATATTCCTCCATTGTTAAAACATCCCAAAACAAGATATTTTTTTAGATTTCAACTATATAGAATAAACTAAACAATGAGGCTGATGTAGTCCTATTGAAATAAAATACAGTTAATACTTCTTCATCAACCTATGTAGTCGTACCTCCAACGCTACACACCTCCAACTCCAGCAGGCGTCCGATGCGCAATGTGTGCTGAGCAGAATGTCTATCACATGGGACACCCGTGATTTATCATATAAATCTACACACAAGAGAGTAACCACCGATATCATCATGCAATGAAAATTTGTTTTACATCTACACACAAGAAACCACCAAAACCACGGATATCATGATACAATGAAGATTTGAATGCAAAGCCAACAATCATAATCATACACATATATAAAAAAACAATAAAAACTTAGCTAAAAGATATGGCGTCCTCCTCACTGTTTTAGGGCAAAGGCCATCTCTGTATTTTCATGGAGTCCTTTACCTAGTGGACATAGAAGTTAGCAGTTTGGGAAAGGAGGTCGAGTAGGTAGTATCCAAACTATACACTCCAAGGTGCGGTGCAAAGGAGGCACACCATGCCAAGAGGTAAACACCAACGAAAGGGGCCTGGAGATGGCACGGTGAGGCTAGGTCAAGTAGTCGTGTTTAAGGGCAGGCACTTTTGAAATGGATTCTTCTAAGCAGCCTATTATACCCCGATTAAAGGGATTTAATTACTTGGTTAGTTTTAATTACTAAAATCATGAGTGATTAAAGGGAAATGGATTCCCGATATACCAAATGGTATAGGGAATTTGTCCATATTTTGGGAAAAGTGACTCCGCACGGGAAAATGTGGGCTAGTCGTGGGGGTGTGTCCAACACTACAACAACACGGATGTAGCCTAACAGGACCCCATGGTTATTGTCTATTTGCTCCAGCTTTCCCTGAAGAATTTTCCCACTATTTACCAAAATCATTTTACACTGTATTTTCATAATGTTTGGGGGATGCTGATTTTATTAATGTGAGTTGATCAATTAAATGTGAGAAATTAAAAAGTGCATATTCCTGCGTTAGGATATCCCTAAGATCAGGAAAGCCTGCGAGGGGCAGAGCATACATGGAGGAGGAAAATGTTTGTTCGAATTTGTAAAAGTAGAAAATAAAAGATACATCCCTTTAGGACAGATTGTGTGCTTGTGTTAAAAGAAAGTAGAAACAAAGAAATCATGGGACTAATTACTACGACAATGTAATGATGAGTTAGTATTTGATTACTTTGAATCGTAAAACTTTAAAAGTTGATTGATATAGAACTATTGTAGTAAGTAAATCTAGTCTCAAAATCAAACCACTAAAGTACAGATACAGGATTTCCCCCAAATGGGGGAAAGAGGGTTTGGGAGTCGTAATCCCACTTGCTCTTTTATTAATTATTACAATGTTGATTTTCTAGAGAACTACTTTTTGACATTGAAAATTTGATTAAAAAATGCTTATAATAACTTGTTGGAAGAAGGGGGTTGAAGAAGGGGGATATGGAGGTGCTTTGGGAAGCGAAAAAATTCAAAATTTCGCTAGCACTTTTGCTAGACCTATTAGTAAAGTGCAAAAAACAATAAGCTATATATTTGTAAATTAGTAGATTAGTGTAAAAATACAATAATTTTTTTACAACTTAGTACTTGCAAAAAATAGAAAGATTTATGCCAATTCAAGTACTAAGAAAATAAACTAGATCTAAGCTTATAATTTCAAGTTAAAAGCACTTTTAAATATAATAGAATGAACAGCCTAATAATTGTATGATAAACTCTTAAAAAGAAATCTAAGCTTGCTTTTATTAAGTAAGCAAAGAGATAGATTAATTTTAAAGGGAAGAAGAAAGGTTCTCAAGCTCCATCTTAAATCTTTATGAGGAGGTGGAAATGCCTGAAAAGAATGAAGCGTTAGATCCAAATATAGATAATGAAGAGAAAATGGATGCAACCAAGCTCTCACTTCTCCTTCACCTAAGATGATCTGCAAACTGCAAAACCTTCAAACAAGTGAGGTCGAATCTAGTGTGGTTTATTGAATGAAACAAGAAGAACATAAGTATTACCGACTACAGTCTGTTACTTATTAATATACTATAATAAAACACAAGTAAACAATTTAAGAGTTTAAAATTTTACTCTATGAGCCAGAAATCGATTTCTAAGCTAGATATTGGATCTAGAAACTCATAAGAAAAGAAAATCAATTAGCTAAGTATCACCTCGATTTACGCACATCATTCACATTCATGAGATTCTTGCATAGTTTGGACCTCGAAAGCCTCAACTTTATTTAAAATATGATAACATCAATACATTATAGAACACAGGTTCATTGCTTCTCCCTCTAAAATGAAGAGCAAGCGCCTACTAATTATAGAAAAGAATGGCCAAGAGAAAGAGCCTTTCTTGAGTTGGAACACAAGTTGGATTGAGTTGGAAAGGGTTGGAAAATGATGAAAATCATATTACATTTAGTTACCAACTCACACACCAAGCTTTAACTTACACTTTCCTTTATTTCCTTGAGAGTTGTGCCCTCCTTATGAGGAAATGTGCCCCACTCTTATTTACCAAAATGACTTGCCTTCCTTTGCCGAGAAAAACACTCCAGAGTGTTTTACAAACCTTAGGAATATTTCCACTTTACTTTTCCAACTCATAAAATTGAATTTTGGCATGTTTTCGAGTTTTTAGAAATTGTCGGTTTCTTTATTTTCTCCATGTTGACCTCTTTTAAAAACGTTTCTAGAAAAAATAAAAATAAGTGATTAATAATCACTAATTTTAATTTTTAAGTGGGTCTATGGGTAAAGTGGGTTCTCTAGGTTAGAAAATGAGCACCCCCAAGGCAAAATCCCATTACTAATGCCACTTTTATGCCCTAGTGAATATTTTTAATTAAAACAAGCTTGCTTTTATGAGAAAAATTACAATTTTCTGAAATAATAAAAGCACCTAAGGGGGTCTTAGTACATGTTCATGTGACTCAAAAACCATGATTAGCATGGTAATATACATTGAAACATAGGTTTTAATAACCTCCTAATGCCTAACCACCAAGACATTTACTCTAGCTTTGAGGAGCATGTGAAAAACTTGAAAATTATAAGTCATTAAACAAACGACATATAATTCTCAAGGAAAAACAACCTAGAGTAAAGTATTGATGACTAAGTCCTAGGGAATCCAAACCTTTTACATATTTTCACCGTGCTAAGTCATTTATTACAATTTCTTGCAGGGTATGAAGATGTAAAAAATAAAAAAGAAAGGGCCATTGATTGGCTTGATGTATCTCAAAACACATGTGATGAACAATTGATTTATTCAAGTCTTTGATGGCTCACTGGAAATCCACCTAAGTGCAACTTAGTGGATAACAAGCTAAATTCCTATGACATTAGATGTGATTATGCAAATGAAAGCAAGTTTAACAATAATGAAGACAAGGTTTTAGAAGATTCTCAAATTGAAAAAGGAAGCTCATCTTGAAAAGGTCCATTATATCCTCAAACTTAAAGGACAACTGGAATATGCAAAATAAAGCATAGAAAGGTTGGCATACATGTTAAAAGAAAAGGAGGATATTTGTCAGTAACCGGACATGAGATAGGATGTCTAAAGGAATTGGAAGGGACCTTAGCAGCTCTCAAAGACAAAAGGTACAAGAACCATGAACAATTTAAAGAAACCATTGCTGGTCTTAAGAGGCAATTAGAAGAAGCCAACACATTTGAAGTTGATCTAATAAATCAACTACAAGAGAAGAAAAAGTTGTGTCAAAGGAAGAGCTTGAAATTCTTTTATTGAGAGAAGAATCGGGAAAGGAAGCCAACACCAATTTCAAATTTAGAAAGGGTAGCGAAATCCTGGATGATATTTTAAGTCATAAAAGATCATCATCTGGAAAGTCATGCATCGGTTATGTCAATAAGACTGTCTCAACTTCCCCACAACAGAAAATCAAGGAAAAGAACCAAATTCTCTTTAAGGACAATAAGAAAGCCAATCATGAAAGGACAACATTGCCAAAATAAGATGGATTTAGAATAACTCTTATTGTTTACTAGAAATAAAAATCAAAGGTATGTAACTAGTTTTCATGGCTATTGTTATTCATGCAATGGGTTCAGCCACATGTCCATAAACTGCATGCAATATGCAAGAAGGGAAACCGAACCTACCAACAATTTGATTAGGTGTTGGAAATGCAATCATGCTAGACATATTGCAAGACACTGTTATAAAATAACATGCTACAATTACAATGCTTTTGGCCACAAGGCTCAAATCTACAAAAGGTCAAGAGTTCCATTAACAAGAATTTATAAATAATACCTCATACAATGGCAAGAAAGTGTCTAACAAAGTCTAGAAAAGAAAAAATGATGAAGTATGTTTGCCAAATTTGTGCACTCAAGAAAGTAATGTTGCATTAAAACAAAATAAAGTTTGGAAAATAAAAGCCAAAATGGAAGAGACCTACTCTCATGAGGATCTAGAATCCATGTCAAAGAAAAGTGAAGAAACATCAATACACTGTGAATAAAAGAAAGAAAAGGGTTGAAAGACTATGTTGGAAAGATGTTTGAGACAGAAGGTGTAACAAACATAAAATAAATATAATAATTAAATAATTAATAATAAACATAATTAAGATGAAAGGACCTGACCTTTCATTCACAATTCCCAAGCCCTATTTAATAGGCGGGTTATCAACCATTGTAATCATCTTTCATCCTATCATTAATATATACTTGCCTTATGGCTTATCGAATATGTTAGGTATAACTCCCGATTCTATTATTCCAATGCCAATGCATATATTTATACATTTCAGGTGGTGGTTGAGATTCCGACCAGCCTATCCATATTCCTACATAACTGTTCAGCTTCCTATTCTTTATTTATTTATTTACAATAATCCCTAACGGATTATATTCTAACAATCCCCCTCTTAATCCGAAGGGGTGTTCGTAAGTCCGAGCATGTTTCTGAATCTTTCAAACTTTTCTCGTCCAAGCGCTTTGGTGAAGATGTCTGCAATTTGATCATTTGTGGAATAATGTCGAAGATGGACTGTCTTGGCCTCTACATGATGTCGAATCAAATGATACTTTGTGTTGATGTGTTTGGTTCGATCATGGAATCTAGGATTCTTAGCCAGCTTGATTGCAGAAGTATTGTCGACCAATAATGGAGTGGAGTTCTCTTGTTTTTCTTGCAAATCTTCAAGTATCTTCCTGAGCCATACTATTTCTTTCGTTGCTTCAGCTGCAGCCACATATTCTGCTTCTATTGTTGAATCTGTCGGAACTGACTGTTTGCGTGAACTCCATGAGATAGCTGCTGATCCAAGACTCATAGTGTATCCAGAAGTTGATACTCCTGTCTCCTTATCGCCATCAAAATCTGAGTCTGAGTACCCAATAAGTTTGAAGTCATCCACTTTAGAGTACTTGAGTCCAACGTCTTGAGTCCCCTTCAAGTATCTTAGAACCCTCTTTGCAGCTGACCGGTGTCCTTCACAAGGTTTATGCATGAACCTTGAAAGTATGCCAACAACATAAGAAATATCTGGTCTAGTTGTTGTAAGATAGATAAGGCTTCCTACAAGTTGTCGATACTTGGTCGCATCCTTAAATTCTTTTCCTTCGCTTGATGTGAGCTTCATTTTCTGTTCCATTGGAGTAGATATAGGGTTGCATTCTGTCATGCAAAATTTGTTTAGTAGTTCTCCAACATATTTTTTCTGATATAGGAATATGTACTC
>LPNX010158956.1:65930-83898 GCA_001517045.1 Pseudotsuga menziesii | reverse complement strand
TGTTTCTCAAATATGCTGCACATTTTACTGCATCACCCCAAAACATTAGTTTTACATTCTTGAAAAACATCATAGAGCGAACCATATTCATTATGGTTCAATTCATTCTTTCTGCTACACCGTTTTGTTGAGGATTGTAGGGAACGGTAGTCTGATGTGCAATTCCATGTTGGCGAAGATAATTTTCAAAAGCATTTGAAGTGTATTCTTTCCCATTATCAGTACGAAGTGTACCAATTTTTTATTGTGCTTGTTTTTCTATCAATGCATGAAAGTCTTTGAATGTTTGAAATGCTTCTGATTTTGTCTTTAAACAGTAAATCCAGCACATTCTTGAGTAGTCATCAACAAATGTCATAAAATACTTATTCCCATTTGCTGAAGGAGTTGGCATTGGGCCACACAAATCAGAATGTACTAGTTCTAATTTCCTACTTGCTCTGAAATTAGATTCATGGAATGGTAGCTTACTATGTTTCCCTAATATACATGCATCACATTTGTTCTTCTCTTTGGGAATGGTGGGCAAACCAAATACACTATTCTTTCTCAACAAATGAAGACTGTTATAATTTAGATGACCAAATCTTCCATGCCACAATGAACTAGATGACATATTACCTTCTCCATGCTGAGAGAGGTAGGCATAGTTCTGAAATCTTGCGGATGAACCCTTGAGCTTCAGCAGCTTTCCATCTTCGTATCCAGTCATGATGACTTGGTTGTCAGAGGACTTTCTTATTTCAACAATTCCATCAAACATGTGGATGGAATGGCCTTGCTGTAGAATCTCCACCAAGGACAGCAGGCTTCTCTGCAACTCTGGAAGATAGAGAACGTTCTTCAACAAGAAATCAGGGAATCCAGGCATCTTCAGTCGAATGGTGCCCATTCCCTTTGGTTTAATACTTGACTTATCTGGAAAGTAAACTATGCCATCTATTGTTTCATTCAGTTCTTCAAAATAGTCTTTTCTAAATGTCATGTGTGATGTTGCACCAGTATCAAGCAGCCAACAATCTTTATAAGATGAAAGAGAAGTCATTTCATTAATTCCAAGATTACAATGTGCAACAATACAAGAATCAGAAGATTTACTAGCATCTTGGTCATCTTTCTTCTGGTTATGTTTGTCTTTGATGGAGTCCCATGAAGCCCAACACTGATCGAATGTGTGTCCAGTCTTTCCACAATGCTTGCACTGCAGATCTGATCTTTTGTTTCTGCCCCCTCTGCCTATGAAGTTTCTTCTTCCTCTGCCTCTGAAGTTTCTTCTTCCTCTGCCTCTCTCTTTGCCAGAGAGAGTGACACCAACTGCAGATGCTATAGATTGCATCTTTTACAAATGTTAGTGTAATTTACAAAGAGAAATAGAAAACAAATAACCTTGCAGGTCTACAATCTCTGCCAAGGCGAATACAATGCAAGTTTATAGCATACACACGCTTCTTCAATACAAAATATGCCAGTCACTAGCAATATATCAGTCTCAGTAGCAGAATTTTGAATATTGAGATCGGTCTTCAAGTAGGTCTTCAACAGGCTGTAGCAACACAGGCTCGCTTGATACGTAGGTAGCTCCACAGGTTCAGCAACATAAAAAATTTCAGACTCCACGCAGTCGATAGGGCAGTATATACTCAACGCATATAAACTAGGGTTTTTGTATGAAGTCGCAGCACTCTTTCAGAGAAGTAATAACTCTCCAACGCATATATTATTCCTCTAGCACATCATATATTATATTTTGCAGTCAACAAAAAAAACGGTTTACCTTCGTTCAGTATTAACGCAGCCTCAATCTCATACAGCATATATCATTCAATGGACCTTCACGCAGATAGCTCCACGCTGGTCTTCACGTGGTCGCAGATACCACTGAGTCTCTTCAACACAGCAATACCACTGATAGGTCTTCAACACTGTCTTTAGGGTTCACTCAGAATATTAGGGTTCCTTCCTCCACGCTATTACAGCGTTTAACGCAGTCTTCTCACTAGTCTTCACGCAGGCAGCTTTCATTCAATCTCCAATGCAGCTTCAGGCTCAGTCTCTTCACGCAGGACGAGCTGGATCATGAACGAATACAGGCCAGAGTTCCAACGATCTTGAGACAGGATGGAAACTCGTTACAACGGAACCAGTCTTCACAAGATACTCATCAGCAAGAGATATCAACGCAACTCCACTGAGATATCAACGCAACGAAGAGAACATTCTTCAAGGAAGATCCACGCACAATAGCTCCTAATCCTTTGTGGATAGCAAGATACCACGTAGCATGTTCATTCTCCTTTATTTTTTAGGTCATAGGCATAACACACAATTGAGAAAGGTTTTGAATATACACTGTCATGAAGTTGAAGATAAACCTTCAACGCATTCACGCAGAAGTTGAAGAGAAACCTTCAACGCATTCACGCTGAAGTAATAGGCCGCAGTCTCTTCATTCATTGCAGATTTTGCAAAGGAGTGGCTCACGACCCTCCCAGATTGGACACAGACCTGGCGCAGTTCAAAATCGCAGGTGGAGGATACTAGACTTCACACAGAAAAGAGAAAAAAACCAGCGATCTTCATTCTGCAATCACGTTGGAGAGGGAAAAACCAGCGATCTTCATTCTTCATGCAGTCAAAGATCAGCGAGCTTCTCATTTCAATCGTAGCTCCACATTCAGGCGCGAGCTTCTTATTTCAATCGTAGCTCCACATTCAGGCACTTGGAGGTCGTAGCAGTCACTTGGAGGGCTTGTCAACGCAGTCACGCTTCACTCACATAATACAAGAGCAGTCATGCTCCACGCAGTAGTGACGATGGAGGATATGAAAAGTATTTACTCTTTAATGAAGTAACACATGCCACAATATTCCACGGAGTAGCACAAAGATATATAGCAGTCCCCAGTAGAGATTCCAAGCACACACTTGCAGCAACGAGTCGAGTGACTCAGCGAGCTCGATCCACATCCCAAACTTTAGATAGAACCCAAAGATGATAGCTACATTTTTCTAATTGTGAGGTAGTTCAAAAATTAGGGTTTCTTCACAGTAATACGAGAGGGGAGAAACGCGCTCCTGGAGGGCAAACTCCAACACAGAAAATTAGGGTTTAGTCGATGAAATATGCACTCAGAGAATATGGCACAGTGGCACGCAGATAATTCAGACTTGAGGATAGTTTACAGACCACAACACAAAAGGAAATCGACTGCAGGTGGAGAAGGTGTCGACACTCAATCTCAGAAACGTTCCTCAAATGGAAAAAAATAGTAAAATTGAGGGCACGCAGGCTGGCAGGAGAAACGCATGCGACTGGCAGACTGACGGAGCAGGCAGTCTGGCAATGGACTGGCAAGCAGAATGCCAGGACTGAAATGCAGCAAGCAGGAGTTATGGCTAATAGCCAAGCTCTGATACCACTTGTTAGGTATAGCTCTCGATTCTATTATTCCAATGCCAATGCATATATTTATACATTTCAGGCGGTGGTTGAGATTTCGATCAGCCTATCCATATTCCTACGTAACTGTTCAGCTTCCTATTCTTTATTTATTTATTTACAATAATCCCTAACGGATTATATTCTAACAGAATATTCCAAGTGTTTTGGTGAATAATATTGTATGGGCGAATAATTATTCGCTTCAAGTGGTATCAGAACCTCGTTTGGCGAATCTGGGCCTTTGGCCTTAATTCTCAGACCTTGTCTCATTTTTGGCTTCTATCCTTATTTTAGGGTTTCCCTAAAATATTGGACATTGTCCAAAAGAAAAAGAAAAACGTAAAAAAATAAAAAAAATTAAAAAAAAAGGATAGAAAAAAAAACAGAGAAAAAAAAAGATAAAAAGAAAAGATAAAAAAAAAACAAAAGGTAAAAAAACATAAGAAAGGAAAAGGAAAGTAAAAAAAGAAAAGATAAAGTAAAACAAACACATGGTTTTGCTTTCCGTTTCAACCCAAGTTTTGCTTTGATTTGAATTATTATAATATATTTATAATAATTCAATTTTTTGTTTTATTATATAAAATAATAAAATAAAGATTTTTATTATATAATAATTAATATAATAATTAATTATTCAGGGGTGGCAGGAGCGGGGGGGATTCTTTTGGATCCCGGAGGTCAAATAGAACAAACCTTTGCTTGGGGATTAGGGACCAGAACAAACAATGAAGCAGAGTGGTTAGCTCTCCTCCAAGGTCTGCAGATCCTACAGGAGAGACAATATCAAAAGGTTATGATATTTGGAGATTCTAAGCACGTCATATCTAAATTGATAAATGGTTATCCTAAGGGAGCGGTCAAATGTCATCGCTTATGCAAGAAAGTCAAGGCTTCTTATGCACAGCTCATACAAACTATTCCATATCCTTAGATCCAACAACTCGGCAGCAGATAGCTTGGCCAACCTGGGGGCCTCTCTCCATCAAGGCCACCTCAAGAAGAATGGGAACCCCCCCTTATTCAAACATGTTCCATAATGAATAGCAAAGTTATCATATGTTATTATCTCTCGCAATCAAATGGAAAGCTCCATAGGAAAAATCAAAGAAAAGGGAATAGTGTCACGCTCAAATTTTGCTTGGGGTTGTGTTTTATGCCTCCCTTTGGGTTACTCCCCCTTCTCCTGGCCTCGCTCGTCCTCCCCTTTCCCATCCCCTTTTCATCCATCCCATCGCCATTTAATTCTCTCCCCTCCTCTCCTTTCGAAGTCCACCGTCCATTCTATGCTGGCCTCCACTCCCATTTAAGGCTCAGTACTCCCCCTCTCCGCTCCTTCGACGCGTGGTTTTCCTGCTGTCAACACTTCCCCTCAGAGGCAGATGAAATAAATACCATTCAATACCGGGATTTCTCCATTCTTCCCTCACACGATAGCGATCCTGTCTTGGATATCAATATGGCCTATGTTGGTAGCACGCCGATTTCACTTTCCTCCTCCTCTATTGGCTCTGGTCTCCTTGATGCTCTGCAATACCTGTTGTTTACTGTTTCTGGAATCGGAGAGGGAAGCCTGCAAGGTCTCCCGTGGCAGGTGCTCCCCCTCACCCGTTCAGTGGTAAAGGAGAGATTGGCCCTTGATGCCTTCTTTCCTTGCTCGTGTAATTCTCTCATCCTTTTGTAGACCGCCTCTTCTGGCAAAGGATTTCCATTAGGCATTTGTGAAAGCAGCTCAGTTTTAGGGTGCAAGTGCACAGGGTGGAAGGCCGGCGACGTTGGCACCTTGATCTGTGGGAGAAGTGAAGATTTACAGCTGCAGAAGGAGCTCCTAGTGCTCAGAATTTGCTGTAATAACATATTCGCTACTGGAAATCTGGTTCAGACTCAGCTCGCTGGTAATTTGGTTCATTCTGTTCAGCTTCAGTTTGCTCGAATTAATCTATTGACAGAAGTCGATAAAATGGCTCAGGCAGGGGATAACGGTGAGATGGCGGATATTAAGAAGAATTTGAGACGTTTGTATGAACTTCTCTCTATCAGTGTTATGGACAACCGAGAAATGGCCCGGGATATTAAGAAAATGGAAGATACAGTCAGCTACACCTCGTACCAAATCAGCAACCAAGACGCTCGCATAGACGACAATGAGAGCAACCTCCGTGAATTGCTGGGGAAGGTGGATAAGATTCAGGAGGATCTTCAGCGTCTTGTTTCTCTTAACCAGGTTAGTAGAGTGAATGGTGTTAGTAATGAAGCTGTGCAGCCTATGGAAGAAGAATCTGTCGCTCAGCCCGGAGGCAAATCCTAGTCTTTCTTATGTTCAGTCTTGAATGAATTTTTTTTTGCAAGTTTTTGTGTAATCAGTTTGTAAGGGTTTATACAACCCAAGGCTCTAAATGTCTACAACAGTTTTATAGGGAAGTGTTTTGGGATCCACAGTGGAATGTCACTTGGTACTGCTCTCCTGTTTTGCTCAGTTTCTCAGGATCTTTTTGCATGTAATGAATGGTTGTGCACAACCACCTTTTATATAATCCCCCTTTTTAGTTTTTGTCAAAAAAAAAAAAATTATTATTATTTAAAATAAAACTATATATTAAATTATATATATAGTTTATAAAAACATTAATATATTATTAATTAATAATTATTATTAAAAAAAGAAATTATAATTTATAATAATTATTTTTGGAAAAAAAGAGGTTATTAACCTAACAAAAAAGACCAATTAGTCAAGGAAAAACAAAAATTGGAAAAAAAAAACAATCGATGACTAACTATAGTCCACACGGCCATCTAGTGTCAAAGAAATAAGAAATCATGGAATCTGGTTTGCAAGTACAAATAGAAAAATTAGAAGCCTAATTAAAGCGCTATCGAAGAGACAATGAATAATTACAAGACATGAATATGAAATAACAAGTACTCATTAAATTACATAAGATGCAAAAAGAGCGCAAGGAACAAAAAATTTCTGATAAGATGAGTTTCCCTTTCGAATTTTTGGACCTTATTTCAGGGACTTGATAGTTCACTGTATGCTCCCATAAAGAATACAACCATTGTACTCCCAAAACCACATTTGTATCAGCCACATTCACTACATAAAAATTATCAGTGATAGTATGATTTCCTAGAGTAACTCGAAGCTTTGGAATCCATTTAGTGCAGTCCATAGAATTGTTACCTGGAATGATGATTGTGAAACCATCAAAATTTTCAGCTTGTAACTTTCTCATCTCCACCAAGGCTGTATCTATGAAGTTATGAGTGGATCCTCCATCCACTAGAATTGTGACCTTTTGGCCTTGTATGTTACCCTTGAGCCTCAAGGTGTGGAATCTAGGTACACCTGAGAGTGCTGCAATTTTTCCTGTATCAGGAGTGGGTTTTTCTTCTTCTGTTGTTTCATACCCCTATTCTTGGGCTGCAAGTTGTGCTTCCTCCTCCTCCTCCCCCTCTTCATTATCTTCAGAAAAAACTTCAATGTAGCGTGCCTTCCCCTTGGCACATTTATGTCCTGGAGCCCAAGGTTGTTGGCATGTAAAACATAGCTTCTTTCTTCTAAGTTCCTATTTGTTTGGTCCTCCTTTATTTTCTTTGATAGAGGAGTCATTTTTCCATGGTTTCTTACATTCCTTGAACTTGGAAGGAAAATTTGGCTTGGGGGGTATTTGGTTCTTGGCAACACATTCTGTAAATCTCTTATCAAATTCATGGCATCCTTCCATGTGGCTGGCTTATGAGCCTTCATGAGCTCTCTCAAAGGTTCTACCAATCCTTCCGTAAATAATAAAACCAACCAAGCCATAGATACATCAGAAACCATTACTGAAAGCTTTTCAAATTCTAACATATACAGTTCAGGAGCTCCTACTTGCGTCAACTGTGCTAGTTCTTTGAAAGAAAGTTTGGGGTCTTTCCTCTCAAATCTCTCCAATAATGCATTGGAGAAACCCTCATAAGACAAAATATGATCATGTCCCAAGGTTCTAAGACCATGGAACCACCAATCACTAGCTTCCCTTTCAAGATGCAAAATGACCATTTTCAATGCATCTTCTTCAACCATAGGATTTAACTGAAAATACACACTTAATTTTTGCAACCAAGCACTAGCAGACATTTGTGAAGAACCATCAAAGGAAGGAATAGTTGCTTTTCCCATGGTGTACTTTAATTCATTATTAAGAGGAGATTTCCTATTCCCATTTTCTCCTTGTTTAAATTAAAGCAAGGCTTTAATGAACTGATCGAAAGGTAGGACTTTCCTACATTCATCACTTGGTTGTTGTCAATCATTTGTTGCTTCCCTCGCATCATAAGTAGTTTAAGGGCCTTCTTTGGACTCTAAAAACTTAGGTATTACAAGTCCATTCTGATTCTTGAACTCATGGGGTCGGTTATGAGGTCCAGTCTTCGAAAAAATGGCTTCTCCATGGATCTTCTTCTCATCATGGGGTGTACTACTACTACTCTCGGGTGTTGACTTGCCCCCAAGTTGGATAACCAACCATTCAAACCCTCGCATAAAATGTTTGGTCATGCCTTCAAGAGTTTTCTTAATGAATGTTTTAAGGTCCTCATTATTTTATGTCATCTATATATCGCAGTCCTAGTTTTTCCTTAATCTCCTTGTAAAAAGAACTAACTTCTCCACTTCCTTCCCTTTAACTATTAGGGTCTCCAGTTTCAGTGTCTAATGGAGGGAGGCCATCATTGGGAAACATGAATATATAACTATAACATGTGTTAATATCATGCTTTGATATCACTATAATGTCCCAATTCAAAAATTCCCAACGAAGGCAGAATTTGGGGAAATTTTGTTTTAATTAGTCTTGACTCTAGGGGATTCGAATAGCACAAGAGGGCCTCGACTTTGGTAGGGATTGATATGGGGAGTATTAGAGCTGACATGTCATATTTTCATAGGTCTACAATCAGGTTTTATTTGTCATAGAATCTTCCATAATTGTTGTCATAAAATGCAGGGAATCTCTCTCCAAGTGGCACCTAGTTTCTTCTTAGCCTCTTCCTCTTCTATAGGGAGCTACTCCTCTTCACCCACTTGAATCCTTGAGTTCATGATATGTTAATTGACATCTCTTCACCTTCCAAAAATGTTCCATTACTCATAATTTCGAATTTTGGGTTAATTCATGACATGTGTAAGGAAGAATCTAGCCACCCAAGGTCTCCATGAACCTCTAAATGTCCTTATGAAGCAATGCCACTTTATTTTCTCCATATTTATTATTTGTATGACCCAATTTAATGTTTAAATGACAAACTAAGGTTCTCTTGGGTCCCATATCTTTCTTATTGCAATATTTAATGCCTCCTCCCCAACCTATGGAACTAGTAGGCGGGTGAAACATTGTCAATTAGTAGTCTCATTGGGATGGGGATATGACAATCAATCTCCCTTCCTCACAAATATCCATTCCACAAAGGAGTCAGGAACAACTCTTGTGCCAAATCAACAATCATACTAATTATCAATCTACTTTCTTAAGGATGGGAATCTCCACTCTCCACCACTCCAATCCTTTCACATAAGTATGCAAACTTCACATTAGACTTAGGGTTGAAAATATTAGTGCTGTAACTCTAGGTTGAAAATACTAGTGCTTTGAGGTGGTTGATGTGAATGATACTAGGATTGAGGAGAAGAAGTGCACAAGGTTCCAATGGCACTTTTCTTGTTTTATTTTAATGCTCAAGCAAAAGAAACATGCTTGATCTATAATGGCTAAAGCAAATCACAATTTGTTTTGGTGTGTAGAACCCATTTTTGGGAAACCTAACCATAACCAACCTACCATGTAATTTTGTATTCTAATATTATATAGTTCGACCACAGTTTTAATTTTTTTCTAATATAAAATCTAATTGTCACTAAAAATATAATGTCATCGCAATTTTTACCTATATTATCCAACAAAAAAACCTAATACTTATTTGTAAAAATGAGTGGTCGAACACTGACGATTTTGATTTTTTTGGCTCCAAGAACATTTAATTTTGTTGGCTGTTTTGAACCTCTCATTCTCGTGGGTTGTTGGTGGGTCGGCTGCTGGAGGTGAGATTTGGCTCCCCTTGTGCATGGTTGCATTTTCTTCTGGCTCGTAGGTGGTTGAGTGCCTTTCAGGCCTTCGTGACTCCAAGGAGATTCCCCTCGTCTCTGTTGGGATCGGTTATGCTTAGTTGGTGGCATCTCTTGCTTGGGTGTTGCTCTTGGAGGATCTTAGCCATGGTGCTTTTCTTTCTCTCTGATTTTGGATTTGGGAGTTGTGTCCCTTATTTCTCTGCAGCATAAGTGCTCTGAGAGTCATGGTTGACGGAGGGGGTCCCTCCCCTCCTCCTGATTTCACAGCTTTCAGAAGACTGGTAGCATCTAGTAACAACAAGAAGCCCTCTCAGTCTCAGCAGTCTTTTGTCAAGAAACTCGACAATATTCCCTCGTTGGATCGGCCTACGGATCAACCATGCCAAACAGCTTTGAATCTTGCAGATCGGGGTCTGATTGGCCATTTTATTGGTCTTTGGCGATCTCCCAAGGCTATCGAAGGGTGGGTTCAACGAAACTGGAAACCTCTCATTTAAGAAGGCATCTGCAACAATCTGGTAGGTAAAGGTTATTACGTTTTTCTTTTTGAAAACTCAGAGGATAGATATTTAATTTTCAGGAATGGGCCATATTTCTTGGGTCCTCAAGGGCTTTACCTGAATAAGTGGATTCCAGATTTTGATTTGAACCAAGATGTTCTTTCTGTTGTTGTTGTATGGGTCAGACTGCCGCATCTTCCTCTTCACTATTGGAACTCAGAGTCACTTGTGCTCGAATTTGTGTGGAAGTGGACCTGGAGGTAGGGCTTCTAGAAGCTATTAAGTTGACAGTAGTAGATTGGTCTCATGTACATGAGCTTGATTACGAGCAATTGTCGTTTAAGTGCCGACACTGTCATGGCTACAAGAACTTTTCCAAATCTTGCAAGAAAAAAGCAGATGAAGAAGCCACCAAAGAAAAGGGAGAACAATGGACCAAAGTCCAAAAATCAAATTCAGCAAAGCTAGGAAATATTTCCAAGGGAAACATAGCAAAAATGGAGTCGAGCAGTAAGGACTTTGGACCAAAACAACATGAAATTGGATCTCCTATGAAGGGAGTATCAACTCAAAAAAAAATTGAAGCTTTAAACATCCCTGAAGATCAACCTTTAGTAACTGGAACAGTTATGAAGGAAGTAATACCCCAAAATAATTCCGATGTTCTTAGCATCCCTGAAGAGATTTCTTCAGCTCTTGAAGAGGGAGAAGTTCCCCAAGCTTATGATCAGTCTCGAGAAGACAGAGCATTAGATTAAACAATCTTGGCTATCTTGCTGAGGGATACTCTCCAACATAAGCTGAAATGGTAGAAAAAAAGAAAACCATGGAAAACTCTGGCTCATCTGAAGAAGATTCAATTGAAAGGTCTTCAAAAAAGGGACGAAAACCTCTCAAGAAGATTCGAGAGGAAGAAGTTGAACGCCTGAAGATGCAAGGAATCCAAGCTATAATTGAGATGTCAATTGCCAGGGGCACCAGGGCTAGACCTTTAAAACGAGGCCCTAATCCCTCTGTCAATCTTAAATAATGAACATTGTCTCTTGGAATTGCAGAGGGCTTGGAAACTCATCGAAAATGGAAGTTGTAAAAGATCTCATTAAAATGGCTTCTCCAGATATTCTGTTGCTCCAAGAGACAAAATTAGATAAAGACACCTTTATGTCCTTAAGTAAAAAGAGTTGGAACAAACATGTTGGGTTCGCTGTGAGTGCTCGTGGTTCTGCAGGTGGAATTGCTACCTTGTCGACTGAGAATTGTTTCGCTCTGACAAACTCTCATTCAACGCAACACTGGATTTTTTCTGAACTCAGGCATCTTCCTAGTTTGATTTCTTTTGCTCTGTTCAATCTCTATGTTCCTGTTAATTTACAGGACAAACGTGAATGATGGACCTCTCTGAATGATTTTATTGCTGCAAATTCCATTTCAAATGTTATGATTGCTGGTGATTTAAATAGCACGTTATATTCTAAGGAAAAGAAAGGTGGAATCTATGGAAGAGATCCCCTGCTCAAATCGGTGGAGAATTTTATTACATGTTGGGATTTCATCAATTTTAAACCTAAAAGAGGCAGATTAACATGGTCAAATAATCGAATTGGTGCAACTAATATCTCTACCAGGATAGATAGTTTTCTTGTTCAGAGTTCTCCGCTGATGGAAAAAAATATTGTTATCTCCTCTAGCATTTCGCCAAAGTTCTCCTCAGACCATAAACCAGTTTTGTTGTAGCTAGAAGAGGAAGAGGACCTCGGTCCCATTCCCTTCTGATTCAATCCTCTGTGGATTGGCAGGGACAAGTTTATGAATATTATTTCCAAGGCATGGGACCTTCCAGTCTCTGGATCTTGGAATTGTGTGGGAAAGGAAACTTAAAAACACTAATACTTCGTTAAAGGAATGGATCAAACTATCTCAGTCAAACCCAATCAGTGAAAGAAAAAAAGGCTCTGAAAAAGCTGGAATAAATCCAATTGGAAATGGAAGAATCAGAAATTTCTTCCTCCATGCTGGAAAAAGAGAAACATGCCCAGATTAATTGCTTTCGTGCATTCAAACAAGAAGAAGAATACTGGAGATTGAAATCACGTAGCACTTGGCTGAAAGCAGGAGACCTAAATACATCCTTTTTTCACAAACAATGTAGAGCTAGGCTTTCTCTAAATCAAATCTCAAAAATTACCTCTTTGTCTGGTGTCACCATTAAAGGCATTTCTCAAATTAAGCAAGTTGTTGAATTACATTTCCAGGACCTGTATAAAGAAGATGGATTTATTAATTTTGATTTAACCTCTGAATTTTTTACTGATATTCCCTGTCTAGTGAGGGATGAGGAAAATGAAGAGTTAATGCAGCCTTTTTTTTAGAAAGAGATCATCGATGTTATCTGGTCTATGGGGTCGGATAAAGCCCCAGGCCCTCATGATTTCTCCTTTCATTTTTACTGAATCTGCTGGCCAGTTATCAGGAAAGATTTTCTTCGGATGATCAAAGCTTTCCAATTAAAAGGCAAAGTGGGTGGATGCACCAACTCCACTTTCCTTGCTCTTATCCCTAAAGAAGTTAACCCCGTGTCTTTTGATCGATTCAGACCAATCTCTTTGTGTATTGCTTCTTATAAAATATTCTCTAAACTTTTAGCTAACAGGCTCAAAATCTTGCTTAGGAAGTTGATTTCTCCTCTTCAAGGAGGGTTTGTAAAAGGAAGACATATTCTAGACAATGTGATCCAAGTTCAGGAAGCCATGCTCTCTAGTTTCCATCGAAAGGAGAAGGGCATGCTAATTAAACTCAATATGGCAAATGCCTTTGACAAGGTAAAGCTATCTTTTCTTTACTCAGTTTTCTATTCTTTTGGCTTTTTCCCTGCCTTCATAAATTTGATAAAAGCTTGTATTGATAAGCCGTGGATAGCGCCTTTGGTTAATGGTAGACCAGCTAATTTCTTTCAAACTTCCAGGGTTCTCAAACATGGTTTCCCTCTCTCGCAATTTTTGTACATTCTAATGGCCGATGCTTTGAGCAGAAAGTTAACTGCAAGGAAGAATGAAGGTATTATTCCGGGCATTCACCCTGCTAGTGGTGTCGAAGCTATTAACCATGCTCTCTTTGTGGATGACACTTTGCTTCTGGGAGGGGCTTCTCTCAAAATGGCAAGAGTTTTTGTAGAAATCATGCATCATTTTTGTATTATTTCAGGTGCTCTAATTAACAATGGTAAAAGCGTCGTGTTTCGCTGGAATGTAGATCAATCTACTATTGCAAACATCTCTCAGATTTTAGGCTTGGAAGGATTTGCTAGCTAAGATAAGGTTAAGTATTTGGGTCTCCCTTTAACCTTGGGAAAAAACAACTCTTCTCTTTGGTTGGAAATTATTGGCAAGATAAAAGCCAAGATTGCCTCGTGGGGTAGCCACTGGCTCACTAAAGCAAAGAAGCTTACTTTGATTAAGTCAACTCTCTCAGCGCTTCCTATTTATCAATCTTCTCTTCTCTTGGCCCTTAAATCGATTATGAACCAGATTTCCAAATTGATCGAGGACTTCCTTTGGAATGGGGGAAAAGGAAATCAAAATCGAATGCATTTGGTCAATTGGGATGTTGTTAAAAGACATATATCAGAAGGAAGACTGCAAATCAGAGATCTGGAATTGGTTAATTTAGCTATGGGAGGCAAATTGCTATGGCAGCTCTTCTCAGATAAAAAGCATCTTGTCAGTCAAATCTTTTGGAAGAAATATCTCAAAGGTGGATCCCTCAGAAATCTCCAGATGTCAAACTCCCTCAGGTTCTATTTCGTGGAATCTTTGTAGAAAAGGTCTTGACTTCTTTACCAAGCATCTCTATCGTATTCCAGGAAATGGCAGAAATACGCTCCTGTGGGATGATAGAATTAATGGTAATGCCCCTCTCAACTCTGAATTATCCCTTGCTGAAACCAGGATCTAGTTGACGAATAAAGGCTTTTTAGGACTCTCGGATCTCGTTTTTCAGGACAGTCATGGTGATTGGGATGTGTGGGTTCTCCTTGAACTTCTTGAACGAGCTGATCCCTCTCTTCTCCTTCAAAAAAAATTGTTGATAAACATTTTGATTGGTAAAGCTGCCATTCATTAAATGTTGAAGGACATGTGGGGTTGGGGTCCCACGGGCTCCTTCTCTGTTGCGCGTGGATTCCTATCTTTGCAGAAGTCTGCTAATTCCTCTCATAGCGCAACCTTCTGGAAAATAGTTTGGAATTAGCCCAGCTTACCAAAAATCAACCGTTTTTGTGTGGACTCTTATGCACCAGAAAGTTCTAACTGGCGAGATTTTGTCAAAACGTGGATTCTTAGGACCTTTCAAATGTTTTTGCCTACATTGCTGAAACTGCTCCTCATCTCTTTGTTGGGTGCGAATTTATCCAGAAAGTTTGGATTAATTTCTTGTGCGGGCTGCCTTGTCTCGATGTTCCTTCAAATTCTGATCCTATTAACTTGTTCAAGATTTGGCAGTGAAGGTATCCTCGCCTTTCTTCAACCAGTTTCGAAAGGGAAAAAAATATGGCAATCTATTCCGAAATTTTTGTGGTGGAAAATTTGGTTAGCTAGAAATGATTCGATTTTTAACAGCAAAGTCATAAAGCCAGAAATCATAGCAATAAAGGTTAAGGCTCTTCTTCCGAAAGTAGTTGGAAATGTCCAAATTGATGCCATCAAGCTTGAAGCTGAGCATAAATGGCTTGGTTCCCTGCATGTCGACAAATCTCAGTTGGGGGGCAGACTTGTTTTTAAATCAAATTGGAAGGTCAAATCCACGGAAGAGGAATTTTCAGGTTGGTGGCAAAAGGAAAAAAAGCTTCAATCTTCTTCAATGGAGCATCAAAAAGAAGCCCTGGAAAAGTTGGGGCTGGAGGACTGATTTTCTACCCAAAAGGAAGGCTTGAAACCAGTTTTAGCTGGGGAGTTGGTCAGCTTACAAATAATCAAGCAGAGTTATTTGCACTTCTAAAAGCCTATCAAATTGTTAAGGCAGCTGGACATAAAAACATTCAGATCTTTGGAGACTCAGAAATTATTATCAAAGTTCTAAACTTGGCTTCAAAGTTCAATAACCTCAGTTTGAAAGTGACAATGCAAAGACTGCACTTCATTTTGATCGACTATGATTCTGTCTCCTCTTGTCATATTCTCCGTGATTTGAATAAGATGGCAGATCTCAAAGCAAATCAAGGCTGTCTTCTCCCTCCCAGAATGTTAAGTTTGAATGACGGTTCTAGCGTGATGCATTATGTTCCTTAATTTTGTAATGAGAAGATTTGTAATCACGGTGTTGTATATTTCGGAATTTTTTGTAATTGGGTGAGGGCCCATCAGTTCTTTATTAATTAAAAATAATAATAATAATCGTTTTGGTTATAAAAAAAAATATTATCCAGCAAGTTTTTATATAGTTTTTATATCCTACAACTTTTAGTAGAGATGACTGCTCTTTTCCAAAGAGCATACGTGAATGACCTGTCTTATCTTTATCAGATGTAATCGATGCCTCTGTATGTGTACTCCAATCTTCTCACATGCTAATGAAATTGGAAGTGTATTTTGTCTTGGTACTCTATTAATATTTTTTAAGCCTCGAGAAGTTACAAGAATACTGAGAACAGCAAGCAACATCTTAAGCAATACTGTGGAAATGGCATTGACATCCAAAAGAGAATTTGGATTTGAAAAACAATTGCCAACATTATGTACCCCAGCTATAATTTCGTAGGTTACTAGAATAAATTTTTATGTGCAGTGACCTTTGTAGTTAGTATCCAAATAGTAGTGTATGGTACATAGCGAAGGGTTGAAAAGCGTGAGCATTGTAACCAATTTCTGTTGCAAATACCATTCTGCTCAATTGATTATTCAGATAACAAAGAAAACTAATTTTGTCAAGAAAATATATGCTGGTTAATTCTCTCCCATCTCTACCTTCAAAGAACCTGTACCTACAAAGAGATAGAAAGGAAAAAAACACTCGCATTCATATCCTCATTTAAAAATTAAAAGCATCCCAACTCTAGAATTTAACTTTTGCATATGACAGCTGATTTGAAAATTTAAAACACCTTGCTGTGGTGCTATTTGGTGCAGAGTTTGGAATTAAACAACCTGGTTACATTCATTTCAATTCAATCCACGCACAACCTCTGGCAACATAATTCCCTGCTCTAACTCAACAAACACAAAATTCTGACAATAGATTGAATGCCATTTATTGCTAGTTGCTGTAAAACACGTACATATATATAAATTTATAAATTTGTCTGCCCTTTTTATTATAAAGACGGGAAGAAATATCTTAACAAGAAAGAAAACCCACGCACAACAGTATTGGCAAGCATCCTAATTTGACACAACTTTCAGGCAGTTCTTCTCAGCTGACGATCTTTGCAGCTGCTTCTTTATCGGTAAACCATGTCAAATTTCCGCTTTTAGGGGAAAGCATTTGAACTGGTAACACATCATCATGCAGCTCATAACTCAAACCCTTCTTAAGTGCGTCTGCTTCACCAGCTCCAGTAACAACCACTGCAATGTTTGCAGCTGAGTTAATGACTGGCAGAGTAAATGTTATTCTTTCTGGAGGAGGTTTTGGTGAATCTCTTATGGAAGTAACCCACTTCTCCTTTTCACTAAGAAGAGGATGACCAGGGAATAGGGATGCAATGTGACCATCAGGGCCAATTCCCAAAAGCATAAGATCAAAAGTTGGGTAGTCGCCACTTTTTAATGCATCTAAAATCCCTGTCTTTGCAAGTTGCCTCAAAACAGTTTCATAATCTTCTGCTGCAGCCTCTGCAGAAAGGGAATCATTAATGGCATAAACATGACCTGGAAAGATTGGCACCTGAAATCACATCAGATAAAATGACAATTTTGAGTAAACCAAGCCTATAACATGCACACAAAAGGATACAACACACACAAAAGGATACAACACAAAGCCTTTTCTAAGATACACATGGAAAAGCTGCTAAAGGAATCCAGCAATAAACAAAATGAAACAAATGTGCCTTAAAAATCACAGAGCAACCTTAGTGATGATACAGATAAACATCCCATTTGCAATATTTATTTAATGTCATGGACAGAGTAATTTGTAAATACAAACACAATTTTGCATATCTTTCTATCCTATAGTTTATGCATGTTACTTTACTATTTAGGTCCACAGCAGTCTACACAGAAAGCTAACTTGTGGTGTTCATAGTACTTGCGAGTCTTACTACTATAGCGGCATATCCCATGATTGGGATTGTGTTTCTCATTAATATTCTCCTAAATACAAAGCAAAATAGAATTACCTTTGAAAGGAAGTTATCATACGCTAGCTTATAGTTGCTGTCAGGATGAGTTTTTGCCACCACTCTCTCATCAACCCAAAAAACATGCCACCTTCCCCAATCAACACTGTTGAGGTATGGAGGCTCGGTCAGGTTCCTGTGTTTCATTGAAAGATTGACAAAAAGCGTATTTAGCATAAATCATACCGTAGACAAAATCATACAACTAAAGTTCATGGAAACTTATCTGTAAATGCTAATAAATAAATTTCATAAATGGAGTTTCTCTGCGATAAAAAAGTAAATGCTGATACATAAATTTCATAAATGGAGTTTCTGGGCCTACAAAAATTATGCTGATATGTTTATTTAACGAGGGTTTAGCCTCGGAAATTTTCATCACCAAACGGGTCTGTAATAATCACTAGTATGCAAAACCATTTTGTATTCCACTCTAGGTGTCAGTCTATCTCTGGTCCAAGTGGCAAAGGTCCGAAGACCAGTGTCATGTGTGTCTTATTCGTCTTCTTTTTGGTTTCTTCCTCACCAATGGTACTGCAGATATGCCACAGAAGTTACAGTTTGTGGTTTCAACCACCCCT